>CM062268.1:1940194-2269449 GCA_031216635.1 Dissostichus eleginoides
TCGTTCATTGGAAGGGGACAGGACAGAAATGAGCACCCAACTGAAGTTGTTGTGTTATAGAAGTGTATGCGTGTATACGTGTGTGTGAGATTGTTACAATCAAAGTGAGCAGTCAATAAGGTGAAAACATTTGAGTTTTTCCTGTGTTGTGTTTTGCTTTGTCTCTCTTTTCTCTTGTTATCTAATATTACCAGAGAAGGCACCAGCTAACGAGAAGCAGGTATGAGCCAATATCAGGACACTAAAACAATCTTGCACCTGAAAACACATGCATGCAGTCACACACACGTACGTACGTACGTACGTACGTACGTACGTACGTACACACACACGCACACACACACACACGCACACACAGCAGCTCAACAGTAAACAAGAGCCCGAACAGTTACTGAACAGTCAATGATAAAGCAGTTTGAGTACAAGCATAAATACACACACACACACACACACACACACACACACACACACAGACAGATAAAGAGAAACTTAATAAAGTGTAATGGTTGTTGACATCTTCACTCTGGGTTGGTCCTCAGGCCTGGGGCAGCTTCACATTACACTCTCTCTGATTTTCTCTCTACCACCTCTGCTGCTCTCATAACAAAACACCTGTTGTCAGCCAGAGATCCAGAGCAGGAAAGCTCAGGAGAAGGAGCTCGTTGAAAAAATGCTGAAGAAATATGTTTTTGACATCTAGTGTCAGCAAATGTCAGCAATGTTAAATATTAGTACTGGGTTAAACAAATTACTTTACGATTCAAATCAATGTTTATTTGAATGATTTGATAACATTAAATAAAATGCAGCGATGGATCTTTTATTATATGCCTCTTCCCATGGATACCTCAAGCTTTAACCCTGCGTTAAAAACGTAGCTGGAGCTGCTTGGCTTCATTTTAGAAGAGGGGGGGTAAATGTGTGTGTACTTTTAACTACATGAGACACCTTTCATATTTTTTTGCTTTGAACATCTCATCTGCTCTGGATCTCACTTACACACACGCTCTGCAGCCACATATTACTACAGGCCTCTTATAGACGTTCTTATGTGAACATGATGGTACTTAAACCCGACCTTGGCCATTTCCTCACAGCAAGCTTGTGCGTGCTGTGGCACTTTACAAGGTGATATCTTTGTTTACTGCATTGGAACAATAAAGTGTGTAATAACACACCAGGTTAGAGGGTCTTTCCAACATTACTGTTCTCTGCAATCCCTTTCATATCCAAGCAATGTTGGTAATGTACTGAAACATCCATAACAAAATGGATGTTTAATCAAATTGGAAAGCACATTTAAATCTTAGGAATTGGAATCAAATCTATTCGGGATTAAATGACGATACCCAGCCCTATTCATTGCTGGTCACATTACGCATAGTAGCAGTGTCCTTTGGGAACAATGGAGTGAAAGGATTTGTTGAAGTCTTCAAACGGTATCTTTATCCAGACAAACACTCAGCTCAGCGGTCCATCTCTTACCAAAAAGCATTATCATCCCCCCTGTTAGCAGGCTGAACTGAACATGCTCCAGGTTCCAATCCTGAACCTTCAACACTGACGTGTGCCCTGAGTGAGTCGCACTCACCGATTGGTTGAACATATCTATGTGCGTTATTGTTGATTCTTAGTACACTGAAAATAACTGCTTTGTCCATCATTAATAAATGAAAGCAACTGCACACATGGATCTGCTCCACCTTCAATATGTTTGCTTTTAAACCCCAAACAAACCACAAGAAAGACTGGTGGTCATACTCTGGTTGTTCAGTCTGCATCAGAGCTTCATTGACAGCTTTTACTTCAGCTTAAACAAATTAAAACACATCTCAGTGAGTTTGAGCTGTAATCAATTCACAAGTTACAAGAGATGATACATTTGTTTTCTAACAACATGACAATAAATAATACTCAGAGTGCAACCTCTGCCTCCCTACTGCTCAGAGCTCATTCAAAGCCCCATGAGGACATTAAAAGCATCCTAAGATGTTGAAAGTCATTTATTTTGTCCAACTTTAACATCTGCACCACTGCAGGTGAAAGTAAATACGGCATAAGAGCAGGAGAAATATAAGGTTCATCCCAGATCTCTAATGAGAGGCTCTCACCCATGGGACTCTGCTCCTGAAAACACATGGCTACTCGTCAATCAGGAAACTGTTCAACGAAGACCTTTGGGTCAAGACTCACACTGCTGTTGGACAAACAGTAATGAGGAGACAGAGGGGATAAACGATACCTCGACTGAGACATGGAGAGAGGGAATAGTTCATCCTGTTAAAGGGACATCGGATTTTCTCCTGAACATCTCACCATCATTTATTCTTCAGTTGCGGAAAAAATGGTCATTAGATCGCAATTTGAAAAAAAAATACAGACATCTCTCTGATCCATTAGGAGCTCCAAGAAATACCTCAAAAATGACAAGCAAGGGGGTGGAGGGGGGTTCGGGGGGGGGTTGGGTATCCGCAGAGTAGCTTGCAGGCCACAGCTGGAGCCACTCGTGAAATATGGATATATAACTGGGTGATGGATGGAGAAGCAGAGCTTTGAAAGGGTGAGAGACTGTGTGTAGATGGAAATTAACAGATGTGACTCAAATAAGTTGATTGGAAGTAAGGAAATGTACACATATCAAAAAGATAGATATTAGAAAAGTGAATCATATATTATTGAAATGTGTTCTTGTAAATACAGAATCATAGCTGTAAAACATCGGAAAACACAGGGCAATAGTTTTCATGTTACCAAGTGATAATAATAACTGTTTACAATAATGGGCTCTAAAGATATGTTATTGTTAAACACTCAGGAGGCGTATACGCTGTTCTCTAATACCTCACACTAATATGATGTTTATGAAAAAGCTGCAACAAACACATCCTAAATCCTCAGAGGCAGAGCAGAAGAAGAATCAACAATGAGTCAGCACACTGTGCCCTCCTCTCTTTAATGCATCTGCATCAAATACATGGGACGTTTCCATTAGCTGTGTTCATCACCTTTAATATCTTCGCCTATCTCACAAGTGTGAACAATTAATAGCATCATTAATTTGTTGTTTCTAACGTGAGAAAAAGCATTGACAAATGGACCGATGATCCTGTAAAGGAAATGTGATTTATGTTATAATCTGTTTTGTTATAAACATGTTATCTTGAATTTCAATGTTCCATATAAGAAGTTACAAAAATTATAGTGTCTGCTGTCAATTATATTTTTCTCAAAGGATGAGAAGCCTTTGTTGTCATGAGATGGCAGAGCAGCGTGGTCCCAAATGCACAAAATCGATCGCAGAAAAGACCTTTAATGGCAGTAAATCCAATCAGAGCATAGCAAGGCAAAAACAAACTGAACTGAACTCTGCCATGAATGACAAACAAGGATCTGACAACAGAAAACCAGAACCTAAAAACACGCAGGACTAAGACACAGCTGGGGAGGGCAGGAAAACACAACAGCACCAGGTGACCAGAATCAGGTGATCAAACGGAAAAAACGGAAGTAACAACAGGCATTACACAGGGGGTGAATACTTTTCAAAACAGGAAACAGACAGATGTGTCATTTTTAATAAAGTCTTTCATCACAGTCGGCCAAGAAAAACTGCAATTGGTGTATCATTAAAAAAATTGCACCTCCCCTACAGACTATTTCTACTTTTGGTTAAATAACAGCTTGTTGGCTACCAAACCTCCTGAGGAACTTTACCTAGCAACATCAAGCATATCTTGTTATGAATCAGGTTCCAGTTGCACAATTCTTTAATCTTGGTATTCCCAGTCATCAATCTATTTGTGTTTGAGTCTTATCCTATTCTCATGAATCAGTGTGTGATGAAGAAGCTGACTGGTGTATTATCAGTGCTGCTGCAAATCACTGTTTGAATCCTTTATCTGGTTAAGGGCCAGACCTCAAACCTCAGCAGCACCTTTTAAACGCTCTGGAGCAGCATCAGTTACCATGGCAATAGACCCCGGTAAGAAGGGAACCAGCGACGTAGGACCTAAAACTAAAAGTTAACCATGAAGTGACCTTGCTAACCGGATATCCTGCTCCGTAGTACAGGCCCCTGATCCAGAACAGACCTGATCCAGAACAGACCTGATCCAGCACAGAGCTGTCATGAATGGAGCTCATTTAACAAGCAAGGTGAAGTGACAGAAGAAAAAAGTATTAAAAGGGACATCTGATGAGCACCCTTTGCTTTAAAGGTCGGTCCACAAGTCTGAAAATATTTCCTATTTTTAGCACATTGCTGATTGTGCCTCCGGGTGTGAAGGTGCACTATCACAGGGAGATGGATGAAAGGTCGTTTCCAGGCTCTGCTTTAGAACACCATTACTGTCCTGCCTGCCAGTGGTGGCAGTGTTTCAGCACCAGACCAGAGCAGTCAATTACCGACTCATACCACAGATATGAGGGGCTCATCTCCCCCATGTGAAGAGGAGGAGGGGGCTTCTGTCTTAGTGCTAACACGTCCATTTTAAAAACCAGCTGCACACCCATTATAAGCCCAGGCCACCAGAGCATTTCAACTCCCTCATCCACAACCTCAGCTCTCAGGCAGCTTTGTTCTCTAATAATTGACCAGGTTAGAGTGTATTTAATATCCAAGTAATATTGGTACTGTAACTGAAACATCAATAATCAAATCAATATTGAATTGAACTGGAAATCGAATTTGAATCTGGTGAATTTGGGGACTAATTGAATTACAGTTGTTCTTGTTTTTTCTACTGCTCTAAATAAACCCTGTCTGCGGTCATGGATTCTCTGTGATGTCTGGTGTCCCAAAAACAATAAAGTGCCCGTGCGCCTGGAAAGTGATGAGGAAAAAAGAAAGTGTGTATGGAGAAAGAAATATTTCTGACGTGCACAGGCCACAGAGGATTGTAGGGAGAAGAGAGGAGGCAGATTCACACTGACAGCTCCAGACATGGTCTGTTCCTGAGCACTTTTGATTTATCTCTTATTCATTTGCTCTTTGCATGTCTTTCATACAATGAAAAAACGTCTCAGTTTTTTCAGTATAGGATCCTCACAATGAGATCAAATCAGGCATATTTAAGGAATGTAAACATGTCACGATCTGTCTGTGTTGTGTTTTGTCTTGTCTTTTTCTGTCTTTGGTTTCCTGTTTTATTTTGAAAAGTGTTCACCCCCTGTCTTGCCTGTTGCTTTCTGTCTGTTTTCCCTCCTACCTGATTACCCGATTGTGTTCACCTGGTGCCCCTGTGTTTCTCCTCCCTCCTCACCTGTGTCTTGTTTGTGTGATTAGTCTTGTGTGTATTTAAGTTCTGGTTTTTCTGTCTGTCAGTGTTGGTTCATTAATTGTCTTTGACTGTGTCACGGGGTAGTGCTCTGTTTTGTGACAATTTAGCCTTGAAATAAAGGAATTTACTTTGAGATCTGCATTTGGGTCCTGTCTGCTTCACTCAACCCTGACAAAACATTAAACTAACTTTAGTTATTAGGTGTCACCTTGGCTTAAAAACTAAACACAAGGCTCTAAGGAAACAGTCTGGAGGATTTCTTTTACCTCTGCTGGGTGCTGTTATCCCCATGTTAGGTCAACTTTTAGGGGGGCTCATTAAACCGAGGTGAATCATGAGTCAAAAGATGTTTTTACTGTCACCTCAGCAGTTTAATCGTCTCAGTCAGGCTGCTGTGTCTAACCCCCATGGCGGAGAAGCCATGAGACGAACGGCCGAAGATGTTTTGGATGAAAAAATTAGAGAAATACTAAACGAACCTGGAATAGACCCTCATCTCAAGGTTAAAAAATACAATACCTTACTGCAGAGATATCTCATTCAAGCAAGAGGGCCAGGAGGAACAACCTACTACTTTAACTAAAGATTTGGCAGTGCAAGAAGAGAAAGAAATTTCCCCCGGCGGAGCAGCAGACGAATTAAAGAAGGAAGTTATAAATAATCTTCCCTCATGTTATCGTAAGAATGCAGAGTACATTATGAGTAAATGAGTCAAGAGCACAGATGGATGGACACCTGCGGGGGAATTTGTAGAAAAGGGTACAGCTGTAAAAGGTTCACACATGCTAGATTTATTTAAAACCTTGTGTAGAGCATTTACAATTGCTGCAAGTAGACAACAACTATTCCCAAAAAAAGTTGATTAGTAACAAAAGACATTTATTCCGTCAAATCTCAATCATTGTCCAAAGGTCTTAAATGAAACCAGTTTGGGGTAAACCAATATATGCAGGACCCACTTCTGAGTGGCTGTTTACAAATGAGCCGCAATCTTATTGGACCAAACCCAGCAAGCTAGTCATCAGGCTATCTCTCGCTACTCAAGCCATTGTGGCTTTACTGAGAATCTTTCATAGGGATAAATGGGCCCACCTCGCAGGGTTCCATGTGTCTTTGTGCATCCCTGATCAGAGCTCGAGATACAGTGACTGCAGCAACAGGGGACTGCTGTCCTGAAACGCTGTACATTGTATTGGGTGGGGTGGGGAACTTGCTCTGTTGCCGCCTGAACTGTTTTTAATCCATGTAAAGCACTTTGTGACTTTGTTTTGTAAAGTGCTTGTTATTATTATTGCAGGGCTGATGCACTGTCCAGCAGTTGTTTTGAAATGGACTATTCTGTATTGAGTCAATAAAATTATAGTTTTCTTTTTGAATCATTCATCAAAATGCCTAACTTTTACCGTAATGTGTGGTTTACAGAAGGGATAAGAAGAATCAATTTTAATGAGACACTGCAAACGTTCATATTGTCTATCTGGTTCACCATTGGAGCTTTCAGTGAAACCACAACCCCGAGAAGATTAGCAAACATCGTGTTAGCGGAGATACATTACCACTGCATATGTAACATTCGTTTCAAGTCTCTTTATGTTTTTAGCAAACACATTTTATAAGATGCAACTGAAATGTAATAAGAGTAAGACATTGGTGTTTCCCCCGCCGCATGTTACAGTAATCCTGGCCAAAGAAATTGCAATTCACGACATCATCAGCTAATTACAACACATGCTTCAATCTCTTGAAATGACAATGAAACAATATAAAAAAACAGTTTGTGTCCCTTTCAGTCGGGATATCTAATATTATCTTCATATATAATTATAATTTGTTTCACCGACCGACAGTATAAATCAGTTATTTGCCCTAACAAAATAATATTTAAAGATATTATGTCTCTCCACTTCGCACAGACAAGGTAGCACACGTAATGAGGCTTTATAGGGGAACGTATATCAGAGGAGCTGTGTGGGTCTAATGATGGAATGTCTCCACGATGATTGCAGAAACATGCAGGTCACGTATTGGATTCTCTGTGATTAAACATTAATATCATCATACAGGGCTAAAGCAGACCTGCAGGGAGGGGGGGTGGCATGCCTGTAAGCACTGTCATGTATTTTAATTAGCAAAGGATGGCTTGGCTTTGATTTACATAATTATGTTTGCGTCCTTTCAATATGAATACAAAAACCTATTTAAAATCAAACAGCACAGGAGGCTGGTTTTATAAAGAGGAAATTAGATGCAGCCTGAAATTAACCAACCTCTATTTTTTTTGTATTGATCATTTGGCTTTGCATCCTTTCAGCTTAGATCATTGTAGCCATCGTATCACCTACAGTGCAGGTATGAGACAGTAATGAGGAACCTAGAAAAAATGTGTTTGATATTTGGAGTGTTTCTTATTGGCTCTACATGTATTGAATAAAAAGCTGCAAAGCCTTTCAAATAAGATGGAATCAGCTCCTGAGCGAATAAAATGATTAATATCAGAATCCACTGATGCAACATAATGTATAAAGATTGGAAAATGTCAAACATATTTCGTCTGTAAGGTAATGAAAAGGTGCTTAATCAACCCATAAAATGAGTTACCTTCCAACATTATCTAAGACAAAGTTCTAAATGCAGCTCAAATGTTTTCTTCTCACATGCAGAATCAGGGGGAGGGGGGGTGCTGCTACCATAGATTCCCTTCTAGATAATCGAGGGTCCAGGAGCAGACACATATCTTTGATCTCTGCCACCCTGAGGGCCTTCTCCATCTCCAGGAAAGAGCATGCATATTTCCTGAAGTATAAATCCTGTAGATGAATTAACCGTTTTCAACTTTAACTGTATTGTCCCAGAGGGGCAATTGTTCTTGCAGACAGGTAAAACACAGAAGACACAATCACACGGACCTATGTACATGGAACGTGATGAAATACATATAACACAACCTCAACTCTCTGTCAAAATGTTCACTTTAACTGAAACACGGCATTAGCTCCCAATTTAATTCATCCATTATTTAAACCTTCGTTCCAAGGCAGATAGCAGCACTGACAGGAAGAGGAATGAAAGGCCGTCAGCATCGTAACGTGGACAGAAACAATACTGCAGAAAGAACAGGTCCACAAGAGAGGCGGATTCATAATTGTAGAGTCCTGTGATGGACAGATAGACAGAGCGAGAGACAGGAAGTGGTAAAAGGAACAAATGGTCGTAATAAATCTTTCAGCTTGTAACTGGGACACAAACACAGGCACTCTGGGGAAATGGCATGTGACATTAGAGAAAGCCAAGAAGGACAGAAAGGAGGTTTAAAGGGGCCGAAGAGAGATACAACATGATGTACGCAGGAAAGTACAGGAGAAAACTGGGGTTACGTACTGTAACCCAGTTTCTATGAGTATAGGCGCAGCCCTCTAAGGCTATCGCTATTGGGTAATCCCCCTGCGCATGCGCAGCACTGACAGACTTAATCCACGCCCACCTATGATGTGGGCCCCACCTACGGACTCACTTCCGTATAAATAGGAAGTAGGCCCTACAATCTGCTCCCACACAAACAGCGTTTCTTCAGCTATTCGCGGAGCCAGTGGGGCCCGAACCTTAGAGGGCTGCGCCTATACTCATAGAAACTGGGTTACAGTACGTAACCCCAGTTCTATATCGTATAAGGCTTCGCCCTCTAAGGCTATCGCTATTGGGTTAAGGGCGAAGCAGGATGTAGTCTACGCCCCACTGGTCCGTCTGTTACCAGAAGCCCAAAACCACACCTACTCAATTAATAACCCATGTCCATTTCGCCATGCGTAATGGAGCATCACATTCCCAGGAAAAATAGCATTAAAAATGCCTATTGTCCATACGGGAATGAAGGTAGGCTAAATAGGCTACCTGTCGTTAAAAAGTAGAGACCAAAGTCCCACTTGTTAAAACGATCAAAGAGGGAAAAAGGCAGCTCTCTAAGTGCCGACCGGCAGGAGAGAGGGCCCGTAGTTGAGTCCCCGACATTACTCACTCTGACAGGACACTCAGTACTCAGAGGAGGAATGGGAGACATCCCTCAAATAGAAACGAATAAAAGAACAGGGGGAAGACCAATGCAGCAGTGCAAATGTCTTCCACTGTCATTCCTCCGTGCAACGCCGTAGAGGTTGAAATTCCTCTGGTGCTGTGCGCTTTGATGTTCTCCGGGGGATCCAACCCAGAGGAGACATACGCCTGTGACACAGCCTCACACAGCCAGTGTGACAGGCGTTGTGCAGACAGAGGCTGCCCTAATGAGCGCTCTCTGTAATGCACAAACAGACGCGGGGACCTGCGTAAAGCAGCCGTGCGTGCAATATAGCATGACAGCGCGCGCACGGGACAGAGGAGATGAGATGTGGCTTCTTCCTCTGATGTGTGAGGAGGAGGAAAGAAGCCATCCAAAGTTATCACTCTTGATCTAAACGAGCTTGTGATCGCCTTTGGCATAAAAACCGGGTTAGGGCGCAAAACAGCTGAACTGCCATCTCCTTGGATCTGGAGACATGACGGAGCCACAGAGAGAGCAGACAAATCACTCACCCTTTTAGCTGATGTCAGAGCCAAGAGCAGAGCTACTTTGGCTGACAAAAACTTCAGGGGAACCTGATCTAAGGGTTCAAAAGGAGCTTTACTCAGTGCGCGCAGCACTAAAGCCAAATCCCATTGAGGCGCTAAAGCGCGTGACACAGGTCTGAGTCTCTGTACTCCTCGTAGAAAACGTTTTGTCAGCGGGTGACTAAACACCGTGCTGACCCCAAAACCTACGTGGCAAGATGAAATGGCAGCAGCATATGTTTTGACCGTGCTATAGGTCAAATTCCTGTCCAGCAACAGCTGGAGGAATGACAGCACGTGAGGCAGGGGGCACGTGATGGGGTCCACGCCTTTCCCTACACACCAACTCTGGAACGCTGTCCATTTGGCTGTGTAAGACGCCCTGGTGGACGCGGCCCTTGATCCCTGAATGGTACTCACAACATCTTGAGAGAGGCCAAGCCCCTCTAAGTGTTCCCGTTCAGGGGCCATGCCCACAAACGCTGGCCTAACACTGGGTGACCGCTGATCGCTCCCTCCACCTGGGAGAGAGCGTCCCTGCGCCACGGAATTTCCCACGGTCTCCCTGACAGCATCCGCTGTAAGCATGGAAACCAGGACGCTCCCGTGCGCTCCGGGGCTATTAAGACCGCTGTCAGTCGCTCCTCCTGCACTCGGTCCAGGAACCGAGGGATCAGAGGGACTGGCGGGAAAGCGTACAATAACACCCTGGGCCAAGGTCTGTGTGCGAACGCGTCCACCCCCAGGGGGGGTGATCCTGCGTTCTCAGGGCAAACCAGAGAGCACATTGCGCGTTCCCGCGTGCAGCGAACAGATCCACCTCCGCTCTCCCGAACCTGCTCCACACCTGGGAGACCAGCTCGGGGTGGAGGCTCCAGTCCCCTTGTCGAGGACCTCCTCTGGACATGAGGTCTGCCCCTCTGTTCAACTCGCCGGGAATATACACTGCTCTGACAGAGAGTACGTGTGTGCGTGCCCAGCACAACAGTCGCCTGGCTATGTTCAGCAGCTGCGCTGATCGTACACCTCCCTGGCGATTTATGTAGGCTGCCGCTGCCTTGTTGTCTGTTCGAATCAACACATGTTGATTCCACAGTAACGGGGCGAAGTGCTGGATTACTCTCCATACGGAGAGTAATTCCAGCACGTTTATATGGAGAGACATGTGAGCCCGCCACTGTCCCCCCACTGCCTGCGACATGCACGTTCCTCAGCCTGCGAGAGATGCGTCTGTGAACACTGCGGTGTGTGACGTCACTCTGCCCAGGGGCACCCCCACTGACAGGACGTGGAGATTTTTCCGGTAGGTTAAATCCAAACCCACGGAAGGAGGAATGTACACCATGCGTCTCCTCTGACGCACGGGGTCGATGCACAGGCGAATAAACCACCGCTGGAGTCTCCTCCTGTGAAGGAGACCCAGGGGGATCACCACGTGACCAGCTGACATCATGTCTAACAGCTGCATCACGGAGAGGGCTGTCACCGCCCCGCGGGGTGTGACGCGCCGGAGGAGAGCTGTCACTTTCTCCACTCCCTGCTGTGAGAGTCGCGCTCTCATGCGGGCTGAGTTCAATTCCACTCCCAGTTAAATGATAACCTGGGAGGGAAGAGGACAGCTCTTCTTCCAGTTGATAATGAAACCCAGGCTTGACAGATGAGATACGCCGTATCGTCTGTAAAGCCGCTTCCTCCCCAGGAGCGAGCCAGCCACAGCCGGTCGTCCAGGTAAAATAACACTCTCATCCCCATTCTATAGCTGCTCCAGCCGTCTCCACCCACTTTGAAAAAGTGCGTGGAGCCAGGAATGAGAAACGCAGGAATTTGCTGTGTTTCGGGATGATGGTTACGTGGAGGTATGCATCCTTCAGGATTATGGATGTGAACCAGTCTCCCTGGTGAACACACTCCAGCACCTGTTTGATCGTCAGCATGGGAAAAGGCCCTTTCCTTGTTGGACACTGACAGATCGAGGATGGGTCTCATTCACCCCGCCCCGTCTCCTTCGGGACCAGAAAATAGCGGGAGTAAAAACACCCTTATTTTCTTCCACTTGAGGAACCCTGGAAAAAGGCTTTCTTTAACAAGAGTTCCTGCTGCTCTGAAAAGAGCGCGAGACACTGTTCCTGGGATGACAGGATCCCTGTATCCCGTAGAACTGCGGGGGGGAGCGGCGAACTGCAGAGACTACCCTCTGCCCATCCGCCTGCTCATCCATCTGTCCATCAGACACACACGCCGCTACCCTGAGTAATACTCTGATAGCGGGTGTACATTCTCTGGCTGTGCTGTGGTTGTCATGGTGATAACCCACGCCAGAGCCCTCCACATGCTGCATTTCACACAGGCTCTCATTATGTCGCCGTTTAGGAGAAGACTCGTAAACCGCGCGTTCACGCTCAACACCACTAAGGGATGAGCGGAGGTGTGTGCAGTGCTGTCCACACAAGGCGTAATAATGGCCCCCGTGGGCTCATTACGACCGTGGGTAGGAGGTACGTCTGAGACAGAGGAACAATCCGTGCTGCTTAATAACCAAAAGGTTAAGGTAGACGGATTGAATAGTAAGCCCTGCTGTTTATTAACTGATAAGTTAAAAAACCAGCCGGCTTGAGCAGCGAGCCACGCTGCCAAGTAACCAATAGGCTATTGGCAGCCGGCTTAACCGGGGAGCCTTGCTGCTTATTATCTTCCATCTGTCCATCGAACACACGCGCCGCCACTCAACGCGCGAACCTGCTCTGGATGCTGTGGTTGTCATGGTGACGAGCCACGCCAGAGCCCTCCAGACGCTGCATTTCACACAGGCTCTCATTATGTCGCCGTTTAGGAGAAGACTCGTAAACCGCGCGTTCACGCTCAACACCACTAAGGGATGAGCGGAGGTGTGTGCAGTGCTGTCCACACAAGGCGTAATAATGGCCCCCGTGGGCTCATTACGACCGTGGGTAGGAGGTACGTCTGAGACAGAGGAACAATCCGTGCTGCTTAATAACCAAAAGGTTAAGGTAGACGGATTGAATAGTAAGCCCTGCTGTTTATTAACTGATAAGTTAAAAAACCAGCCGGCTTGAGCAGCGAGCCACGCTGCCAAGTAACCAATAGGCTATTGGCAGCCGGCTTAACCGGGGAGCCTTGCTGCTTATTATCTTCCATCTGTCCATCGAACACACGCGCCGCCACTCAGCGCGCGAACCTGCTCTGGATGCTGTGGTTGTCATGGTGACGAGCCACGCCAGAGCCCTCCAGACGCTGCATTTCACACAGGCTCTCATTATGTCGCGTTTAGGAGAAGGCTCGTAAACCGGACCTTGAGGTGCATTCACGCCCAACACCCCTGAGGGATGAGCGGAGGTGTGTGCAGTGCTGTCCACACTGTAATAATGGCACTCGTGGGCTCATTACGACCGTGTGTAGGAGGTAGGTCTTGGACAGAGGAAAAAATCCAAGCTGCCTAAAAACCAATAGGTTTTAAAGACAGCCGGTTTTAAAGACAGCCGGTTTATGCAGCGAGCCATGCTGCCTATAACCGACAGGTTTAGGGGCAGCCGGCTTAACCGGTGGGCCTTGCTGCTTATTATTATCCATCTGTCCATCAAACACACGCGTCGCCACTCTGAGTAATACTCTGAGAGCGCACGACATGCTCTGGATGTGCTGTGGTTGTCATGGTGACGAGCCACGTCAGAGCCCTCGCCGCCGTTGCCCGTGAAGCACCCAAGAGGGGCCCGGACCGAAAAAGCTACGAGGGGGCCTCCACACGCTGCATCTCACACCGGCTCTCATCCTGTCTCTGTTTAGGAGAAGGCTCGTAAACTGGACATTGAGGCGCGTTTCACGCTCAAACCTGCTGAGGAATGAGCGGAGGTGTGTGCAGTGCTATTCACTCAGTGCGTAATAACAGCCCTGGGCTCATTACGACCGTGTGTAGTAGGCACATCTGGGACAGAGGAAAAAAACGTGCTTCCTGCTAACCGACAGGTTAGAAGCATCAGGTTTAAACGTCAAGCCCTGCTGTCGAAATAACCGACTGGTTAAATACAGCTGGCTTGTGCCGCGAGCCCTGCTGCCTGCTAACTGACAGGTTACAGCCGGCTCAAACGGCGAGCCCAGCTGTCTGTTAATCGACAGGTTAACAACAGCTGGCTTATGCACCTCCACACGCTGTATTGCACAGCGGCTCTCATCATGTCGCCGTTTAGGAGAAGGCTCGTAAACCGGACATTGAGGCGCGTTCACGCCCAAACCCGCTTGAGGAATGAGCGGAGGTGTGTGGAGGAGGCATATCTGTGACATAGGAAACAAGCCCGTGCTGTCTAATTAACCGACAGGTTTTAAAGCCAGCCGGTTTATGCCGGTATTATGTCATCCGGAGGAGAGCTCTCCCGAACCGGGGGAACGGGGAGATCTCATTAGGCGGCTGCCTTTCCGATGATCTCCGGGAGTTCCTGGAGAATAGCGCCTATCGACGGCAGAGCCGAGATGGCGGGTAGAGGGACCCGGTGATCCGGGACCCGGTGTCAGCCCGGCAGCCGAACCCATAGGCTCGGCTGCCGGGCTGACACCGGGCCCCGCCCTGTCTCCCCCGTCCGGCGGAGAGGGAGGATGGGGCCGGGGGAACCACATGGTGATCCGTGAATGGAGGGGAAGGAGTCGCCTGACTGCTGCCCGCCACTCGGATCGAATAACTCAAGGGCTTGGTCCACAGAGTAAGACTCCTGGACTAGCCAATCCTCCTCGGCCGCAGCAGCGAGAGCCTCCGCTCTCCGCTGTCTGAGGGCCAGAGGGAGACGGACACAATGAGTGCACGACACCTGGGGAGTGAGAGCCGCGTTTGCGTGCTCCAATCCCCGGCAGGACTCACACCGTGAGCGCCGGTCGTAACTCCTATGTCGGGCCTCTCTGGAGGAATGTTTGCTTTTTAGTAAACAGCTCTGAAAAGAACTTGTGCCTGACAGTGCTTCTGCAACGGAGTGCTGAAGAAAAGTGGGAGCAGATTGTAGGGCCTACTTCCTATTTATACGGAAGTGAGTCCGTAGGTGGGGCCCACATCATAGGTGGGCGTGGATTAAGTCTGTCAGTGCTGCGCATGCGCAGGGGGATTACCCAATAGCGATAGCCTTAGAGGGCGAAGCCTTATACGATATAGAACAAATATCATTTGAGATGAAACGCTGCGAACTCGCCCTTTCACAGAGACAAAATGATCAATTGTATGACCATAATGTTAACTGTAGAAATCTTCAGTCATGTCTACTCCTTCGTATTCAACACTACACAAATAATGAGCCTAACCCTTAACCTAATTTTCATCACATTTTGCAACTACTAAACACTTTTCACCATCTGTCAAAATATCTTTAATCCTTCACTGAAAAAACTGAAACGTTGACTATTTTCTATTTAAACTTAATATGATTGCTTTTAACTAACCTAATACAGTTATGTAAAATCTGTTGACAAAATACATTTAATAAAAGTCAATGTTTCAGTTTTTTCAGTGTTCTTCCATTTCTGTGTGTGTGTGTGTGTGTGTGTGTGTGTGTGTGTGTGTGTGTGTGTGTGTGTCTGTGTTTGTGTGTGTGTGTGTGTGTGTGTTTTTCAGGTAGGTTAGTATAGTCAAGCTGGTCCCTCAGCAGTTTCCATGTTCATCAGGATGTTGAACCTCCATGCAGTTCACCCTCACAAAGAGGGCACCCACACACACACACACACACACACACACACACACACACACACACACATACTTGTGAAAAGTCCTTGCTCAGCAGATTTATCATGCATTCAACACATCATCTAATCAGCATTTTAACCTCAAGCCTATTAATATTACACTTCTGTGCTTCTGTTTGTAATTAAAAGAGCTTTTTGTGAATATTTTAGATCGTCTCAAGAAGCACAAAAGCAAGGACCAACGGTCATAATTCTAAAGTATATATTTTAAACCATCGCCTTGTAAACACAACTGAATCTGAGAGCTAAAAGCATTTATAAAGATATAGTAAAAGCTCTTATAGGTCAATAAATCATGAATATATTATCTATTAGTCTGGGAATACAGGAAGTGATGTATGAATAATACATCTGTTTACTCTGCTCTCGTGCTTGTTTGTTTTTCCATTCTGTTTGTGTGCAGTTGATGCCCGAAGACTATAGTCTCCATAGGAGCCTTCTGAGGTCCCTCTGGATCTAGTGTGTGTGTGTGTGTGTGTGTGTGTGTGTGTGTGTGTGTGTGTGTGTGTGTGTGTGTGTGTGTGTGTGTGTGTGTGTGTGTGTGTGTGTGTGTGTGTGTGTGTGTGTGTGTGTGTGTGTGTGTGTGTGTGTGGTACGGTATACAGTATGTGAATGTTAAATGAGACCTGGATGTTATAATTCTTGGATCCATCTTGTCCAGATTTGTCCATAAATCGCTGTCCCAGTGCCCATGAGAAAGAAAAGCCGTAATGATTGGAAGTAGCTATGGACATAGAGTAGATGTAGCTTGGGATGGGGAAAAACAATTAATTGGATGAAAGGAATTGGAAAATGGAAAAGCATGCTCGAGTGCCTGCATCTCTATAGAGGCTGGAGCAGTTTTGAACGAATGTTCTAATGCATTGCAGCGTGAGCAGACCAAATATGTAAAGTGAGTTTTAATATCAGGAAGATGTATGTAGATGTTGTCTTGTGTCACATTTAACAATGAGGAGACGAGCATTCAAATGTCTTCTTCTCTGGTGAAGAACATGCACATGTAAGAATGGGTTTATTTCATCATCAGTCCTCAATATTCTATGTAAAAAATCCCTCCTGAGAGTGATGAGTTTGGAGCCTGGCACACTCAAACTGAATCTGCTGTTTCAACATTTCAAACGTGAGTTGTTTGATTGAATAACATTCTGATGTAGATCTTTGAGGTGTATTCATTTGGACAAATAAGTATCTAGAAGTGGGAAGTAGTGAAATATAAATACTTCGTTACTGTACTCAAGTAGATTTTTCTGGTATCAGTACTTTACTCCAATATTTATTTTTCTGACAACTTATTACTTTTACTCCTACACACAAATAGCTGTACTTTCTGTATAAACACGAGTATCTGTACTGCTACTTTAGTAAAGGGTATGTGTACTTTTGCTATCTCTGTATCTCAAATTTTCAAAACCACAAACAGAAATACTTTTGAACCTGTGTTTGACATGATCCTATTGTGTCTGTTATTTTACACCTATTGCATGCAATAGTTGTGTATAGGAAAGCATTGTGCATGTTTGTTACCTGTGGGTTCCATGCATGGCCTCTCTGTACTGACCAGAGCTGAGCCTGATCCTGGGCTGGGCATCAAACAACAAATGGTAAATAATGTATGACTACTAGCTGGACTGGAACAGGCTTCTACTTGATAAAAGGCCATTTAAACTCAAACATGATTACATTTACCCTGGGCATGATAATGAAATGTATCTGACTTTCTGCTGAGGTCATTGAATTGTATTGACAGAATCTTAATCAGTTGATTGCTAATGAGAAACTCCAATATGGCCGCCAGAGGCTGAGTAATACCCTTTTATGAATCATTGCCAAAATAAAATCTGTTCTAAATGCAACTCCTGCGCTGCTAGTTTAAGGCAAGCTGAGTCAGCCGGGGTTAACTGTCAGAGCTGAACACACACTCACACACTCACTCACACACTGCTGCACCCTGATGGCACCAGGCTGTGCTGCAGCAGTTCTATTCTAACTCTGTAATTGGTGTGAAGGCAGCAGCCTTCTCAGCCCGAGTGGCATTAAAGACACACGTCTGCAAATCGCCACAGCAACAGCACTGGGGAGGAAGTGGCATGATGCAACACGTGTTATCCAAAGTTATATCCAGTCAGTGATGCAAGAGGAAGGTGCTGCTGGCTGGAAGCTGTGAGGAGAGACAGTGATTCATGTTGTTTTCTCAGGAACAGGGACCTGCTGATCGGGAGCACTGACTGCCTGTTATAGAGAGTAACTAATTACTTAGGTAGAATTTTAGAACACTTAAACTTAAAAATAATATTTCAATGTTTTGCTACTTTGTTGGATGGATAGTACTTTGTACTACATGTATTTAATACCTTTAGTTACTTCACAGATGTGGATGAATGATGTGAAATATAAAGTGTTAAATCAGACCTTAGTTCCACCTGGAGTAAATTCACAAGCTACCCTGCAGTATACAAAGTCATTCAAACTAGCTGCACCTTTACCAGCTTTGAGAACACTTTAATGATCAATCATTATAAAACATATCATATATATTATTCTGAAATGGACCAAACTGCACAATGATTACTTTACTTTTGGTACTTTAACTATATTTTGATGATAATACTTTTCTACTTTTACTTGAGTAACATTTGAATGCAGGACTTTTACTGAAACAGAGTATTCCTACACTCTGGTACTTTCTCAAGTACAAGATCTGAGTACTTCTCCCACCTCTTAAAGAAGGTCAAGCTTGCACCCTTTTGTGGTGTTGAAAGTGCTTCATTTGAATGAAGTGTGCAACATGAACACACACAAGTGGGGGAGGAACTAGGGTATGGATAATATATAAAAGGGCGTTGCGCTGCACTGAAACATTGGGAGGGGTACAGGTCAAGAAGTAAACACACTCAATGCAACATATTTAAATCAGCTTTTGCAACTTTCATCAGGAATAGTATTCAATAAACTTGCCCCTGAACTGTGCTTTCCTTTAATGCATCAAAACGAGAGGTTTCACCATGATCCCCTCAGCCCTGTAGAGAAAAGACCATGGAGGAGGATGTGGGTTGACTCGACAACATTCACACACGTTGTTAATCTCAGACTTCTGCAGGCTCCACCTACGCAACTCCACCTGCAAATCATTCTAAATTCAATATACATGAAGTTCAGTTCAGTGCCTCATGCAGAGTCAGATGAAGTCATTGAGAAGAGAGAGCTATCTTCACCTTAAAATACTTTCATGTTTTTTCTACACTTCATAGAGCTCAGTATGTTTTATTGCTCCACATAAGCACTTTAAACAAATGAGGCTGTTGAACTTGTGGTTGAAACATTCATTTTTGCAAACCAACTACACACTTTAGCCCACACCGGCTTCATCAAAGAAGTGAAGAGCGATGAGTCAGTGTAATAATGGGGGTGGGGGGAGCTGACAGGAAAAGAGACATTATCTACAGAGGCTATACTGGTCAATGTTAGTGTGAAATAGGATACATTTCACATGTATGGTGAAAAGCTTCACACTGTATTGTACACAGTTCCCTGCAGAAGGAGTTTCTCTACCACACTCAATTGTTTAGACTCAGGCTTTCATGGTATACTGTCATACACCGTGCATTTACGTTACCATGGTTATAACTAACATTATCATCTTTAAATGTTACTTGAAAGCATTACTGTCAGTGTTGGTTGTTATCTCCAGCTCTAGCGGTGATATGTACCATGTTTTTGCTTTGCCTGAATGATATTGGGTTGTTGGTCCCTGATGTACAGTATCATTGCAGACAGATGGATTGTAACACCAGCAGCGGCAAAATTTATCTCCTCTTCCTTTCATCCCTCTCCTTTTTTCTCTTCTCCCTTCTCCTCTCCCCTCCATCTCTGTTTTCTCCTCACCTTTCTTCTTCCCTCCATCCCTTTGCCCCCCGTCTATCCATCCCTCTCTCTTCTCTCCCCTCCCCCCTGTCCACAGTGAAGGTCTTACAAATGGCCCCCTGGTGATAAAGCAGAGCTGTGTGAGCCAACCAGCTTGGCTGCATTCAGCGTGAGACTAATTGGAGTGATAAAATAACCTTTACTGCAGAGTGAATGGAGAGATGGATGGATGGATGGATGGATGGATGGATGGATGGATGGATGGATGGATGGATGGATGGATGGATGGATGGCTGATGGATGGATGGATGGATAAAACTGTCGGGTAGTCAAGAGGTCATGGGGTCTTATTCCTGCAAGCGGTCCAGTCACAGTCTTATCTCCCCTTAGCACACCTCTAGCTAAAGTCAGGCTAAGATTTCCTGCTCCCTGCTGCCTCTACATCACATCTGCTGACAGCGGAGACAGCAGCAGTTAAATCTTCGAATTGATCTCATTTTCTTTATATTATCCCCTCACTAAGCAAAAGGACTCCACCTCTCTGGCGCTTAGCCCAAAACCAAGTTTAGTCGTGAATCCTCCCTCCTCCTCGCTCCGATGAAAAAGAGAAAATTGTTGACAATACAGGTTTTTCTGCTGGAGCCCAGAGAATCAGGTCCAAATGTTCACTCACAGAGTAATGAGCAATTTCCCAGAGTGCAAACGGCAGACTGACTATTAAGTGATGAATAGAAGATGACAGAGTGAAGTGAAGACAGACTGCATGCTGGGAGAACAGCTTCATCTGTGACCCACAGGCTGAAAGTGGATAGAAAAATAAACCACTACAATTCTGAAGGACGTCATAAATCAGAGATAGAATTAACAGTTAAAAAAAAAAAGAAGCTACTGTCTTAATTGCTGCTCTAGGTTGATTTCCTTTTTCAGAATGATATACTAAACCCTTTCAACAAACACAGTGCTTTCTTTAAAAATAAATGACGAAAAATAGACTTAATATGGCATTTGTGAAGGACAGTTTGCACTTTTAGACTTTTGCTGACAAAATAAGAAACTCATATTTTTCATAACTACAAATGCATGTTCAAGATCTTTATTTTAAATTCTAGTTAAGATTCCATCATAATAATCCATATTGATGGCCACAGTGTGACACCTCTGTGTGGGTTGGGGCTTCATGCTGGCAGAAAGGAAGTCACCAGAATGAAGAAGTGGGGCTGATTTTAAGAAGAGAAAAGTGTTGACTATGCTATCTCAGAGTCTCATTTCATTTGTGGCTTATCTTAGTCAAGCATTTCAATGTTAAATGAAAAATATGACAAATATATTTCATGCAGGCAGGAGAAGAGGTGGGGTTATTCTTAAATATGCTACTGTCGGGGGGCTTCTTCCATTAGAGTAAATCATGTTATGAATTTATTTTGTATAATACTCTGAATAAATACTCTAAATGATCCAAAACTGTCACACAAATATAGTACAGTAAAAGTACAATATTGGCCTATAAAAAGTATAAAATGTAATACTTAAGTGAGAGTAATTAAAAATGTGTACTCAAGGACAGTATTTGAGTAATTTAACTGTGTTATTCCACCAAAGAGTGCAAGTAAATTAAATAAAACCAATATGAGCTTGTAATCACAACCATGAGGTTCCCCCTGAAGCATGGGCGGTGGAGAGATGGAGGCATAAGTCTGCACCATAGACTGTACAAGGAAAATGTCCAAAGTGAGACATGTACTCCTCACAGTGTTCAAGGACTGTCTCCTGGTCCTATCTGTCTAATGAGTACGCATGATTGATTGCTCGTCTCCTGTTTAATTACATCACACATACACCTGTGGGTTGCCACCACTGAGAGCTAGTCTAAAATAGTGATGCTAACATGCTAATTGCGATTAGCATGAACATTTCTACAAAGTGCATCAATATAGTACAGTGTCGAGGATACACTCGACACTTGTTTCCTTCTGCACTGTGAAATAAGTACAAAAACAGAGGGCCTGTCTGTGCAGGGACCTGAGGAGCCAGCAGCTCCACCAGGTGGCGTCACCTCCACAACCAATTATACAACCAAAAGGCTACATTTAGCCTATGGCAGCGGTTCCCAACCTGTGGGCCGCGGCCCCCTAGTGGTCCACGAAAGCATTGCAAGTGGGCCGCCAAATAATTTATTTTCTTTTTTCCTTTTTTTTGTACAGGCTAAAGACACACACATGGACATAACAATAACATATAGGAGATGACATTCCCATCTCAGAGTCAGACAACAACAAAACAAAAGCAGAAGAAGGTTGAAAACCAAATACCACCAAAAAAACAACATGGCAAGCATATTTATTGTTCCTTTAATCCCACTCTTCGATAGAGCTAATTATTTCCCATTTCTTGGTGTGATGAGCCACCCTTTGATTTTTAGGCAATCATTTTTTCCAAAAGAAATTGTATTTTTAATCTACACTTCAAACACCTTAAATTAAGATTACTCCTTGATTGACTTTTAAAAATATGTATTTTAGCCAGAAGAATAGTTGTATTTATTAACTGTGTGCGGTCTTCATCTAAAAGCCCAAATAAAATATTGAAGGGTGAAAATGTAAATTCAATATTTGCCGCCAAATAATTTGCAAAACATTATGATTTGTGCGGAAAAATTTCATTATTAAGATTTTTTTTTATTTTAACCTCTTTTCCTTTCTCTTTCTTGATCCTGCTTAGCAAAGGTCATTATAGTCCTTGACAGCGGTCTGTTCTACTGGATTAACAACGTGTCACATGTTCTGAATTGACCAATCAGAACTTTATTTAGTCTCCGTATTGTTTATGGTTGAATGTGGGCCGTGAAAAAAAATGTGATTCTTAAGTGCATGGGCCCTGAGTTGAAAAAGGTTGGGAACCGCAGGCCTTCCATCCATCCATCTTCTCCCGCTTATCCGTGGTCGGGTCACGGAGGTAGCAGTTCCAGCAGAGAGCCCCAAACTTTCCTTTCCCTGGCCACATGGACCGCAGGCCTATGGTAACCAAATTGCATTTCGTGTTGCAAACTATTTTGACTTCTTTAATGTTCATTTTTCAAATAGTTTATACAGGCCTATACATTGATTTTATAATTCAAACATTTCAATTCAGCACAGTAGGCTACTGCGGAACAATATGAGCCAGGGAAAATCAGGCTAATGATGGGATTCACACCAATTGATTTAACAACACTAAGCTCCACACAAGCCATCACTTTCTGGGCCTTTGGAGCAGATTTTAAGGGTTCCCATGTGAACGCAGCAAAGCCTTAGTTCTGTTAAAAACAGTCTAACACTACAATCAGGATTTCAGGAAGTCTGAAAAGGCATCAGCAAGACCTGTGTTTTAGTGCCCAGACAAGATTGTTAAATAATTGCTTTAAATCAAGAGCCAGATGGCATCAGTTCAAACAGAAAGCGTTTCACTTCTCTGAAGTCGGTGCTTTTTTTTTTAGTCTTATTTAATATTCACATAATAAACACATTTAGGATCAGAATCAGTATCAGAGGTCTTTGGTGTTTCTGGTCACGGGCCAATACTTCATTTACTGTCCCCTGCATTCTTAACAATCATATTTAAAATTCAAGTTTTGTTGTCCTAAAAATAAATACATTTTACATTATAGAATACAATACATACTTAAAGCTCAATGTGTGTTGTTTCACCCTCAGCTGTACAGTCAGCAGTTGTTTGTCATTAGTATAGAAGGCTGAACTGGCATTAGAAAAATGACACCTTCTAAATGAAGAAAGAAGTACAAAAAAAAGCCTTGTTCTGCGAAGTTTGCACTACTTGATCATTTTTAGCAACACATGATTACTAAAGTATTTTGAACTGATTTGTCTGCAACTCGTCAGCAGACAAAAGTGTACAAGATGAACATAAATGAAATGTAAGAGCGATACTAAATAAAAACTTTCCACCGTGAAACCGTCTGCTCTAGTCTAGTTTGGGACGGTGGATCATGTCTATCACGTTGGTCTGTCTCACTTTCAGGATCGGACTCCGGTTCAAACATATACGGCTGTACCGACGCCATTGTAAAACTGATGTTCCGCTCAGAGCCGAAAAAAGCTAGTGTTAGACATGGGCGGAGCCCCTCTGGTGGTTGACTAATCAGAACAGAGTGGCCGAGCTGACCAATCGGAGCACACTGAGCTCACAGGGAGGGGGTGCAGGAGCTCCAACAAGCCGTCTAGGACAGAGAGTGAATACACATACTATACAGAGATGCTGTATGAGAAACCAATGTGAGTTTGGAAAATTGCACAATATAAATCTATTCTAGTAGACCTCAACAATGGAATTATGATGGAAATGGCCATGTCATGGGACCTTTAAAGGAGCACTACCTTAAACATCTACAGCGGTATAACACATGAAGCAGCAGTAATATTATTCCAGAAACATCAATAATAGAAAAACAGGAAACATTTACTGCTCGCTAAATAGTACACAAGTACATTTTGTTGATAATAATTGCTGTCATTTGCAGTTTTTATAAGTGCAGCACTAAATTTGGTTATTAAGAAAAATATAACCAACAATATAGAATGACTGGGAACAACTTGCTTATGATTTCATAAGATAGAAAACAACCAACATAATAATGATAATATCTTGCATTCAGAGAGTTCAGCACTCTCTCATGTCATTCTGTTATGATGTTAATTCTCTTAAATGTACCCTTGTTACTGTACACCTCTGATGCCCCCACCTTCCCCTCTGCTCTGTGTTTTATTCCTGCAGCTCCATCAGCAGCTCTCTCTGTGGGGACACAGGAGAAGTGCACTGGTTATTGTGCACACTGTATTAATGAAGCTGCACAACATGGAAACACATTTATGCAAATCTGAAGTGGACAACTGTCTGCTGCGGCTGATATTATTTTCTCTCTTTCGCATTATGTAATCAACGCTATCATCATGTTTGGCCCCATTTATAATCTGTCGCTCCCCTAACTGTCTTTATTCACACATTCCAAGAATAAGGCCAGGATCAATTTAAAGGATACAAAAATAACTATTTGTATTACCTTGAAAACCATCTTGAAAATAACTTCTTGCATGCCTCCACGATGAAGAAGAGTCCAAAAAGAGTTAAACTAATGAATCAATTAAAGGAAATGGGGGGCCACGTTTAGCAACAGCATAGCAGTCTGTCGCTTGCAGAGAACAACTACTGTTGGTGAAGTCCTGTTGAAGCGTACGTCTTATGAATGGTATGATTCTGCTGAAAATGCACATGTTTGGGTATAGGTAATATATGACTGGATACATGAGACTTGGATTGTACTGCAGGAGTTGTATATGGATTTTTTTATATGGATTTGATTTAGTTAAACTTGGCCCCCGTTTACTTGAATTCATCAAGACTGTTGTTGGTTCAGTATGGAGGCATGGGAGCAGGATTTTGGATGGTTTTTTAATCAGCAGATCTCCACAATTTGAAAGCAGCCGTTTAAATCTTGTGTTAACGAGAGATTTCTGATACGTTTCTTGGAAATAAGTCAGAATGAAAAAAACATTACATTTAATTAACTAAGACCTAAACGACCTGAGGGGGCCGTAACTGAGACAACAGGTCTTTTCCTTTCTAATTTTCCCGTCTAAGAACAGAAGATGAGGGTCCACAGAAGTGGAACCACAGCTGCTCAGTTTAAAGGCTGGTGGTTCTACTTCATGCACTGAGTCACATTGGGTAAATAAAGAGAACATAACTTTATAAAATAACAACTCCTCAGCTCTGCTGTCCTCACTCCCCAAGCTGTCAGGGGGACGCTGCTGAGAGGAGCTCAGGTACTCTGGTGACTTCCTGCATCACACTTCATCTCATCACACACACACACACACAGACACACAGACAGACACACACACACACACACACACACACACAGACACACACACACTCACACAGACACACACACACACACACACACACACAGGCACAGACACACACACACACACACACACACACACACACTCACACAGACACAGACACACACACACAGACACACACACACACAAACACACAGACACACACTCACACATACAGACACACAGACACAGACACACTCACGGACACACACACACGCACAAACACACACATACACAGACACACACATACACACACACACTCACAGACACACACACACGCACAGACACATACACAGACACAGACACAGACACACAGACACACACACACATACACACGCACACACTCACTCACGGACACACGCACACACACATACACACAGACACATACACAGACACACACACAGACACACACACAAACACACACACAGACACACACTCACGGACACACACACACACACATACACATACACACACTCATGGACACACACACACGGAGTAAGGTTTTCACAGTGTACTGAAGAGTGACATGCAGAGAGAAGTGTGTGTGTGTGTGTGTGTGTGTGTGTGTGTGTGTGTCTTTGAGCTTCATCCCTGTCATAAATCCCAGTATTAACTCTCAGTGAGCCGCCAGTTAGAGTGGGGCTTTATAAAAACATCTCTCCATGAGAACATTTCTAACAATATACAACAACAAAATATAGTTTCCACTTCTCTTTGAGAAATTGATTCGTTTTTAGATACCAGCCACTTAGACATTTGCCACCACCTAGTTCAGTTGAAAGGCATTTATTTGTGATGATCTATGCATCTAAACATTTGGAAAAACTCAACACGAACTTGTCTTTCAGAAATATGTTTTCTGTTACTAATTCACAGTGTCGACAAATTCCATTTGAAGCAAAGTTATTTTATATCAAATACATTTCTATATTATTAGAAAAGTCTTTAAAAGCTATAGTTTATAAATCAGAAACCTCCCGACAGTGAAGTCTGTGGAGTCTTCTGAGTAACCTGAACGGTGACACACTTTTACTCACCTTTCCAAATGCAAATTCTGCACCACACATCAAATACCATTCAAGTTTCCTGGATGTGTTTTGTCTTTGCTTTCCTGTTTTTATTTATTTGTTTGTTTGTGTGCGTGTTTGTCTGTGCGTGTTTGTCTGTGTGTGTTTGTCTGTGCGTGTGTAGGAGAGTGGCACAGAAAATATATCTAAGTATCTTCAAAAGCCTCTGGACACGGTGGAATGAAGCGTATTATTAATTGAATTGATATAAAACATTTAAACATCGGCATGTGTGTATATTACACTGTGTGTGTGTGTTTGTGTGTGTGTGCGTGTGTGTGTGTGTTTTTGTATGAGGAAGGCTGTAAGTCTGAGTGTGTACATGCTGAAAGAGACAGAGAGAGAGGGAGAGAGACTATGAGTGGCACTCAGTGTCAGGCTGTGAAACAAAGCCTTTAGATACAGGCTGAAAGGAAGCGAGGGATGATGGGATGAACGAGAGACAGAGATAACAAGTGAAAGACTGAGAGGCCCGAGGGAGCAGAGAAATGAAAGAGAGGCAGCTGCATAACGAGGGGGGTGGGCAGAGTCAACGAGCACAGTAAACACAACAATCATACTGAGATCTGACACACACACACACACACACACACACACACACACACACAGTGGTGTAGTGGTCGTTGGACGCGGGGGATCGCCGTCCCCCCACTTATTTGGAGCCCCCACTTTTTTGAAGCATGATTTTTTTTGAATAGTCTAATAAATATAAAATCATTGCCAGTATTATCAGTTGCAAGTGTGTATTTGTTGTAATAATGATGAAAACATAATACATTTCACAGTAATTATAATAAAAACGTAGCTCAAGTATTTATGCAACTTGATTTGAAGTGTGTGTGTGAGGGGCAGCACCGCATCCCACAAATTGAGACTATGTCCCGCATTTGAGTGACAGTTGCGCAGAAAGGCCGGCTCGGTTCGCTGACGCCCGGCACCGCCCTTTATTATTATATTTTTTAAACGGCATCATGTAAGTTGCGCTGACAGGCGACAGAGGTTCACAGAGGTCTACAGTGTACCCCCCCCCCCCCCCCCATTGACAGTTCACGAGCGCGTCCATAGTGTCCCCCCCCCCTCCCCCGCCCCGTTCACCCAGTAAAAAAATCCCCACTACACCACTGCATTTAGCCTTATATTTGAATGATCATTTAAGCAGATTTGAACATAAGAGGCCCTATTCTGCTTTTGGGGTTCGCCCTTCCCTGTAGTGTGTTCTTTAGGTTTTTGTTCAAGTAAATGCTCTTCAAAGGCTAAAATCGGTTGGACATCTCTAAGCGGTTGACCAATCACAACAGAGCCGGCCAGCTAACCAATCAGAGCAGACTGGGCTCTGGTTTCAGACAGAGGGTGAAAAGAGGTGCTGCAGCACAGGCAGTATGAGAAAAATAAAGAGCTTTTAGAACATTAAAGCATGGAGACATGTCCCAGTAGAGACACTAAATACTGATATACACCTGAACATCAGCAGGAGAGGACTCTTTAAAGTAGAGACACTACATACTGATATACACCTGAACATCAGCAGGAGAGGACTCTTTAAAGTAGAGACACTACATACTGATATACACCTGAACATCAGCAGGAGAGGACTCTTTAAAGTAGAGACACTACAAACTGATATACACCTGAACATCAGCAGGAGAGGACTCTTTAAAGTAGAGACACTACATACTGATATACACCTGAACATCAGCAGGAGAGGACTCTTTAAAGTAGAGACACTACATACTGATATACACCTGAACATCAGCAGGAGAGGACTCTTTAAAGTAGAGACACTACATACTGATATACACCTGAACATCAGCAGGAGAGGACTCTTTAAAGTAGAGACACCTCATACTGATATACACCTGAAAATGAGCAGAATGTCCTCTTTTTAAAAAATATTTTATATTCAGCAAGAATAACCTGAAACCAAGGAAATCAATAAAGGTAATTATTTGCTTGGGAAATGTATCAACTATTCAATCAACTAGTATTTTCCTTTAATATGATTCCTTTGTGCTCTCTGTTTATTATTATCTTTGGGTGGCATAAGACTGGGGGGGATCCTACGTTCTGTCGTGTGTGTCTTTCTGTTTGCAGCTAATCTTATACTACTAAACCCATCATTTATTTTTTGCTCGTTTATGTCTTCGCTCAAGGAGCTCTTCCTGTTGTGATGATAAAATACCATATGTGATATACAGGAATCTCTGCTTTATAAAAGTGTGATAAATGATGAGACCACCTTTCACCTTTTCTTATTGAGCTGTGTGTAGAGAATTGATTTTAGGATGAGTCTGTTGTTGTGAATGTGTTGCTAAAAGAAGACCCCCCATCACCCCATGTCTGAGCCACAGAGTGTGAACAGGCAGAGCAGCCAGACGATGGAGCAGGCAGGCGGCCAGATAACAGAGGCAGACCCCAGACACAATACTCTGAACATGCTGACACACAGAGGAGCTCCCTGCAGCAACACAGCGTGGGGGTTGTTTCTACATTATTAAACACATGGCCATGTTTGGAGGAATGAGAGGAAGTCATCAAGAAAACCCAAACAGTTTCTGTCTGTCTGTGCGTCTGTGCGTGTGTACTTTATATGTAACCTCTGTGTGTGCCCCCATGCTAAATAACAGCAGTGCTACACATATACTGTGTCGGTTATCCTGCAGCAACAATGACACACGGTCACAGCCACTGACCCCGGCCTCGACCCTGCTGCCATCTAAAATAAACTATGTACCTCAGAGGAGGAGAAACATGAGAGTCAGAGATCAGTCCGCAGGGTACCAGCTCATTTCTTGGAAACGATTCATAATATAGTATTTACATCACATTGAGCAGGACTCAGTGTTGGAAGAAGTACTCAGATCCTTTACTTAGGTATTAGTACAAATACTGTAATCGTAAAATACTCCACTACAAGAAAAAGTCCTGATAAGTAAAAGCATCAAAAAGTACTTAAAGTACTGAAATTAAAATGACTCATTCTGCACAAAAGCCCATATTACCATTACATATCAGAATATGTCTGCGGCAGCGACGTGCAGTCAGGGGAGGCAGGGGAAGCAGAGCCTCACCTGTCGTACTCCAATGTAACGTAAAAAAAACTAAAGAAAAACTAAATAATAATAAAATGTCTCCACTGATCTGTGTTGTAAATGTGATTTCTGTATGATTCCAATCGCTTTTTATAGTAAAAATCGGCAAATTTGCCGAGCTCCGCTACAACTACTGTACATGCGCGATGAGAAGTGAGGCAGCTCTGCCTCACGTAACCCTACAGTAACTGGCTGGAGCGCGGGCACTAATTTAGCGCGGTCACTAATTTTGTGCCCGCGCTCCAGCCAGTTACTGTGGGGTGAGGTGAGGCACAGATGAGCTCTGCCTCACCTCAGATGCGTCACCCCACAGAAACTGGCTGGAAAGCGGGCCCTAAGCGCATGCCTGTTACCATCTCACTGTAGGTCACGAATGTAATGTTTGTAGATCCCTTTATTACATTTATCCTCGCCATCCACAGTCTCTAAAGAACTTATTTCACGTATATATGATATTTAGGCTCGCTGGTCTCATCATACAACGGCAATGAAAAAAGCACCAGGGGAGGCAGCCATAACCTCTGCCGCACTGAAGGGGGCGCACGTGAGCCCACAGGTTCTTGTTGCTACTGTTATTCTACGCAGAGACGGTAGACGCAAACTAGACTTTTGAAACTAGAGGAAGATAAGGAGGACTTTTACAAAAAAGTAATAGAGATTGTTGTCCAGAAGGATAGTATGGACTTCAGCTTCAAGTCAAGGTAAGACCACCATTGTAATGAAAATGGGATCCTACTAAGAGAGAACAATCCAATATTTAAATTGTGGGTATCCTTTTGTTGATGGGTCTGTTTAAAATTAATCGAAACATCAGACTAAAAAAGCTTTTGAAAATAACAGAATATTTCGATTAAGGTCAAAATATAATATTTGTAAATCTGACTCTGAAGAGTCAGTGCCTCACCACCAGCCATGAACCTCACCGCACGTCACTGGTCTGCGGGTGTTTGGGAGTACCACTGTGAAAAGCTGTATCTGATTGCTTCAGAGGAAGATCCAGGAACTTATAGATCCAGGAAATCTTATAGATACAAAATCTGGATGAAAATATTCAGTGAGGAGTTAGAAAGAGTTATCTGAGCTCTGCATCCCTCCTCACATCTGCTGCAGGCTAGAAGCTACAGACTTCTTTAGCAGGTGGTAGCATAGCACTGATCTCGGACCAAACTGTTATCAGCCAAGATGCACTGTGGCTAGTATAGGTTTTGACAGGTATGTGTCGATAAAAAAAACGATATCTCTGTTTCTGCTGCAGAGATTTGAATCCTTTTTTTCAGACAATTTTGAGAGCAATGATATCAGTGAAGCTCATAAGATAACAAAGATGATAACGGCCTGAGAATCTAACAGCAGCTTCTGAGGAGCAGCACTGGGATCAGGGCTGCATAACGAGAGCCAGAGGCTTCTGCAGGATTCATCCACATCTGACGCAGTGGCGGCTCCAGAGTATTTGTGTTGGGTAATCTATGGTAGGGCTAACCCATACAGTGGTGGGGCTCAAGTCAGTATTTGCAATGTAATTACATACACGCTATATCGCCCCCATTGACAGTGAAACGCCACGCGTGAGGTTTAGATTTTTCCCTGTCTCAATCCAAATTGAACTGTATGAAATAAAAAGGCACATTTGTCTTGTAGTAAATAAAAGGGCGACCTGGAGCCAATCCTGCAATTTCCCCCCAGGTGAAAGAGTTGACATGCTGAAAACCAAACCCTGCAGGGGGGTCTGGGGGGATTCTGATTTTTTGAAATACTAACATAAAATACACATTCTGGTACTCTCTTGAGAAGAAAATAAATAAATCTATTACTACACGACATATTTTAAAAAATGAATGCCATTAGTTTTTTGTTACTTTGTTCTGAAAGCTGAACCTGCTGCTCCTCACAGATACCTCATTCACACCAACGGTGTTTCAGGGCCGGTTCGGAGCTGGAGCTTGAAAAGCACCGGGTTTTCCTGTTCACACCGCAGCGGAGCAGCCTCTTAGCTCCGGAATCCGGTTCGTTTCAAGCACCAAAAAATTCTCCGGCTCGAGCAAAAGCACCGCATACGTCACGCTTACGTCGAGGCGGGGGCAGGGGCAGGGGCGGGATCAACTCCTGAACAACATCAAAAAGCCCGCGTTTTATCCAGTTTGTACACAACGATGGAGAAACTTAACAAGCAGCAGTGGTCCACTGAAGAGACCAGCTACCTACTGGGAATCTGGTCTTCCGAAGAGGTACAGAGGAAGCTGGAGGGGAGCACGCGGTCCAAAGCATCTCTCCAACAATTGCAGAAAGAGATGGCAACCGCTGGTTTTTACCAAAACCAAAACGAGTAGCGCTTCAACACAATCGGCCATTGTTGTTGTTGTCGGTGTGAGCTGTGAGGGGTTTCGCGCGGTTTGGCTTTATGAAGCAGGCACGCAAACGGTTACGTCATGACGCAAACGATGACGCAATGACGCAGCACCAGTCGGGCTCTGAGCGGTGTGAAAAGAGCCGGCGCTAAACCGAAGAACCGGTTCTGAACCTGAAAAGCTCTAGCACGGAGCTTGAACCGGAGTTGCGTTGGTGTGAATGAGGTAAGAGAGAAGAGGGAAGAGGCTGTGTAAATTACTTTACATTGTGGATAAGGGTGGATAGCCCCCATTGTTCTGTGTGTCAAAATGAAAGACAGCCCACACCTATCAATCATCAAACCGTGGGGTCTTATTTCATTACGTGTTGATTTCTATCAACAGGTAATGTTATGTATCCATGGATGTATAAAGAGAAATTTTACCGCAAAATTATTTTCCGTCGGGACTTCCTGCAACAACACCACGCCGTTATCGTGATTCTGATTGGCCAGAAGACATTAGCAAAGATGTTTATTGAGAAGACGATCACTACGTGACAAAAGTTTTCAAAACCGTTTCTAGTCTTCGGTATTTCCAGACAAGTGGCTACTGAAATCAATCTAGCTGCTGTCTGTGCAATTTACTCCGCGCGAGTTGGCGGACTTTTTTTTGCTTACGTTAACATAATTTGTCATGGTGGGGCTAAGCCATTTCTTGGTATGGCTGTATGTCACCAGTCTATGGTTGTCACACAGCGACAAGCTGGACACTGGATTTACAGACACAGTACAAACCGGAAGTCGTACAAACCGGAAGTCAGCGAATTAAAGTTATGCAAAGAGCTTGTATACTTGTATTAATCTATAAACGCATATCTGCATGTGAATGCAGAAATAAAAGTATCCTCGTCAGACTTCTGGGTTCCAGGATTGAACTTGTACAGCATTGCCATTATATCCTCGTGCCTTTTATTTTGAAATATGTTCTTTAACTTCCGGTCCACCGGACTGCTTTTCTTCATTCTTCAATACAAAACGGAAAATTGAATGAAGTTGTTATCAAAAACCAAACCGTTTTTTTTTTTTTTTTTTTTTTTTAAATTAGGTCTTCTTCTTCGATTTGATTCAGACAACAAAAACGGGGAAACGGCTTTGGTTTCCCGTTTTTTCGTTTTTGATTTAAAAGGAAAAAAGGCTGGTATTTTCGTTTTTTTGTTCTAACGAAAAATCAAACTAACAAACCGTACAGGACCTTTTTTTAATTAGGTTTTCTCGTTATCCGTCTTTTGATTCAGACAACAAAAACGGGAAAACGGCTTTGGTGTCCCGTTTTTTTTGTTTTAAAGGAGAGGTGTCATGCTTTTCCGGTTATTACCCGTCACCTTGTGTGTTATGTAGGTTTTTCTGCATGTAAACGGTCTGCAGAGTCACAAACCCTCAAAGTACACCCTGTAGCGAGTAAAACTCTAACATAGAAAATTCCTCCCCAAAACACCTCGTTTGAGATTTCTCAGTTTCTTTCTTTGCTCCACGGATGGGTCCGTTTGGTTCCGGGTACGAGCTGACGTCAGCTCGTACCCGGAACCAAATGGACCAATCCGTGGAGCCGTTACGTTACGTCCGCGGAGCCGTTACGTTTAAGCCTCTGCTGATTTGTCCAAATTGACCAATCCACAGACTTCCTCACACACACACTCAGTGCAGGCAGCTCTGCTGATTTCTCATCCCTGGCTGCAGGCTGATAACAGACAGTTGGGATCGCGGCGAAATTCTCTCTGCAGACCCATTCTTACAGCGTTTATCAACCTTTTTCTTACTCAATATCAAGCCACACTTATTGTCTTTACTTCGGCTGTGAGTTTGTGTGTGCTCAGGATGAGTTTGGCTGTGTTTCGCTGTGTATCGCTAAACAAGGAAACCACACCTCCACGGAGCTCAGCGCGATTCACAACGTCCCGACCAATCAGAGCACACTGTGCTCACAGGGAGGGGGGGGCAAGAGCTGCAACGAGCCGTTTAGTGGAGAGAGTGAATACTGCTGAATACACATACTTTACAGAGATGCTGTATGCGAAACCAATGTGAGTTTGGAAAAATGCACAGTATAAATCTATTTTAGTATACCTCAACAATGGAATTATGATCAGTGGAAATGGCCATGACATGGGCCCTTTAAATAGAAAACAAAAAAAGGCTGGTATTTTCGTTTTTTGGCTTTTGGTTTAAACGAAAAATCAAACTGACAAAACGTACACGGACCGCAGACCTTGTAGCTTAAAATACATGGCAAGGAAACTGTTGCATTGACCAATCAGATTTCGAGTTGGCGACACGGGGACGATCTAGCAGTCGTACTCGTACGATGACGTCGGCATTCTCACATCCTTTCATTTGATTGTCAGCGCTAGCTAAGCAAACACTAGCGTGTAGCGACCTGCTAGTGAACAGCATCTGAAGCATACTTATCAACCGGCACAAGGTAAAATATTTCCGTGTAGATTTTAAAGCGTTTTTTTCAACCCACAATGGCTGACAGCGCTGAACACTGTATTCCTGGGAATGCCTGATATTCGCTACTAATCGGCTTGCTGCTTGGAGCCATAGGGTTTGCAAACTTGAGTTGTCTAACCAAGGCAGCGGCGAGACACAGAAGCATGGCTGAACACATATGAGCAAATGTGCTTTTGAAAACTTATGAGGAAACCTGGGTGGAATCTACAGCTTAACGAAGAAGTGTGTAGGGAAACAGAGCTCCACTATGGTTTTTACCAGAAATACAACTGGACAGACTGGACTTTCAGCATTAGCCTCCATGGCGATAGCACAGGACTTATTATTGGAACTGAAAACTCAGATAATCTGTACAACAGAGTAACTGAACTCTTCTTGAGGAAAGAAAGGAGGGGGGATTGTATGTACAAATAATCAAATGTATTGGTGAGTAAAGGCTTTGATATTTTTTGTTGTAATTTTATGAAGTTAATATTGGTGCTTCTGCTAGAGATGATGTGTGTGGCTCAGCTGTGGCTGCAGTGAAAGGAGACTTGTTGAATTGTGTTATTTGGGTTTCCTGCTTTAGTAATGGCATTCATTCTGCTACATTAGATACCTGTCTGTGATGCAACGCCCTGTTATACTGCACTTCTGTATAATATTAATGGTTTCTATAGCCGTGACATCATAATGATGGTATTAAGAGGTGGATAATTCAGGTAGGACACTACTGAAGTCCTAGGTGTTGAATGCACGGCCTGTAGGTTAGTGAGCCATATTAACACCGTAGGCAACATGACTCACTCACATCCATCTTCACCACCAACAGATGCACGGCCATGACTTCTCTGGGTAAATACTGATCAAATCTAAGTAACAGTATCCACAACAACATAGATCACAGCTAAGTGCTAACAAGCCTGAGGATAAGATGTGTTTCTGCTGTAAGATGGAAGAGGTCAGAGGTCAGCTGAGGTAACTGTGCACAGCAGTAGATGATATACTCTTATCGCATTGATTGCAAAGGACCATATGGCCACACACACACAAAACACACACATGCACACATATATATGCTGATCATACAAAGGCTTAGATCACATCAGTTTTACAGTATGCAAATGACTCAGGCTGAAGCAACATGTTTCACAACAACACAAACAGCTTTAGGAGTGTTTGCTAAATAAAAACTCGTCTGCAGGGATGAAGAGCAGGATGCTCTTTAAGCTTCTTACACATGAGATACTTAGACATGCAGCCGGAAATCAGGCTGAAAGCTGGCACCTCTTATGAAACAACACAATTACATAATATGGGCATCCTGCTACCAGATACACTGAGAATATATCATATAATACTTTATATGTGATAATATAACATTCCGTTTGGTTGATGCTTTTATCCAAAGTCACTTATATAAACTACAATACTGCAGACATGCTTACAGGAGCAGTTTGGGGTTCCGATGTTTTGCCCAAGGACACCAAGGCATGTTGACTGCAGAGACCAGCAATCTAAAACGTATGATTGGTCGACCACCATTTCTCCCCTGAGCCAAAAAATATCCTGACCAATTATATAAAAGCGGAAAGCATAGAGTTTACATATAGTAGCTTAAAAGCAAACGCTTCCTTGATGCATTAATAGAGTAGTAGATCTGCCAGACACGTATAAGAGTTCTCTGATCAGCAGGAACATGAATCTGTTTAGAACACACAGCCCTGGCTCAGCTTTGTGTTATGTGCAGAAACATCCTGGGTATGATTTGGAACAAGTAAGGTAGAGTTGGTTTAATGACATGTTACAAGCTGGCTCTGCTTGTAACATATGGACAACAGTTCCACACAGGAGTTGCCCAAAACAATCATTTATTTGACCCAACACAGTGGTTACAACCAACAATACAACACACAGAGGAGCGGTGTCCTGGTGCACCGAGCAGGGCAGCTGAGAGAGAGCGAGAGCCTGTTCTGCAGCCCTCTTAAAAACTGGAACCAGGTCCCACAGGTGGGTCTCATCACTGCTGATTACAAGGAAAACTCAGGTTACAACAGCACCACATGGTGGACAACCACAGGGTTGTCACACCCCCCCCCCCATAAAAGAAGGGTCCCCAAGACACTGAAACATCAAATTAACAACAGAGCTTATACTTACATAGAATTAAACATAGCTTAACCGGGTGTAAATGTTACCCTATTTTACCACTGCCTACTTTCCACATTCACCAACTCAGCAACCCGACACCCTGGAAGCAATTAAAGAGCAGGAAAACGCTGGAAAAAATATGTGAAACCAGGAACAAAACCACCTTAAGGTACTGCTCTCGACAACGCATCAGCCATTACATTTTCGGAACCTTTGAGATGTCGGATTTTTAAATGGAAAGGCTGTAGAAACAGGGACCATCTCATTAACCGCTGGTTTGGGTTTGGTGATTTCCTCGGCAGGGTGAACCTGGGACAACCTGGGCTCGTGTTACTGCACAAGCTGAAAAAAATGTGTTACATGCTGGAAATACCTTTGTCAGCTTTTTCTCAGGGTCAGCAAAAGCTGAAAAAAATGTGTTACATGCTGGAAATACCTTTGTCAGCTTTTTCTCAGGGTCAGCAAGTTCTCTCACCACTGGCTTGGAGGATACCACTGGTGAAGGAAACACATCGGGCCACAGTCTGCCACCAGCCAAATCATTACCCAGGATGACTGCCAGTCCTGGAACAGGCAAAGAAGGCCGGACTCCCATGGCAACCTCACCCTGCCCTAAATCACAGGACAACACCAACCGATGCTTTGGAGCAGACAGCAACTGCATCCCCATTCCCCTAGACAATACACAACTTCCAGTGTCAGTTTCCGAGGAAAATGGAAGAACACCCTCACTTATGTACGAATCTAAAGCACCTGTGTCTCAGTATCTTAACAAGGAATTTCTTGTCACTTCCTTGCAAAGACACATAACCTTGACGTATAAAAGGGGCATAACCTGGATCAAATTCCTCTGCTATCAGGGAGGGGCGAGGCTTCACCTCCTGCAGGGCTAGTCCCAAGTTAGAAACCGCAGCAGCAACTGGTTGCGGGGTAGTATGGAGTTTAACCGCAGCTATAGCCTCATCCCTAGCAACCTTGTGGGCAGTATGGAGTTTAACCGCAGCTATAACCTCCTCCCTAGCAACCTTGTGGGCAGGAGCTGCAAGGGCAACAGGCCTGGGAACCTGGCCATTTTGGAGTCCCTTGGTTTTTGCATTAAGTTCCGGGCATTCATTTTTCCAATGACCATTACCCAAACAAAAGTTGCAAGTATTTAGATCTACTTTATCCCTCCAGCCATACAAGGACCTTTGCTCTGACCTTAACACTTCACCCACTTTACCTCTGTGGTCACCAGACCAGTTATTTCTGCTCCCCCAGTCAAATCTCTCTCCTGAATGAATCTTGTGTGTTAAAGTGTACTCATCAGCTAACACCCCAGCTTCTGTTACATTTTTAACCTTATGCTCATTCAGGTACGTAGCAACGCGTTCTGGAAGGATATCTTTGAATTGTTCAAGAAGGAACAGTTCCCTCAAATCATTAAGATTTACTACGTCGGAAGCCGTGACCCATCGATTAAATTTCATCGTCAGCTCCCGAACAAGTTCCACATAGGTCTGTCCTTCTGACTTCCTTAGCTTCCTGAACTGCTGACAGTAGGCCTCAGGCACCAACTCATAAGCTTTTAGCACTGCAGTCTTTACCCTAAAGTAATCTTCACTGTCAGCCATACTTAATGCAGAAAATGCTTCTTGAGCCCTACCAGTTAAAACACACACACACACACACACACACTGTAATAGCAATGTTTTCTCCGAATCAGACCACTGTCGTCTTTGGCTAAGTCGCTCAAAAAGTCCAGAAAAAGAATCTACAGTCTTCTCATCAAATTTCGGTAACAACCTCAGGTTATAAGCTACATCAAAAGTTGCTGGGGACACCCCAGGAGAAAGCTTACCCTCTTGGATGAGGTCCAACTTATAACGCTCTTGTTGCAATTCAGCTTCCCGCACCACTGTAGTTAACCTTAAACGCTCCATCTCAGTTTCCTGCTCACGAGCTCTAGCCCGGTCCTCACGAGCATTTGCTCGTTCCTCACGTTCACTGTCTTGTTGGTACTGCAGCAGCATTATTTCCTTTCTCTGTTCAAATGTCATTTCACCAAAGTCAGACAAAGAAAAACCTGCACTTCTCTGCCGCTCTGGATTTATAGCTGCCTTCTCAGCCAACTCATCCTCGGAACAATCATCGACAGCCACTGCTGGCAGAACTTCTTGCAGTACCAACTGGGCCTGTAACGTAGTCACTATGGTGTCTTTACGACCCTGCTTCGGAACGTCTACCTCAAAATGCTCTGCAATTTTTAACAGTTGGTCTTTAGTACATTTTTCCAGCAATTCCACACTGGAACACTTAACAAAATCCATCAATGTAGCCATGATTATACAAACTCCCTTGAACCTGGTGCACCAACACTTAAAGGGATTTGATTTTGTTTAACTCTGGAATACCTCTCCCCTAACTAACTGCCTACCCAATACTAACTATCTTGTCTCACCCTAGTCTTCATGCATGCCACGACAGGTGTTTTAAACACTTACCCAATGACCCGGTAAAGCCCCAGCGAAGCTGTTACTCACCAAGAGAGCCACGTACCCATGACAAAAAATGTCGAATCATGTTTATGCACAAAAATAACAAACAAAAATAACAAACCAACAAGCTCCCCTAAAGGAGATGTTGCTTATGCCTATCAGGAAAGGTAATTCCAAAGCTACTCCTTAATGCCCTACACCAGGAACAAACTGTCTACACAATCAAGGCAGCCAAATCAAGTAAACACATATCACCTGCTTCTTGGATCGGACGAGCCCCCATATGTTACAAGCTGGCTCTGCTTGTAACATATGGACAACAGTTCCACACAGGAGTTGCCCAAAACAATCATTTATTTGACCCAACACAGTGGTTACAACCAACGATACAACACACAGAGGAGCGGTGTCCTGGTGCACCGAGCAGGGCAGCTGAGAGAGAGCGAGAGCCTGTTCTGCAGCCCTCTCAAATACTGGAACCAGGTCCCACAGGTGGGTCTCATCACTGCTGATTACAAGGAAAACCCAGGTTACAACAGCACCACATGGTGGACAACCACAGGGTTGTCACAGACACCTTTAATAAGGTAAGTAGCCTGCCAATGTCATCAGTATAACCACTTAGTAATTCATACATGGTATCAAGAAACTAATATTGACCTTTAGTGTGTACCAGGAAGTGAACATCAGGCTCCAGACATCAGACATTTGTGGACCCACATATTTCCCCCGCAGATTTCTTTATCATTTTTTAATATAGCACATTACTTCTTCCTCTTTGCTTTTAGCACAACAGTCATAGTCTGTGGGGCGCTGTCATTTAAATCTAAGACAATTGATGCTGTTGGTAGTTTGTCGAAACCAAATGACTGATCAACACAAACACAGGTGCTTCCGAAACACTGAATGTTGGATAAATATATCTTCTCTTTTACAGTTTGGCCTTTATAACCTCATATAAGTATTTATTTTACTTTTCTTTTTCCACCTTGCTGTAATTTTGTAGTACAAATACTTCTGATAACAGCCCAGTGAGGCTCATGAAACACCTGTTCTGATGGAGAAAGAACTGAGGTTTTGCTTTGTTCTGTGTTTTCAAATGATTGATTTTCTCTGGGCTTCAGTTTGTTCAGGAGCAAAGAGTCTGCCCAACATCAGACCTTCTTGTTACAGAGTCTGAAACATCAATTAGTTCCTCCTGCAGGAGCCCATGGTGTTCTTTTTCAATTAATTAAACCTAACTGCTGCTGTGGAATATAATGTAACTTAAACTACACACACACACACACACGCACACAAACACGCACGCACACACACACGCACACACATATACACACACACATGCACACAAACACACGCACACACACGCACACAAACACACGCACGCACACACACACGCACACACATATACACACACACATGCACACAAACACACGCACACACACGCACACAAACACACGCACGCACACACACACGCACACACATACACACACACATGCACACAAACACACGCACACACACGCACACAAACACACGCACACACACGCACACAAACACACGCAAGCACACACACACATGCACACACAAACACACACGCACACAAACACACGCACGCACACACACACGCACAAACAAACACACACACCACACACACACACTGTAGTTAGGCAGACTATCCTGTTCTAACCTGTCCATAACCAGTCCTTATAACATATAAACTATTACCACATTAGTGCCTGACATGTCCATATTACAGTCTATTCACTTCAGCTGCATCAGTTTGCCACAGTACTCCTTTTACATTTTATTCCTACTTTATTCTCATATTCACTAGCAGATCTTCCTTATACACCTCTGGCGCAGCATTGTTTAAGGTAGCCTGCAAATGTCATTGCAAACAGTGGCTTCACTGGGACTGTTGTTCATGGGAAGAATAAAGAACTTTAACTTTATACAAATCTGAAATAAAAATCTGCACTCAATCTCAATGAAAATAAGACAGTGTATCTATGATGTGAGGAGCATTTTATTTTTTTAAATAATAGAAATGACACAATATGTCATCCATATACATGTAGTTGGCTGGCAGTGTACTTTTCACTCACTAAAGGTACCATAGCTCAGTGGAAGACACAAAAGGGTTTTACCTTCATGGCTCCTCCACATCGGACTACAGAGAGAAATGTCCACAGACCGATCATTACTGAGACGCTCAGAAAAAAAGTCATCATTATATAGTAAAATACTATAATCAAAAACTATATATGTATCAAACAGTCAAATACATGTATTGTATCATGTTTGTCCTATGAATGAGTTTGAGCTCAAGTGCCTGGATGTGGAGGAGAGAGAAAGACTGAGAGACATACATTGAGTTAAAGGGAGAGAGGCCCCCGCTTCCTAAAAACACACTGCACACATGCATGAACACACACACATACACACACACACATACATACACACACACACACATACCTCCTACAGCAGCCAATAGGGGACAGCTGGTGGCACAGTTCCTGACTTTGACCAATGACAGCATGTGGGTGGACCAGTGGGGTGTTCTGTGTGTGTGTGTGTGTGTGTGTGTGTGTGTGTGTGTGTGTTTGTGTGTGAAAATGTACATGTATGTATACTGTGTAAATCTATCAATTTAAAGGATGACACATTTATTAAACAAAGAAAAAGGCAAGCAGCCACAAAGCGTTCCTCACACAGTGCGTTTTCATCCACCAGTTTTCATGCGCATTTTCAATTTGCACACGACTAACCCTAATAATTGATTTTGTACACAAAGTATGTTAAATCACCTTCTACTGAAGAGAAGAGAAACATTTTGCTTATAGCTTCACACAATCTGATGTAACCTTACAATAATACATGAAACAAACACAGGTCACATGTCACATTTCTGTGCACTTTTCAACAGTTTTTTAGAATGTGTAACACATTTGTAAATTAACCTGGTCACAATTTTTTTCAGTTTAAGAAAAATACTAAAATCGCTTTTTAAACTATCCAACGCTTGCTCCATGTGGACTTTAAAGGAGTTTCTCTGCCTGTGAGGACAGAGTCTGCATACAGCATGAAATCAGCCATGAACTCCAATAGTGGCAACATTACACAGCAGAGGAAAGGTCATGACAAAGTCCACAGTACTGTCCAAAACAACTCCTGCAGCACAATCTGCTTCTCTTTACTAACAGCACAGCTCCTGCAGTCCTCCAAGAGCCTTGTTCAATTTCAAAGATTTATTGTCATGTCAATGTGTGACCATGTCCATGCATTGGTTATTGCACCAGACTCGCCCATTGCTTCCTTACTGACTCGTTTTATGCTGCACTTTCTTTAAAGACACTGGGGAAATGTGATACAACGTTTTTTGATGCACACAGAACGAAAACCTACAGGCTTGAAAAGTTGTTGCAACAAACTGTAAAAAAATAATGAGTTGAAAGCTAAGAAGACCATGACATAGTCGTCTGGTTTAAGTGTTCTTTTATATACTGCTTGGATATACTGTATATTATATATTGTCTTCTGACTGCATGGTCATGATCTTAACTGACGTTCAGATGTCTGCATGTTAACGGCAGCAGAATGAACACCAGGTTCAGTTAGAGAAGACACAGGGGTTGGATGGGGCCATATGAAATCACTCACCACTCCATACTCTCACGCAGAAGGAAAGTAGTGGCTGAGGATGGAGGAAGTGTGAATGGAGGTGGGGGAACAATGAAGGACAGAGGAGGTGGTGGGGGGAAGGATGACTAGGCAGATATTAAACCTGTCAGTCACACACAGGAAGTAGGAAGAGTGGGAGGATCCAGGATGAAAAAAACAGATTTCTTTTAACTCTGAGAGTGAGAGAGTTTATCAGGTATGATTCACTGGTTAATATTCCTGAGGTGGATATGTGTGTGGTCCTGTGGAAGGTTCAACAATATCAGACATTTATTTGGACTACAAGTACAGACATTTTGTAAGGAATGCTTTTACTTTTATTCCTCATTATTGCTTTTCCTCCTTTATTCTAATTTGTTGATGAATTGAACCAAGACATTAGGAGCACTTTAGAATAGTTGAATGAGACACACATGTGAACATCAAAACACAATGTGTTTTCTTCTGTTAGCCATGCAGCTCTGCTGTAATACTGTCAGTCTCTCTGAAGTACACACTTGGTCGAGACTCCAATATCTTAATTTTAGAATGGGTTTCAGTGAAATTGGGCACATTTAATTTGTATTTGGTTTGTGGCATAACAAGTGTAGGTCCCAAACCCAGATCACAAACTGTTCTCTCTCTAGCCCTCTGGTAGGAGGTACAGGAGTTTTAAAACACAAACCAACAGACTGAAAGACAGGCTGCTAAACCAACCCAGTCTCACATCTAAACGTGTAATAACTACGTTGGTCCACAACTTGGGACGTAGTATTTCTACAAAAACGCCTCTGAAATTGTAGGATCCCTACGTTTTTTTTCACCATTCATTTCCAATGGCTGGCGTCTATGTCACGTGATCTTCAACTTTCTCTCAGCAGAAAAAAGAACATGGCCGACCTTCGTTTTATTCTCGGTGGAAAATGCCTATTTTAAGGTTAGTTTGGCCATTAAAATGCGTTTTGATGTCATTTGATGCGAGAAATATGAGTTGTTATTTCAGATTATGTGTGCAGTGGATGTACATGGTCTTTAGTTCGCTAGTTATTAGGAAGATTACTAAAGGAAATTGTACACATTCAACGTTTTCATGGTTGCTAAGGTGGTTGCCATGGACGCTGCTATCGAGTGCTGTCACAACCCTGTCTCCTAAAAATTACGTTCCCACAGAACTAAACTGCATTCTCAATTACGTTAGAAAAGTATTTTCTCCCACGTTACGTTTCTTATGAACGTATCTCAAATACGTTTATTTTCTACATATCTTCTAGAAACATATTTTCTCCCACGTTACGTTTGTTATGAACGTATCTTAAATACGTTTATTTTCTACATATCTTTGCCATTTATTGTCTTGCTTATAATAATGATTATAGTCATTTATAAATATCATTTTAGAGCACACATTTGAAATCGAGAATCGGGCTCGATATACAGTATGGTTAAATTAAAATCAGTAGGCGAGGCTGTCATTTCGCCAGCTGTTACTCTCATGAGCGAGGCAGAAAATAATAGTTGTAACATGCCATGCCATGCTTTGTCGTTTATTGCACCTCAAACATTAAAACAAATCCAGAGTTACGTGTTTCTGTACTTCCTCTAAGAAGAAAGGACAGTAAAAGAAGAGCTCTGTGGCTTCAGGCTGGATCGCCGTTCAAATGACAGCGTTGGTTTCCCCAAAAGTGGGCGGGGCTGTAAAGTGACGTAGATTTTACTCTCATCTATTATTCAAAACCATTCTATTTATTCTAACGTAAATTACATGCCAGTGTTTTATCTTTGTATTACTTGTATTTGTATACTTTGTTTGCTATGAGTTATATCTGAAGCAATTATGTTTCTGAAGATGTGTAGTCAATTCCACCCTTCAATGTAGCATGAATGTGAACTCTCATTACAGGAACAATACCGGAAACAGACGTAGGAAAGATCCTCAGCTCGCTGATTGGATGTTTTAGCTGCAATGCACGTTGGGATATGGTACGGAGCCCCCAAGGGGACATGGAGAAGAAAAAAAAAAAATTTGAAAAAAAAAAAATGTTTTGTTGCGAGATCTCGCAATACTTTTCATTTAGCTCAATGTCCTTCCTGGTCAGTTCGGCAACACAGAAACCACAACAATGGAGCGGTTCATCGATTTTACTTTGAGCTTGGCCTTAAATATAAAGATATAACATCAGTGCTTGGCAATAGGCACGGGTTTCACATAAGTGAAAGACACCTCAAGAGAACACTCAGAGCGAGGGGACATGCACGTCGCAAAGCATACTCTGAGCTGAGTTATTGACAGATTCGAATTTCGCGGATCAATAACTCATGAACATAATGTTGTAAAAATACAAACAACATGACTTTACAATCGTAGCAAGGTAGACAACGAGCTACAGAGTCATTTTTATCAGAACAGTTCGATACGCACGCATAGCTAAACTTCAAGAATTGGTCACAATCTGCAGCTGGAGGAGGGAGAGGAGTGCTTAGGGACCGTCTACAAACTGCAACGGGGTTTTGCGAGATCTCGCAAAAGTATTGCGATATCTCGCAAAAGTATTGCGAGATCTCGCAAAGGTTTTGCGATCTCGCAAAACATTTTTTTTTTTTTTTGTTCAAATAATTTTTTTTTTCTTCTCCATGTCCCCTAGGGGGCTCCGTAATATGGTGTTAATGCGATATGATATCTGAAAAAAAATTCAGAGTTTAGGATGGCCAAAGACACTACACTACGCATAATCCCCAGATATCGTTTGGGACTACAGTCCAGTTGACAAACCCCGTGATTAATCTTCAAGCTCTGGGATTGGATGTTGGAGTGGCAGCGCACCAAGGTTACGCCGAGCGTCAAACAGCTCTTTGAAATGGAACGAAACCACGTCAGATTATCCAAAACTGGACTCGAACACCCCCCAGAAATACACATGCTGGCTTGTGGCTATTGTGTTTCGCAACATGTTCTATGGCCCGTCTCGGGAATTGTAGTTTTAAAAAACGTTTTTGTTTTTCCCAAAATTAGAAGTTGAGACTGTTGACATTAAAGTGGGCATATAATGGGCAGCATTAATATATACCCACATGACAGCTCATAGTTACTTTGTAATTCTACTCCACTACAATTCAGAGGTTAACCTGGTATTTTTACTCCACTACATTTATTTAGTTACTTTGCAGATTCTGATTAATGATGTGAAATATAAACAACCCTTAAAGCAGACTTTAGTTACACTTAAGTAAAATTCAGGGAAAGGTGATTGTCAAGTGCCAACAATCAGGAGAGATATTTGATAGTTGGTGCTTGAGAAGACTAAACATTTATCTGCAGATCTCTATAAAGTATATTCATTATTTGTTATTCTCTAATAATAGTTAATTAAAAACTGTATATAATGGCTATTTTGCACATCCCTTTCAAGATTTCAAGATTTTCTAAGGTTTCTAAGGTCCTCATATTAATATCTTTGTACATCCGGCACTAAACTGTTTTATTGTAGAGATCACTTACAGTATCTTCTTGATTTTTTACATTCTATATTTCTATCATTGACCTTCTACTTTCCCCCTATGAAAGTATGTACTCTTAATATGTTTTTCATCAAATAACATTATTCAACAAAAATAACATTATTCAACAAAAATAATTCAATAACGTGCTTTAACCACTAGGCGGTGCACAGAAGGTACACACAGCATACTAATAATAACTTTGTATTATTAGTGTAGGACACACATATATGTATGTATAACATCTGAAGATGTGTAGTTTTATTCATGTTTTCACATAATTGTACAGGATATTGCTATACTATTTCTCATGTTTTACTTCTACACATTAATATCTGATTTGTAAAACATCACAGACAGAAAGGTATATCCGTCATTTCATGGTATTGTTCCTGTAATGAGAGTTCACATTTATGCTACATTGAAGGGTGGAATTGACTACACATCTTCAGAAACATCATTTGCTTCAGATATAACTCATAGCAATATTGTAACCATTAAGAAAAGCCAACTGCATTAAAAACTCAGTTAACAAACACTAGGTAAAGTATTTTTCCTTCAGTAATGAAGATGTAATTCCAATGTAGACACACCTGGGTCGCTGTTCTGTCTGTTACGCTGAGCCATGCATTGTCTGGAACGTAAAAGGGACGAAGAAGACAAAGTGAAGTGACGTACTTCCGGTTCAACGTGAAAACATCCCCAGTTAAACATGCAAAAACAAATCGCTATGTAAAAAGATAAAACACTTGCATGTGATTTACGTTAGAATAAATAGAATAGAGAATCGCAGTGACGCGTCCTAAAACCCGGAAGTAAGTTAGCATTTTTACCACTTCCGGTTCCTTCGTCAAAAAGCAATGCAATTTCTCCATAGGGTTTTGGAAAATAGCTCCAAATAAGGTCTGTGTTTGACACAAAATTAAGAGATAGATCACGTTTTGTTCTACCACATTAAATACATCAGCAGTGACCCCGCTGGTGATTTCTGAAGAGTTTACGTGTCGGAAAAACGATGGTTGTTAACAAGTGGCATTAGTGGACTACAGAAATGGTCGAGGCCGTTGTACGTCATTACGCCGATTACGTAAACACTCCCGCTAAATTTCTTAACACCGGTAAGCACACCTTCATCCAGGCTGCACTGTTGTACGTGTCCTGACTTGTAGTGGTTCTCTCCTCTATCTACACTCTTCTTGTCATCTTTGTAAAAAGATATTAGACTGGTAATGGACAGAGCCATGACTTCTAGTTAAATTCAGCGTGGCTAAAATGAAAAGCTTTGTTAAAATATGCAAGCGCGCAAAAGTCAGTTGAGACGATCTTAAGTTGGCGTGACGTTGAGTAGTGCGACCCTGCCGTTCTAGCTTGTAGTTCCTTTATAGCATAACGTTAGCATTTTGCTTCTGGCGACTAGATTTATGATTCGAAAATTATAAAAGTAGCGTAGATATGTGGAGATTATCTGGCTGAACAAAACGTGATCCCTCTCTTAAATGTGTTTCAACCACAGACCTTATTTTGAGCTATTTTCCAAAACCCTATGGAGAAATTGCATTGTTTTTTGACGATGGAACCGGAAGAAGTTTACTTCCGGGTTTTAGGACGCATCACTGCGGTTCTCTATGGTTTTGAATAATAGATGAGAGTAAAATCTACGTCACTTTACAGCCCCGCCCACTTTTGGAGAAACCAACGCTGTCATTTGAACGGCGATCCAGCCTGAAGCCACAGAGCTCTTCTTTTACTGTCCTTTCTTCTTAGAGGAAGTACAGAAACACGTAACTCTGGATTTGTTTTAATGTTTGAGGTGCAATAAACGACAAAGCAGCTTTTTGGCATGTTAAAACTATTATTTTCTGCCTCGCTCATGAGAGTAACAGCTGGCGAAATGACAGCCTCGCCTACTGATTTTAATTTAACCATATATCGAGCCCGATTCTCGATTTCAAATGTGTGCTCTAAAATGATATTTATAAATTACTATAATCATTATTATAAGCAAGACAATAAATGGCAAAGATATGTAGAAAATAAACGTATTTAAGATACGTTCATAACAAATGTAACGTGGGAGAAAACACTTTTCTAACGTAATTGAGAATGCAGTTTAGCTCTGTGGGAACGTAATTTTTAGGAGACAGGGTTGTGACAGCACTCGATAGCAGCGTCCATGGCAACCACCTTAGCAACCATGAAAACGTTGAATGTGTACAATTTCCTTTAGTAATCTTCCTAATAACTAGCGAACTAAAGACCATGTACATCCACTGCACAAATAATCTGAAATAATAACTCATATTTCTCGCATCAAATGACATCAAAACGCATTTTAATGGCCAAACTAACCTTAAAATAGGCATTTTCCACCGAGAATAAAACGAAGGTCGGCCATGTTCTTTTTTCTGCTGAGAGAAAGTTGAAGATCACGTTACATAGACGCCAGCCATTGGAAATGAATGGTGAAAAAAAAACGTAGGGATCCTACAATTTCAGAGGCGTTTTTGTAGAAATACTACGTCCCAAGTTGTGGACCAACGTAGTTATTACACGTTTAGATGTGAGACTGGGTTGGCTAAACCAACAGGCCCAAGTGCAATACTCTTTTAAATCCCTAACTCTGATGAACTTTATAACTTTTTTAATGCACTTTAGATCTTTTTAAGCAATTGCTCTTAATTATGTATTCCCCCTGGAGGAGAGGAGAGGGGTCATAAAAGAGGACATGACAGTACCAAGGATACTAGAGGGCGCAGGAAAGAGGTACTTGGAGAAAGAAGTACAATTGTGTCAAAATCATGGAAGAGAGGGAAATAAAATGATGTAGGTAGCAGATTATGGTGTAAGCTATAAACTCTCATCCAGCAACTCACTCCCTCAGGAGTTCCTCTGAGCTTTTAATAGGCAAGCACTGAGCACACACACACACACACACACACACACACACACACACCCTTGAATTTGAACTTTTTATGTTCTGGAAAAGTTTAAAAATCATCAGTATGTAAGAATTAGGATTGATGAATGGCCTTGTTTGCAGTTATTGTATTGTCCACATCCTTTTTTAATGGAGGTCTATGAGAGAAATGCTTTTCAGGAAGCTGTGATGTATTTTGGGCTCTTAATTTTTTTCATTTATTGGCTTGTTTTATGTTTATTTTATTCTCTTTCCTTTTTAATCAGTTTTAGATGCCATTCTGCAATATTTCTTCATTTCTGTAAAGCACTTTGAATTGCCTTGTGTTGAAAGGTGCTGTATAAATAGTCTGCCTTGCCTAGCAGGAAGCCTTCAGAAACTTTTAAAACCACATGGACACACACAGTATCTGGTGGAATCTTCATCCCTGAAGAGAAACAGCCTGGGTCATGCTTATAGCACTTCTCATTCATATTTATAGGCTGTAGAAACAAAGAGAGAGTGGGGTGAGGTCACATAAGTTATAAAGGTGAGGAAGGGGTAATCATTTAATTCAATGCAAATTGAATAAATTAGAAGGTAAGACAGAGAAAAGACCAGAGGGAGAGAGGAGGGCAAAGGTTAAGTGTGAAGGCGGTGGAAGGAAAGGAATGACTTTAAACAGCTGAGAGACATTGGTGTGACGGAGTGAGAGGAATATCAATGAAAACACACTTACTCAAGTGGTTAGGTAACCGCCGAGCAATGAAAGTAAAAGATAGACACAGAGACTCAGTTCAACCCATAATGCAGTACTGGTGTAAAAGTTGACTCTAATGCATAAAATTCATTTCTCCCTGGCAGTGTGTGTGTGTTTCAGAGCCTTTATAACACACAGTCTGAAACACATCTGATAATAAGACGGGATTTTGTAGCCTCTCTCAGCAGGAGGCCACTGCAGCAGATCTCTGCCCCAACACGCACGCACACAAGCACGCACGCACGCACGCACGCACGCACGCACGCACGCACGCACGCACGCACGCACGCACGCACGCACGCACGCACGCACGCACACACACACACACACACACTGTAGTTAGTTTATCTCTGATACACAGATGCAGCACTCTCTGTAGGTCATGAGTTGTGACTTTGGGATTTAGTCTTTTATCTCGAAACAGCCTCATTTCCAGACAGTAGGAAACACCCGTACCGTGATGCAGACCTTCAGTGTGATATGCAGAAACACAATGCAGTGCAGCAGAATGAAATGAGAATGTGGTTGGCTTGATGGAACAGATTTTTCTCAGAATGTCGTATCAAAATATAGATTATAGCTGCTTAAAATCACAAAAGAGATTGCACAAATGACTGGAAGTGTTTTTCTCTCAGACTTGGCTTAGTTTGCTTAAATTAATTCAGTATGCTTAAAAAGACTTGTGTCTTCACTTTAACTAGTTCTTGGGAACCTGACTTGAAACCTGGGGTAACCGTTATGAAATAAAGCCGTATTTGATTCTGTTGTGCTCCATATGTGACTCTAAAGGCTCTGTTTTTATTTTTTTGTTTGTTTACTTGTTGGTATTTGTCCTCTCCCAAAGGCCATGTTCATTTGATTTCTAGCCTTTGTTTTCTGTCTTTCCGTCTCAAAGTCAATCTCCTGGATCATTTCGGACATCACAGCCTCAGTCTGTCTGTTTCCCTGTCTTAAACTTGATATCTGTTTTTCTTTATCCAAGCTGATGAGATAGGAGGGGAAGGGATTGGAAAAGATCAGCCTGTTTGCTCATTCATTTGTTTGCCGCTCGCGAGTGTCTCACAAAGCCCTGATCCAATTTCAGCCAAACTTGAGGGAGTGATGCATCTCACATACAGAGCTCCCATATTTTCAAATGTACAGTTAAATCCCCAAAGTGACGGAGCTCTTTCCTGTCTGTCAACCTGTCCTTTTGTTCTGCCCCAAAATAAATCAATCCCCCTGTCTCGCATCTATACCAGTCCTGACACACTCACCACACACTCTTTTACCATGCTCCAATCAGCCGGATCATTTGTGTAATTAAAAACAGTGAAGAGTGTGTGGATGTGAGGCTGGAGTTACGGAACAGCCCTGAATGTTTCCCCGGAGAGCAATCAGCCCGGGGAGACAGAGGAGAAGTTAGGAGGAGAAGAGAAGGATAATGAGACCAAAGGAGGGAGCAATACTTTCTTTATTAGGGAGATACATTTGTGTTTCCTCTTTGGTTTGTTGCTCATTGTGTATTCTTTTATGTTGTTTGGTGGGCTGTACAATCATAAATCCCTCTTTGAAAAAACTCTTGAAGTAATCTGCAGATTGGTCATGCCACCACAAAGCTCTGTGTTTTCGGTGCAGCCCTGCCCTTTTGTTTTAGACAGGGCAGATGTGGGCAAATCCTTTAAAAGGGTTAATAAGGCTCCAGGACCAGCCTCAACGACTACCGCCCAGTAGCACTCACCTCCATCATCATGAAGTGCTTTGAGCGGTTTGTCAAAACATTCATCACCTCCTCCCTCCCTGACTCTCTGGACCCCCTGCAGTTTGCCTACAGAGCAAACAGGTCCACAGACGACGCCATTTATTGATTACAGTTCAGCTTTCAACACCATTGTGCCCTCCAAGCTGGCCATCAAGCTCAGAGACCTCGGGCTCAACAGCGCCCTCTGTGATTGGATCCTGAACTTCCTGACTGGCAGACCCCAGGCAGTGCGGGTGGGAAACATCACATCCTCCACCCTGATCCTCAACACCGGAGCCCCTCAAGGCTGCGTGCTCAGCCCTCTCCTCTACTCCCTGTTCACTCACGACTGCGTGGCCATACACAGCTCCAACACCATCGTGAAGTTTGCTGACGACACGACCGTCATCGGCCAGATCACCGACGGCGACGAGACGGCGTACAGAGAGGAGGTCGAAACCCTGACATCTTGGTGCCAGGATAACAACCTCCATCTCAACGTCAGCAAAACCAAGGAGCTGATTGTGGATTACAGGAAGCAGCAGAGAGAGGGACACGCCCCCATTGCCATCAATGGGACTACAGTGGAGAGAGTCAGCAGCTTCAGGTTCCTCTGTGTCCACATCACTGAGGACCTGACATGGACTCACCACACAAACACCATCACCAAAAGAGCTCGACAGCGGCTCTTCTTCCTCCGCAGGCTGAGGAGGTTCAACATGGCCTCCAGGATACTCTGCAACTTCTGTGCACCATAGAGAGCATCCTGACCTTCTACAGGTGCCCCATAGAGAGCATCCTGACCTTCTACAGGTGCACCATAGAGAGGATCCTGACCTTCTACAGGTGCACCATAGAGAGCATCCTGACCTTCTACAGGTGCACCATAGAGAGGATCCTGACCTTCTACAGGTGCACCATAGAGAGCATCCTGACCTTCTACAGGTGCACCATAGAGAGGATCCTGACCTTCTACAGGTGCACCATAGAGAGGATCCTGACCTTCTACAGGTGCACCATAGAGAGTATCCTGACTGGCTGCATCACGGCCTGGTACGGCAGCTGCACCGCCCTCGACCGTAAGAATTTACAGAGGGTGGTGAAAACTGCACAGCACATCACCAGGACGGAGCTGCCATCCATGGAGGATCTGTACTCCCAGCGGCTCAGGAAGAAAGCCCTCAGGATTATAAAAGACCCCATCACCCCAGCCACAAACTGTTCTGTCTGCTGCCGTCTGGCAGGCGTTACCGCAGCTTCCTGACAAGAACAACCAGATTCAGAGACAGTTTCATCCCACAGGCCAAAAGACTGTTAAACACTTGAACTAAGAACATCCATAACATTCACCTGTTTGTAACTTACAAATTATGTATCACTTGTATATAGACTCTTATGGCACTACTTCTATGTTATTCTATTTTATTGTATTTACTTGCACTATTTTATCTGTTTTATTGTGTTGCACTGTTGGAGGAGCCTGGGACCTAAGATTTTCATCGACATAACTACACTGTAGCTATGTACGAATGACAATAAAAACCTTGAATCTTGAGATCAAAGTTACATTTTTGACGTGGTTTTTGAACAAACTTCACATAACTGTATTAGGTTAGTTGAAAGCAATTATATTAGGTCGAACCTAATAGCTTTTAATTCAACTTAATATTATTGCTTTCAATAACCTTATAAAGTAATGTGCAATCTGTTGACATAATACATTTTAAAGTCAACGTTTCAGTTTTTTCCGTGAAGCTGTGTGCGTCACTTTTTAGTGTCCCCTGGTCTCCGTTGTGTTTGGAGCTTCTTGCAGCGTTTTGTATTTGCAGCATTTAGTTTACGCAGCTTTAAACAATGCACATGTTTTGTCAAGGTGGTGAAGATGTTTCTTCATCTGCATGTGTTTTTACACATTTGTGTTTTATTTTATTTGCATTAGGGGTGGAATTAGGAATTAGGAATCGAGAAAAATCGATTACTAAAAAAGTTGGCAACGAACTCGTGATCGATTTGTTGGGTCCATGTTGTTATTGGCTGTTTTGCAAAACTGGCTAGTCACTTTAAAAAAAAAAAAACGAAAAATGGCCGAGAAATGTGTCCGTCTAAAATCATCAACAGCGTGGGAGCACTTCACTTTAAATAACAGTAAAAAGTGTTTTACCTGCAATCTGTGTAAAAACGAACTTTCATGGCACGGGAGCAGCACAGTAATGCGAGAACATCTCTAACGTAAACATGTGGGAGCCATGATGGACGACGGGGCTCAACAGCACAGATAGTTACTAGAAAAACGTAATGAAAGACTGATGGCATGTATTTCACAGCAAGCTTCTTGAATATGGTTGTTTGCTCAATATTGTATGACAAGTATGGGATAATATGCAGCGAGGCGGTCATTATTGAAAAGAACACCATCAAGATCCCTCCGCTGCGCGTCCCGCTCCGTGTTCACCTTTCGGGTCTATTTTTTCAATAATGACCTGCTGCACATTATCCCGCTTATTACACGGCCAAATACTAAACAAACCAGCGACTTGACTAATTATAACTTATTCAAACTAGGGCACTTTAATGATTAAGCTATTTCAAAGAGTTCATTTGCAGAAATTATGTCGGGTTGTGTACTATATTTAAAGAGTGAGCTAGGACAAATTGCATGGTTTGGACATGCTAAAATGTTTGCAATGCAATGCAAAGTTTGTGTAGAAACAGATAGTGAAGAGAGTGTGAGAATGTGAAAGAGAGTGTGTTAAAAAGTGTAAATGGAGAAACCTCTACCTTTTATAGTCAATGGCCTGTTGTTCAAGCTTTTTGATGTAGCAAAGCATAACACTTAGTTTATTATTATGTATTTGTATGTATAGAAGCTCCAACCCAGTCTCACATCTAAACGTGTAATAACTACGTTGGTCCACAACTTGGGACGTAGTATTTCTACAAAAACGCCTCTGAAATTGTAGGATCCCTACGTTTTTTTTTTCACCATTTATTTCCAATGGCTGGCGTCTATGTCACGTGATCTTCAACTTTCTCTCAGCAGAAAAAAAACATGGCCGACCTTCGTTTTATTCTCGGTGGAAAATGCCTATTTTAAGGTTAGTTTGGCCATTAAAATGCGTTTTGATGTCATTTGATGCGAGAAATATGAGTTGTTATTTCAGATTATTTGTGCAGTGGATGTACATGGTCTTTAGTTTGCTAGTTATTACGAAGATTACTATAGGAAATTGTACACATTCAACGTTTTCATGGTTGCTAAGGTGGTTGCCATGGACGCACGCTGCTATCGAGTACTGTTAAAACCAACCCACTCTCTTCAGTCTGCGTACAAATGACACGACTTTACACATTGGAAATGCGTGCAATAGATACGCAGAAGTCCGATTTTGCGTGCATATGATACGCTAACCATTCCCATTGAGATCTGAGGCCGAGTTTTGCGTGCATATTATACGCCACGTTTCTTGCCTGCAGCACTTGTTTTTGTCCGGTCGGGTCTTGGTAGACCGGAAGCTGTGTGGTTCATAAAAACATGTTCTTACTCAATAGCCACGATTATTGTTTTTATTTTAAATCGTATAATGTCGGACTTTTTTTGCCGTCTGTGAGGAAAAGAAATGGGCTCAGAGCTTCAGAATAATGAAATCTGTATTTTTTAATTTTTTTCCTTCTAATTTGTTATTCTTTTCTAAATAACACACCGTTATTTACTCAACAATAACACACAATTATCCTTGTTTTTATTTATTCGTTTAATTCTATAATCTCGGGCTTTTTAGCCGTTCCTCAGGAACTGAATTTCAAAATAAAGTCACCGGAAACAGACGTAGGCCTATAAGGGACATTTCGAGCATCATTGCGATACACGCCACAAACCCACTGAACTGATTACCCAAGATCCTCAGCTAGAAGCTCGGTGATTGGATTGTTTAGCCGCAATGCACGCTGGGATATGGTGTTAATGCGATATGAAATCCGAAAAACATTTAAAAAAGAAAATAATACTTTATTCCGAGTGTGCTTGCTTTTCTCTTTGGAAGTCATCACATAACGGCATTGTAATACACGGTTCGGCTGCATTAAATATTACACATCTGCCGTAGTTCTTTATTTATAGAGCCCTGATTAGAAGACTTCTAGACAAACTGGAAGAAATGCCGCCGAAACTGAATATGTGACGTGGATCATAAATATATCAGCAATTAAACAACATCTTCAATTTCTCTTCACACAATACGTCTCCTTGCAGTATCAACACTAATTCGGCTGACTTTTATATTTGATCCAATTGGTAGATAGGTTATATTTACACCATAACGGTGCACAGCTGATATAAAAGGACTTGTAGTTTTTAAAGATATTACTGATTTTCTTTGAATATAAGAATGTAAATACTGAGTTGAGAGAATAGTCAGGGGTTTTGGGTGATGGAGACACATCTATGGAATCAGAATTTCAATAGCTTACCATTAAATGACAGATATACCTTTCTGTCTGTGATGTTTTACAAATCAGATATTAATGTGTAGAAGTAAAACATGAGAAATAGTATAGCAATATCCTGTAAAATTATGTGAAAACATGAATAAAACTACACATCTTCAGATGTTATACATACATAAGTGTCCTACACTAATAATACAAAGTTATTATTAGTATGCTGTGTGTACCTTCTGTGCACCGCCTAGTGGTTAAAGCACGTTATTGAATTATTTTTGTTGAATAATGTTATTTTTGTTGAATAATGTTATTTGATGAAAAAAATATTAAGAGATACTCTACATACTATAGGGGGAAAGTAGAAGGTCAATGATAGAAATATAGAATATAAAAATCAAGAAGATACTGTAAGTGATCTCTACAATAAAACAGTTTAGTGCGGATGTACAAAGATATTAATATGAGGATGTGCAAAACAGACAAACTAATTAACCTTTATTTAAACATTAAAGAATACTTTAGGTTATATACCCACATGACAGCTCATTGTTACTTTGTAATTCTACTCCACTACAATTCAGAGGTTAACCTGGTATTTTTACTCCACTACATTTATTTTAGTTACTTTGCAGATTCTGATTAATGATGTGAAATATAAACAACCCTTAAAGCAGACTTTAGTTACACTTAAGTAAAATTCAGGGAAAGGTGATTGTCAAGTGCCAACAATCAGGAGAGATATTTGATAGTTGGTGCTTGAGAAGACTAAACATTTATCTGCAGATCTCTATAAAGTATATTCATTACTCGTTATTCTCTAATAATAGTTAATTAAAAACTGTATATAATGGCTATTTTGCACATCCCTTTCAAGATTTCAAGATTTTCTAAGGTTTCTAAGGTCCTCATATTAATATCTTTGTACATCCGGCACTAAACTGTTTTATTGTAGAGATCACTTACAGTATCTTCTTGATTTTTTATATTCTATATTTCTATCATTGACCTTCTACTTTCCCCCTATGAAAGTATGTACTCTTAATATTTTTCATCAAATAACATTATTCAACAAAAATAACATTATTCAACAAAAATAATTCAATAACGTGCTTTAACCACTAGGCGGTGCACACAAGGTACACACAGCATACTAATAATAACTTTGTATTATTAGTGTAGGACACACATATATGTATGTATAACATCTGAAGATGTGCAGTTTTATTCATGTTTTCACATCATTTTACAGGATATTGCTATACTATTTCTCATGTTTTACTTCTACACATTAATATCTGATTTGTAAAACATCACAGACAGAAAGGTATATCCGTCATTTCATGGTATTGTTCCTGTAATGAGAGTTCACATTTATGCTACATTGAAGGGTGGAATTGACTACACATCTTCAGAAACATCATTTGCTTCAGATATAACTCATAGCAATATTGTAACCATTAAGAAAAGCCAACTGCATTAAAAACTCAGTTAACAAACACTAGTTAAAGTATTTTTCCTTCAGTAATGAAGATGTCATTCCAATGTAGACACACCTTGGGTCGCTGTTCTGTCTGTTACGCTGAGCCATGCATTTTCTGGAACGTAAAAGGGACGAAGAAGACAAAGTGAAGTGACGTACTTCCGGTTCAACATGAAAACATTCCCAGTTAAACATGCAAAAAACAAATCGCTAAGTAAAAAGATAAAACACTGGCATGTGATTTACGTTAGAATTAATAGAATGGTTTTGAATAATAGATGAGAGTAAAATCTACGTCACTTTACAGCCCCGCCCACTTTTGGAGAAACCAACGCTGTCATTTGAACGGCGATCCAGCCTGAAGCCACAGAGCTCTTCTTTTACTGTCCTTTCTTCTTAGAGGAAGTACAGAAACACGTAACTCTGGATTTGTTTTAATGTTTGAGGTGCAATAAACGACACAGCAGCTTTTTGGCATGTTAAAACTATTATTTTCTGCCTCGCTCATGAGAGTAACAGCTGGCGAAATGACAGCCTCGCCTACTGATTTTAATTTAACCATATATCGAGCCCGATTCTCGATTTCAAATGTGTGCTCTAAAATGATATTTATAAATGACTATTATCATTATTATAAGCAAGACAATAAATGGCAAAGATATGTAGAAAATAAACGTATTTAAGATACGTTCATAAGAAACGTAACGTGGGAGAAAATAGGTTTCTAACGTAATTGAGAATGCAGTTTAGTTCTGTGGGAACGTAATTTTTAGGAGACAAGGGTTTAACAGCACTCGATAGCAGCGTCCATGGCAACCACCTTAGCAACCATGAAAACGTTGAATGTGTACAATTTCCTTTACTCATATTTATCGCATCAAATGACATCAAAACGCATTTTAATGGCCAAACTAACCTTAAAATAGGCATTTTCCACCGAGAATAAAACGAAGGTCGGCCATGTTTTTTTTTCTACTAGAGAAAGTTGAAGATCACGTGACATAGACGCCAGCCATTGGAAATGAATGGTGAAAAAAACGTAGGGATCCTACAATTTCAGAGGCGTTTTTGTAGAAATACTACGTCCCAAGTTGTGGACCAACGTAGTTATTACACGTTTAGATGTGAGACTGGGCTGGAAGCTCAGGTCCATTCAAGTAAATATCCTGTAGAACAGGGGTGCCCACACTTTTTCAGCTTGGGAGCTACTTTTAAAAGGACCAAGCCCAAATGATCTACCTACAGGGCCGCCCCTGCCCAATCTGTGTCGTGAGCGGGGGGGGGGACATAAACTGTGGCTAATAGTGCGCCGCATTTGCGCTTCAGATGAGGAGGTGAGGCCCCCTCATAACTGCATGAACCCGTATGGCACAATACAACTCAGACTGGCTTACCTGCACGTCAATCAAGTGGCAAATGTCATAGTAAGGATGATGATAGGCTAACTTTGAAAAAAAAAAAAAAAAAATTTTTTATTTTTTTTTATTTTTTTTATGCAATGCGATCTACCCACACTACCCTTGCGATCGACTGGTCGATCGCGATCGACGTATTGGGCACCCCTGCTGTAGAAAGAGAGAGGGTTTGTGAGAGAGTGAGTTTGTGTGTGTGTGAGAAAGTGAAACTGCAGAAACAATCTACCTTAGTCGGTGGCCTACGGTTACAGCTAGCCCTATTTGTTGTAGCAAAGCCTGTTAACACTTTTGCTTGCAAAACACAATTTTCAAACAACCTAAAGTGACATTTTTTGTTAAAAAAAAGCTGTAATACAGCTTTTGCACATATTTTATAGCTTACATTTGGGTTGTTCTTGTGTGTTGATGATGTCAAGTTGGAAATGCAGTTTTCTGAATAAAATAATGGAAACATAAATGATAAATCGTAGAAATAATCGACAGATTAATCGATGATCAAAATAGTTGTTGGTTGCAGCCCTAATTTGCTTTGTTTCTGAAGCAAGCAGAAATGTTTTGGGCCCTACTAACCACATCCCTTCATCACAGCAGGTGACAGATGGGACATGCTTCATGTTGTGGCATTCTGCTAAATCAAAAACGTTGAGTAACAAATAATTTATTGTATCAAAATGTTGCAGATTATCACTTCAAGAGCTGAGTTGATAAATATTCTGTTATGTAACGGCCCAGCGCAGCAGCACAGGGCTGTGGTTGTCCCGGAGCTTCTCCCAAGTGTGATCTGTGAATGTGTGAGTGTGGGGTGGGGCGCTGATGATAGAGGAGCACAACACCCACTGTGTTAATAAAGGTTAAAAGATGCAGAAAACCAGGCAACATATGTCTCTCTGTGTGGGGCCCCTGATGAGACAATCTGCTGAGCGGCCTGTAGTGAGCTGTGCTACACAGAGAGGGAAAACATGAAGGGGATGTAAGGAGGCGAGGAGATGCAGAGGGAGCAAGGGGGGGCGGAGAGAGGAGGAAAGAGAAGATGGGAGGAAGCTAGAGTGAAAGAGAGAGTGCAATGGAGATAATGGAGGAGAGGAAGAGGAGATGCAGATAGAAGCAAACAGAGAGGAAGAAGGAACGGTAATGAAAAATCCATCAGATATTGAACAGGAGAAGATGCTTGTGGAGTTGTGCAAATGGCCGTACAAAACATAAAAATAGAAAAGGCAAACATCTGATCACACTACACACTGAGTTCCATTGAAGGTGACTCTAATTATTACTAAAAGCTTCCCTTAGGGGAACATGATGTGGCTCCATCTTTGTTCCATCATTTGTTAGTATCTTGTTCTGTTGCTGCATCTGTGTCCTACAGCCTTTTTCCCTCAAAGGGGGATGGAGGGGTGTAGGGAGGGGAGAGGTGGAGGGAGAGGCAGGGGCCAGGGCTCTGGCTCTTTTTCTCCCTCCCCGAGGCAAGCGTGTGCTCCTGCTGTAAATCTCCCCGGTAGTCCACCAGCAGATGAAAAACACCCACCTCTCCGCCTCTTCCAAGGGACAAGGGAACCGCGCGGCAGAGTTTCCGTTAGAATTTTTTTTCGCCGGTCAACATGTCCGTTAAAGTTTAAATCTTCCGGACAAAATTATAAAAGTGCCGGTCAAAGGTCTTCTTTGTTATTTATTGAGCTTTAAAACAAATGAATAACGACTCTATATAATAATATAAAAATAATACACGGAGTCTCTCTTTTCCTCCCCCTCTCCTGACAGCCCGTCAGTATTTCCGTTATCAGGAAATGAACGTATAGGGCGTAAAAAGCCGTTTGGCCCCCCAGAGCGTTGCGTCCGCAGATCTACCCACCCTGGGACCCGTTATCGTTATCGTTATCTGCGTTTCTGCTGGTCTGGCGATTTTTTTGTTTGTTTATGTATTGTGAACGCAACGCTGCGCAAATGTGGGTTTGCCTCACACAGGGTGACTGTCTGTCTATATGATGTGGCATATGTTTCATATGGGTGTTTCCATAGATCTAGTCTCTTTATTTTCCCCTCAAAATGCACCAGATTGATGCATTTAACTCCAAAATTTAAAAAAAAAAATCTTACCGGGGGGCGTGCCCCCGGACCCCCCTTGAGGATTTGAGGTCCACCCCCAAAATATGTTCACATGGATAGGTTCCCAAATACATTTGCACATTTTTTAAAATAGTAACCCCTGTCCATATGTTTATTATTGGTGTGTGTGTTTGAGTTTGAGTGTGTGTGTATGTGTGTGTGTGCGCGTGCATGCGTGCGCACGCGTTAGTTTTAAAGACCCCTATAGAGCTCAGTTTATAACTCGAACCCTGTAGAGAACTGTAGCGGATACGACCCGTTGGGTCTCCGTGTGGCTAGGGCATTAGATTCAAATACTGCTTTACTCTGTAAACATTTGGACCGTCCAGTTCAGCTCTGTTCAGCACAATGCTTTATTTAGAAAATCAAAACGGAAGTCAAGTGTTTATTTCACGCTAACTTGATGCTGGTGTACGCAGCCGAGAGGCGCAGTATCTTCAGAGATTTACTACAACCAAGCAGCAGATCCAAAACCATCTCCATGTAGAGACGGTCGGTGGTCTCACCTTGTGTCCTTCTTTATATTTATTTAGTTTTATAATTTGTTATTAAAAGCATACTCTGAGGGTGTCCGACAGCCTTTGATTGAATAACTGTTTCTCTGCAATAATAAGGGCAGTCCCACAGCACACCTTTTCAGACTTGGTGATGTTTGTTCCCCCCCGCCCTGCTACCGGGTTGCAGTGCTCCCTGCGGGGCCCCAGGGCCGCTCCGCTCATTAGGAGCCACTTTGGATGGAAGCACGGAGCTGCAGCTTCATGCAGTGTGTGTGTGTGTGTGTGTGTGTGTGTGTGTGTGTGTGTGTGTGTGTGTGTGTGTGTGTGTGTGTGTGTGTGTGTGTGTCAAATACCCGCAGCATCCTTAGTATTTCACTCACGCGTCTTTATAAAAAGAAACAAACATCCGCGGTCACATTAAGGATTTAAAGCAGCAGCACTGACAGGAGACAGACTGTCAGAGGGTCACTCAGTCAGCACTGATCCATACACACATCCACACACTGATCCACACACTGGTCCACATGGTCACCGGATAGCAGACAGAGACCCCCGCATGGGGCTGTGAGCGAGCGCCCACAACAAACACAAACAGACAAAGTGAGAGGAAATGTCTTACCTGGTGTTCTCGTGCCGGACACGCGGAGCAGCGAGCACTATCTGCTGGGTAGGATGAATGAGAGACAACTGTCCTCTGTGCTGCGTCCCGCCTTCCCTCTCTCTATCTCTCTCTCTCTCTCTCTCTCTCTCTCTCTCTCTCTCTCTCTCTCTCTCTCTCTCTCTCTCTCTCTCTCTCTCTCTCTCTCTCTCTCTCTCTCTGACACAGTCAACAAACTGCACACAGCACTCGCGCTCCCTCTCCCCTCACTCCCCCCTCATCACACAGCGCGCGCAGCTGGGCGGGGTCTCGAGAAGCACGGTTTGTCCTCGGGGGCGCGGATGGATGAGGAGAGTGGTATGAAATTCGAGAGGAGAAGAGACGAGGATAGAAGAGGAGAGGAGACAAGGAAAGAAGAGGAGAGGAGAGAAAGAAAGAAGGGGAGAGAAGGAAAGAACAGGCGAGGAGACAGGGAAAGAAGAGGAGAGGAGACAAGGAGAGAAGATGAGAGGAAAGAAGGGAAGAAAAGGAGAGGAGACAAGGAAAGAGGAGAGGAGACAAGGAGAGCAGGGATGAGGAAAGCAGGGATGGAGAGGATAGGATTAAAGGAGGGATGACGAACATCAATCAAGGCTGGACAAAAATAGAAACTTAAAGGAAAGGACAAGAAAGAAGAGAAGAGGGAGGTACTGAAAAGTAAAAAGATGAGCAGCTCTCCTGTTCATTGTTGTATTAAGTATTGTGTGTATTTGCTCGTATTACTGTTGTGTAGAAGTTATATTTAAATGATTTGCAATGTGAGGAAGGGAAAGTACAACTAAAGGACAAATGAAGAAAGGAATTAGCTAAGTGAGAAAAGAGACATTTTACAAGGGAAAGGAAAAACCAAAACGATGAGGAGAATTTAAAACCAAGAGAGACAGAATGGGAAAAAGAAGGAAAGGGGGAGGAAGATGATTGGGAAGGAGAGGAGAGGAGAGAGGAAAGGGGAGATGAGTGGTAAATGATTAAAGGAATATTTGTGGGAGAAAAACAGAGATATAATAAAAGAGAGGAGAGAAAACCGAGCTGGTAATTCATTCACAGGAAGCTGCAGTCCTCTCCTCTAATATAGACCTCAGATTATGCATGTTTCAAACATACGGCACGCGGGGTGACTTTGCAAAGTGTAAAAACTACAGAGAAGAAATTCACTGCAATTTTCACAACCTTTATGTATTTTCTATATTTTATACATTAACATGGATACCTTAACCTTCTCCCTCAATAGTTCCCTCTTTAGTTTGTCTGGTGGTGTGTCAGGATTGCTACACAGATGTGGAAATGAATGTATCTTTCCAGATCTTGACAAGTGATCTGTGTGTTGTACTGCACATGTGTAAATGATAAACTGAAGTATAAAACTGCTGAATTTGCTCTTATTTTTCCTAAGAAACGTCAGGTTGTTCATAATGTTTTGTGAAAAGATAGTTAATTGAATGTGAAGATTTTCAGAATGTACTTTTTTCACTAAAACAAACACATTTGGAGTTGTTGTTATTTATAGCTTATTATGTTGTGTGTACTGTTCCGGCTGTATGTGGCCCCTGAACTAAAATGAGTTTGACACCCCCGCTCTAATACCTACATGTGGATGTAGCAGGCTCCACAGTTTAACACTACCTCAGTTAAACTCAGAGAGGAGAGGGCTGATAGATGGAGAGGAGGCATTCATCAGAGTGGAGCGGCTCAATTACTTACTGTGCCGGCTGAGTTCTGCTGAGCCAGCACAAACTCAGGCCTTCAATCAGGCTGTCAGACAGACAGGCTGGGCACTGGGCAGTGTGCACCTCCTCCCCCCCCCCGTCAGCTCCTTCTGCTCCTTCAGCCACCACACCTTGTTTTTGAAATGGTAGCTCCTCTTCCAGAAATGTGTCCACAAAAAAGTGAGAACGCTGAAGCCATGACTTGGTAAACATTGTACTTTATTACCAGTTCAAACTGTGGGATAGGGCTCTTTCTGAAGCGTGTGTATATCATGGGTGATGGGAATGCTTTCCTTAGGCATGAATCCAATTATACATTTTTTGTTGTTTAAAATATCTAAAATCCCTTGCAACTAAACCTAAGCCTAAACCTCCTGGTCTGAATGAAGTGAGGCCAATGTAATGTAATACTGACCAGCAGGGGCCAGCTGTTCCAAAGGGAAGATTGCATAGAACTCTATGAAAAAATTATTCTACCTCTCAATTGGTTATTACCTCAGTAAACATTTTCCTAATGAGTTTTGCTTGGAGTTTACACCATGGTGCTCATTTATAAACAAATTTGAGTTAATTCATTAACATTATCAAAGAGAGGAGAAATGTATGAAGCTAAATGGTTTCATTAAACACCATTAACCCGCACCAAATCCTCTGACCACATAGACTCCCAGACTCTGGAACTCTCTCCCCTCACACATCCAACAGTCTACAATCACCACATTCACCACACCACACCACACCACACCCACCTGCTCAGATCATCCTACTCACTGCAGTGCTACATGTCCCCTATCCTTTTGCACTGTTTTTAACCTTTCTTTCGAATATTTTATGAATTGTACGGTGTCCTTGGGTGCTTTGAAAGGCGCCTCTAAATAAAATGTTTTATAATTATTAAGAGGAGAAAAGATTGACGACTTGTGGCTAAAGAGGGGCAATTTCTCCTCCTGGGCACTGCAGAGGGGCCCTTCAGCAAAGCACTGAACCCCCAACTGCTCGAGGTGCCAGACCATGGGTAGTCCCTCTCCCCCCATAACATCTCTCCAGTAATGCATGTGTATAGGTCCGATAATGTGTGAAAAATAACACTACAGTGGAAATTGAATTACCCCTTGAGGGGATAATAAAGGAACCTATTAGAAAAATGATTGGCTATATGACCCTACTATGACCTCTGATGCACTATAAATCTCACTAGCAAAATGACTGTACACACAGACACACACACATACACGCACGCACGCACACACACACGCACACGCACACACACACACACACACACACACACTTTGACTTCAGCGTGCGTCTCACACTAGTCCACCTGCTCCGTGGAGACTAAATAAAACCAACAGAGGTGACAGACAGCGGCATCAGAGACGTATTTCATAAGTAACCTTCCTGAGACACAATCAGATTGGAGACAATTGATCAAATTATGCGTCTCTAGCCATGCAATCACATCAATTATAAGTTGAGTTTGTTTATGTACATAAAACAATATACCCAATCAACAATGCATTAATAAAGACACTCATAAATGAGTTGGTTGGTGTTAATGAGGTTTTTAATTTGTACCACCATTATGTTTTTTGGTGTAATCAATTTAATGGTGTCATCAGAGCAGATTACATTTATAATTGTGCCATTACCAGTATGCTTGTTATTGACTATAATACCTTACAATGACTACAAGTACATCATCTCAACTATATTTTGTTTGGTGTTTGGGACAGGTGTGTTCACATTATATTAAATGAATTGTTAAAAATATATGGGCAAAACTATTAAGATTGTTAGTTTATTTATAAGGGAAATGTACAGTGATCGCCACGGAGGAGCACACAGCCTCTGTGAGCGAGTGAGACAGAGAGAGAGAGCGAGATAGAGAGAGAGAGAGCACACCTTTATCTATTTAATATAGCCTAGTTGTAAAAACTAAAGCAAGAAATCATTCCAATGTGTACTACAGGACAGTCAAAAAAATACAGTTTAAAAGGGGAGTGATTAGTAAAATAAGCACAAATAGAAAGAAAGAATGCTAACTAGGTAACATAAGATAAGAATAAACCTGTTTAAATGATTTGTTATTGGTTGTGATCATATTCTAAAGATGTTTGGATTATTGAAAAGTATACAGCTCCCTTTCATCTGAGTGTTGAGAGCTGTATCCATCAATTCATGTTGTGCTCAAAGTGCACCAGATTGATGCATTTCACTTTAACATTAAAAAAACATCTTCCAGGGGGTGCATGCCCCCGGACCCCCCTAGAGGAGGTGAGGTCCACCCCCAAATAAAGCAGGTTAAAATAATTAAATTGAATACATGTTCTTTTAGTAAACACTGCAAACGGGTCCCACAGACCCAAACAGCACACAAAGGTTAAAGGTCAGCATATAATGATGTTAAAATGTGCTAAATATATACACTGCAAAAAACAAAAAAAGAGGAGTAAAAGTAGCTCACGACTTGTTTCATTTGACAATTTTAAGCTTGGCCTACCATTTTGTTGGAGCGATGAGGAACAGGTGAGGCTTGAAAAGGCCCACCTGTTCAAAGTGGGGAATGACAGGAAAAGTTTGAGAACCACTGCTCTAACCCCACGGCAACCGAGCTGAGAGACTTGCTGACTCAATATTTTAATGGAATTAAGAAGGTAAAAATATTGAATTCATTGTTTCTTTTATCGATCCTGCTTGTATCAAAAATGCATATGATCAGCCGTCTTGCAGAGAGCAAAGGTTAATTGTTGATGAATACATTTTGTCGTTAAAATGAGCAATTCCTCTTTCCATTGTTTGGGTATTTGGCACACGGACAGCTGGTTGCTGTTTCTGAGTGTAACAAAGCAGGCTGTTCATTTTGTTCAGTGACAGAAACATGTTGCAAAGCTGAACCTTTCTCCAGCGACAGATGGTGCTCGCTCTCCCTCAGTGGTGGAGCTTCTACTATCACAGTGTGTGTGATATCCCTGGCTCAGTGTAACTGCAGGGTGTGTGACAGGCAGCAGACCCTCTCCATCCTGGGCTGTCCAACACCAGAAACACTGCGTGGTGCATTGAATCCAAATTAAATCATCCTCGAGATGCTGCAAGGTTATTCCTATTCCATCTCAGCCTCTTTCTCTGACACACTCACAAATCTGCACACTGCATTCTGGGAAATAAATGAAAGTGCAATAATGGGCCCTGCCAGAGAGTGTCTTGAGTGGGCGGAAACTGAAGGCTGGAGATCTGTCTATAGAAACTGGGAGAGGGGGGAAGAGGCCTGATACTATGAGGAAAAAGGCCAAAACAGAGAGCTATAAATAAATAAAGAAGCTTGACAGAAAAAAGGGAATGTGATGTTAAAAGAGAGATCCAGACAGACATGAGAAAGGGGGAAACAGACGTTAAAGAGGGGAAATCTTGGGATGGATCCCCCCGCATGGCTGCATGAAGGAGAGCGGACAGAGAGAGCTCGCTGTGGAGGGTTTGTCCTTCACTGTTCATCAGCAGGAAACCAGTTTCTTTCCCAACTGAGCTACAGCGATGTCAGCTGTCCTCGGAGTGATCTGCACCAAAGGCCTCTAAATCTTATCCGCTTGACTGAAGGCTCACGACTCAAACTGAAGACACCCAGAAGCAAGGAAGAAAGGTTATGAAGACATAAAAACACTTTAAAATAAACTTATATTTTGAGACATCAGTACAGTGACACATCACTCACCCATACACTACACACATTACTGATTAAACTGATATCACAATTTAGTTACTCTCTTTAAATAAATATACTGTAATTGGAAAAGAATCATGTGTGGTGTCCTTGTTTTGTCCGTCCTTGAGCCAGGGCTCCCTATTGTTGTAGGTTATTCTTGGTTTTAGAATGAATTCAGTAATGGTGTGTGTGTAACACAAACATAATAAATCATTGGATAGTGTTTCTCAAATGAAGGGGGAGAATAATGAAATAAAGTAATGTATTAAGACTCAGTGCGAGTTATTACTTTCTTCCTTTACTTGGCATTCTTCAAAAATACAGACATTGCAGCACATCGTTTCACGTCTGTGTACAGCCTTTCTCAGCAGTAGAGTAATGTGTTGGCGAACCTTTGTTTCCTCCTGACAGCTCACTTAAAGGTATACTCAATTCAATTCAATTCAATAGCTTTATTAGCATCACCTCAGTTACATATAGTATTGCTAAAGCTCTGTATAGTTGCAACATCTACCAAAACGCCAAAACAACCACAGACAAGAATATATATTTGTAATTATCAAAATGATACCAAAGGCTGAAAAACAGGAGAAGCCTGTGTTCCCCTGGTCTCCAGGAGAAGCCTGTGTTCCCCTGGTCTCCAGGAGAAGCCTGTGTTCCCCTGGTCTCCAGGAGAAGCCTGTCTTCCCCTGGTCTCCAGGAGAAGCCTGTGTTCCCCTGGTCTCCAGGAGAACCCTGTCTTCCCCTGGTCTCCAGGAGAAGCCTGTGTTCCCCTGGTCTCCAGGAGAAGCCTGTGTTCCCCTGGTCTCCAGGAGAAGCCTGTCTTCCCCTGGTCTCCAGGAGAAGCCTGTGTTCCCCTGGTCTCCAGGAGAAGCCTGTGTTCCCCTGGTCTCCAGGAGAAGCCTGTGTTCCCCTGGTCTCCAGGAGAAGCCTGTCTTCCCCTGGTCTCCAGGAGAAGCCTGTGTTCCCCTGGTCTCCAGGAGAAGCCTGTGTTCCCCTGGTCTCCAGGAGGAAGCTGTATATCACCAAGTTCTCATAGAGTTTTGTGTGAAATAGATCGCTGCAGTGAACACCACTTTATGTATTTCTTTATGGTTTATTTGGTATGGAGGGATGCAGTATACATAGAAGTTCAGAGAAGAAGCAACCCCTATATATTGTTTATTTTATTTCATTTCATTTCGGCACCATGGCAGAGGCAAATATAGAGTTAATGTGCGGAGATTATAATGTCCCGTTTACTAAAATATGTATTTTTATGATGTTTAGTTGACAAAATAGTCACTGTGCTACATTTTGCTGCACTCAAGCATCTGAAGACAAGAGTTGTGTCCCCCTTTGGCCACAAGGGGGAGTATATATATATTGTATATATATATATATATATATATTTTGTATAGATGTTGCAACTATACAGAGCTTTGGCAATACTATATGTAACTGAGGTGATGCTAATAAAGCTATTGAATTGAATTGAGTATACCTTTAAGTGAGCTGTCAGGAGGAAACAAAGGTTCGCCAACACATTACTCTACTGCTGAGAAAGGCTGTACACAGACGTGAAACGATGTGCTGCAATGTCTGTATTTTTGAAGAATGCCAAGTAAAGGAAGAAAGTAATAACTGGCACTGAGTCTTAATACATTACTTTATTTCATTATTCTCCCCCTTCATTTGAGAAACACTATCCAATGATTTATTATTTATTGCCAGTTCTGTCCTAGCACTGAGCTCTGCCTGCATCTCTCCCTCAGGGTCATCACCATCAGCATCATCTGATAGTGGAACTGAATAAGGAGAACATGTAATCATTACATTAACAACTATTTATGAAAATAACATATTATGCAACACTTATTTTATCACTTAGTTGACCCTGTATTTGCCTGGCCTAATACCATAATGATTGTCTCCCCTTTAGACAACATAACCATCTCAAGTTATTCACTCACAGTATGAGGGGTTTGTAGCCCCACAGTTAGCTGCAGTCTGAGTAACATTAAGGACATGTTTGGGTTTTTTGTAGCCTCACAGTCTCCAGTCACACAGGCCTGCCACTAACTTAGCATTGGACTGAGAAACTGTTTTGTTGACAGTCGATGTGCACATCAGGCTACAATATAGAAAGGAATGTGGCTCATAATGTTCACTCACTTACTTTCTGCTTCGTCATTCTATATACCATACGGGGGGTTCTGAATAAATCATTGATTTTAGCACATTTCGCTGCCTTTTTTTGCAGGATGGGGGTCCATCCTTCCACAATAATTAACCTTGCCGTCAGTTCCAGTCGGTCCAGTCCACACTAATGTAAAAAGCAGCGCGCTGGTCTCGTGAGAAACGGAGTGTGGAACAACCAATCACATCTTCATTATTCTCCTGAAATTTAAAGGTGCCCATTCGGCTAGTCTGACAGGTGCGGGGTTCTCACTGTGCCTCATACCGCTGCAACTTTGAACAACTTCAATATATGCCGCATTAATGGATTTGGCATGCAGTCACCGCATCTGGGCTGAATTAAACACGTATTATTTTAGTCCTGTGTGTTTATTAGAGGCAGTGGCGGTTCTAGAACATTTGACATGTGGTGGCGAAGGGGGGGCAAGAGGTCATGCCAGGGTGGCATGGGAGGGCGGACAGTACGTGGTATTTTATACCGTATATTTAACCTCTTTATTGTTAAATCATGCCCTAACACAAGTGTTCTTAATGCACAAGAGAAACAAGGTGTTCAGACAAACAAACTAAATATAGTATAAAACAGCAGAGAATACTCATGATACCCTAGAATTCTGCTTACTGTAAGTACAATAAAAGTACTTAGTTATAATTAAGTAGACAAATGACATCACCCATCTCTTAAGAGAGCTAAAGGTGACCTGTGCAGCAACACATTTCAATAAATATTTGTCAATACTAAGAGCCGCTAGATTGTGCTGCTGTAATGGAATATGTATGCAAGGAGAATAAAAACATACCATGTGGTGGAGTTTCATCTGCCTCCTGATCACTGCCTCTGTCCCTCTTTCTGACACTTCATCTTTATTCCTCACATACATTTCTTCTTCTTCACTAATGTCTTCATCTCCTCCTCTTCCTCCTGCTCTGACCCTCCTGGTCTCTTCAGTGAACTCTCTTTTCCTTTTCCTCTTTCTGTTCGTCCTGATCTCTTCTAAGATATGTCTTTTTTTTGTTGTTGAATCACTCCAGCTACTCTGGCCTGCAAGAGTCTACTTGTGAAAAGCACTGGTACTGGTACTTGCTTGTATAACTTTACACGTTAGGGCCAGCTAATAAGTAGCATCAGGGGCGGACTGGGACTACAAATCAGCCCGTGACTCTCGACCGGCCCACCTCGGTACCACAAGTAAGTAATTCATCCCGAACGTCCCGATCGCCAGTCCGCCCCTGAGTAGCATATAATAAATATAACATCTGAAAGTATTTATCAAGCGCACACAGGCAGCTGTGTTTAGACCCAGTTTGACGGTAAAGGATGTATCCTGGTTTAATTTATCTGGCCTCATTGCTGTGATGTGTAATTTACGTGGATTTAATAGTACCGCATAGTTAAAGCAAATAAAGTGATCGATCTCCCAGCTAGCGCTGTCTGCGTAGTATTTTGTAACGTAACGCCCCAAACAGCGTCTGTTAAACGCTATCGATTCAAACGGCAGCGTTTTATTAATATTTTGTTTCAAGCTCTCGTCCTTAGTAAAAACAAAACTAGTGGAAGGGGAAATGCTCCCAGGGGAAGCTGATCCGCCTTCAGGTGCTGGGACAGCTCGGTCTCTCTGCAGCGGTGTGAGCCGCGGTCTGTGAACGCCGCTCCGCAGTTTAATGCAGGGCCGTAGCTACGTTTTTAACGGGCCTAAGATGATATTTAAAATGATTCACTATTAATGAATGAACTGCTTGTTTCGTTGCTTGAGAAGCTTGTGGACATAGTGTAGGTTTGTTTCTACAAGTACAGTTTTAGGGACACAAAAGTTAGGGGGGCAGCTGGGGGGGCAAGGCTCTACAGTGGGGGGGCAGCTGCCCCCCCTTTCCCCCCCGTAGATCCGCCCCTGATTAGAGGCCATGTCAGCAGGCCACATCATATTATGCCAGCGTTGCGTTCACAAGACATACAAGCCACAACCTGAGGGACAGTGAATGAGACACACAGACACAGACACACACACCTTGAGGGAGGGAGGGACACAAGGCCGTGCAGCGATCAGCTGTTCCCGAGCAGAGAGAGAGAGAGAGAGAGCTGCTAGACACAACCAGGGCCGGCCCTTGGCATAGGCAGTATAGGCGAATGCTAAGGGCGCATCAATCTATGGGGGGCGCCGAAAATTTAAAAAAAAAGTTAGAAATTAAAAAGAAATATATTTTTTTATTTCATAACAACACAATTTCCCGATTTTGGATCAACAAAGTCCATCTTATTATCTTATACTAACAGAACTACGCCTATATTGCGTACAGCGCCCATAAACTATGGCGCACCCCCCCCCCCAAATCAAGTTGAACTGCCCCAGCCCCAGTAAAACCCAGAGGTTTATGTGAAATAGTTCTTTTTTTGAAATAATGGTTTTAGTGGGGGGGGGGCTTTAGAGAGCTCTCTCCTGACAGACTGAGAGGCTCTGATAACCTCAGCTCAGTGAGGTAAAGGCACACCTTTATATGATCATTATAGTTATAAAAAAATAAGAGAATAGATTTTCATCTATTCTCTTATAGTATAAAATACTATATGACAGTAAAAAAAAGTTGTTATTAATAAACAAGAATACAGTTTGAAAGGGGAGTGATTTGTAAAATATCCATAAAGAAAAAGAAATCTGCTTCCAGTTCTGTTTAATATGGTGTTGAGAGATGTATCCATAGATCTCTTCATGTTGCTCTCAAAGTGCACCAGATTGATGCTTTTAACTTCAATATTTAAAAAAAATCTTCCCGGGGGAGCATGCTCCCGGACCCCCCTAGAGGAGGTTAGGTCCCCCCCCCACTTAAATCATGTTCAAATGAATAGGATACTAAATACAGTTGCACACATCTTGTGTCCATATCTTTCTGTTTTGGTGGTCATGCCACAACCGTGCACATGCATGCATGCGCGAGTCATAGTGAGTGTCTGCATTTAGGGGGGGGCGCCAGCTAAAATCTTGCCTAGGGCAGCAAATTGGTCAGGGTCGGCCCTGGACACAACTCTTATTAATCCCCGTACCGGACAATTGTTATTTGTTCCAAATCGGAACCGGATTTCGGTTCCCGACCCTCATCACATCCCCAGCCACAGCCGTGGTCTTAACCGGTCTTGACATAAAATCTCGAGTCCTATAGGTCCGATACAGAGACAATACGAAACCAAATGCAGTCGATTCCGAGACAAGACCAATACCGTTAAAAAGTGGTCTGGAGACCGGTCTCGAGTACAACACCAGCAAATATTCTCATACTAATGATTATTAATTATTATTCCCCTCTCTTCTGATACCAATACTGTGCCGATGAGAAAGTGTACCTATAACACTCTCCAAACTACTGTAGGAGCGGAATCATTCGAAAAATATAGCCTAATATAGGATAATGCTAATGGAGGCAAGACGTACGTTATTCACGCGCTTATCCACACGTACGTTATTCACGCGCTTATCCACACGTACGTTATCAACACGCATATCTAAAATAGCGCTTTCTAAGCTACGCCGCCGCCACGTGAGCGCGTACTTTGAGCGCGTACTTTGAGCGCACCTATGATAGGTCGTCGTGACGTCGCCTGTATTCTACGTCAACCCATTCAAAATTGATGGAGGCGTTGCGCACGTTGACACGTTAGTTCTCCGCTCAATCAGCTTAGTTGTCTGTTCTTTGGCACTAATCACACCTCATAGTTGTCTGTTCTTTGGCACAAATCACACCTCATACTATTCCACCAGACGCGCCGCGTTACGGCTCAGAAGCGTCCCAGAAGCGTCTCGGCGCTGGGCTCCGCTCAAAATAGGATTCAAGTCTATTTTTCGACGCGACGCGTTGCAGAGGCACCGGCAGGAAGTGGACCGACATGCTCTCAACATGCCCAGACTTGTAGTGATTTTCACCTCGTTTAATACTTTTCACCTCATTCTGAAAGAAAGAAGTGAAATGTGCCAACGTGACGGCCGTCTTGGTGTGTGGTGCGAGACGGGAGATGTAGTTCATTGAGCGGTTTCACACAAAAAAAAGTGTTACTTCACAGTTTTACGACACATTTTTATTTTTTTGACTTGCACAATTATCTTTTAAATTGACAAACATCGTATGTGTAATTCGTGGCACAATTCAAACGGGATCGAAAGATAATCTTTCTCTCTCCATTGACTTCAATACATACTTTTTCCCCCGGAAAGGGAGGGACTTCGAAATGTCTCGCTAGGAAGTACGTCGGCCTCGGTAGAATTCCAAGTATGCTGGACATTGGAACAGTCCTTCGGCGGCAGTCGATGACGTAGTATGCTTGAAATAGTGGCTCTGGAGCAGCCTTCCTCGACATTGAGAAACACCCAGACTATGGTCATAACCAGGGCTGCACATAACTGGTGCGCAGGTGCGGACCCCCCGCCAAAAAAGGAGCACCGGATCATTTGAAAAAAGGCACATTTGCGCACCAACATTGAGAGAGAGAGAGAGATGAGAAAGAGAGAAATAGAAAAGAGAGAAGAGAGTAGTGATGGGAATTATGGCTCTCTGAAGGGAGCCGGATCTTATGACTCCGTTCCTTTCAAAGAGCCGTTCAAAAGAGCCGGTTTTTTTTAAAAGGGGGCGGGGTTACTAGCTTTATCTGCGAAATAATCACCAGGATAATGATTGACTGTACTGCCAGACCTAATGTCAATAATCTGCATTGTAAACATGACACAAACATGACACAAGGTGGCGCCATATCCATGTCATTCATGTCAGTGAACTTTGAATTTACCCTCTGTATGTGTTAAGTAAATAAAGTTGCCTTGCCTTGAATGAAATTCACGCAACTCTTAATATTAGATAATGTGTTTTTAAGTGGCGATGGAGATTATTTTTTGATCCTGCTTTAAAGGATATTTTTGCCTTTACAAATGGTGCGCTTTATCACTGCCTCGGTTTTGGTTGAAGTGCATCCAAAGGCTGCTGCGTTTTCGGGTTTGGCTCATTTTCCATCCGAAAAACACGTCGTCTACCTGTCCTGTACCACTTGTTATGACTTCTCTCTCTCGCGTATTCCGTTAAGACCCACCCCACCTCACTCCTCGTGCTGAAACCTACCAATCAGAGTAGGGGCGGGTCTTCACAGAATACGTTTGGGGAACAAAATCAAGCTTTTTAAAAGGCGAGGGGATTTTGGCAGGCAGTGAGTGCGGACCAACGATTGAACGATAACAAGAACGGCTCTCACCACGTACGACTCGGTTCCCTTCGTTCGTACCAAAGAGCCGTTCAAAATAATCGGCTCGTTCGCGACCGACACATCACTAGAAGAGAGAGAGATATTTGCGAGTTGCCCCTCCCCCCTCCCCCCCGTTCATAAAGTCAAGTACCCCTCAAAAGGTCCGGTTTATTTCATTTTAAGGATGCACACCAAGCAACATCTCCAGGTGCTCCTTTGAGAACCAGGGCAAAAAAGTTATGTGAACCCCTGGTCATAACCCACCGGGCGCGTTTCAGAAGCGGAGCGTCTTGCGTGCCGGCTCGCAGTTTTTGTTGATTTGGGCATATTTCCTGGACAGGCTACTTTGTGCAGACAAAGTTAATAATCATCGACGACAATACACAAATGTTTTGGTTATCTGCTGAAATATTTTCACAAAGGATTATGTCATGGGAATGAGACTAAATGTGTTTTTGTGGTTGCTTTTAACATACGATGTAAAAAGGGTTAAACACTACTAAATATGTAAATCCACACCAAATCTTAGAGGCTACATTCTCATGAGCTTAAAACTGTGACATCATTAGAATTAGTTATGCAGTTTCTACATTTGAAATTTAAACCAAACTTTTCATAGGATTATTTTGTTTGGTTTCTGCAGCTTTTACTTTTAATGACAACATATCTGAAGTTTTATCCACAGACAGACAGACAGACAGACAGACAAGAAATAAGACTCCAGGACGAGCAGAGGTATTTTGTAAGGAAACTTTTATGTGTGCTTTGTGAAACTCACTTATCATTACAGACAGAAGGCGTTGCAGTTTCCAGTACAGCAGATAAGGTTTGATATTAAAGAGTACAAAAAAAGGAAAATCACAATTCCAGAGTTCATTTCTCTCCAACCTCACAGGGAAAAAAAGCGAAAGAAAGAAGAGAAACAAGCTTTTGGTCCAAGTCTTTTCTTCTCAGTTCCTTCCCTGTCTGTCCCTCCCTGAGTCTCCCCCTCCTCTCCCCCGTAACAGCCAACAAACACTAGAGGACTCAGTTATCCTGGAATTTAGACAGAGCTTTCCCAGAAAGGGCCTGATTGATGCCCACAACACCCAGAGCTCAGATATTGAACACATTATGATTGCATAGTTTTCTTTTTTACATAATTTCCTTTTCTAGTATTTTTTTACTTGCACATAATGGAATGTTTACATAAAGTCCCCTCCCCGATCTTTTCCCTCCCCCTTCTTTGCGGTCTATTTTCTTTCCCCTTTCTTCAGGGACAGATGAGGGGTGTAGAGATAGGGGAGAGAACAGGAAGAAGTGGGAGACTGACTTTAGGAGAGAGTAAGAGCGAGGGACAGGGCTCTAGCCACCATTAGGCACATTTATTTGATTTCTTCCACCATTTTTCCAAAAGTCTAAGGGGGGAGCTCCTCAGCGCGTTACTATGGTAGCTCTTAAAAATCTAGGAAGTCAATGTCTCAATGAAATGACGTGTATATAATTCTGCATTATTTCTTGTATATAAAACTGGACTAACTTTGACCTCTACAATCTTACCTATCATATAAATGTATAATTTTTTTTATTTAAATAAGCACCTATAGCCCACCCCAGGAGGAGAATAGTTTCACAGAAGCAAATATTTGTTGATAATTATGGTGATGCTTGTCATGGGATTTATACAGGAGAAGGCCTTTAGGTACATAAGGCTCCACTTCATGGCTACCAACTATTTCCACGATTATTTCCATTGCAGAGAGAAAAAGAAAGCTGAAGAAAAAAAAGACTTCTGGAAGCTCAAACCTATCCACTGGTGAAACTGCGCTGTGTCGCTCTCATTGGCTTTGAAATATCAGCGTTTTTATTTGTATTTTTAATATATGTCCCTCTACTGGAAAGCCTGCCATCAATTATTTTCAACAACTCGAACTGTGTATGACATGATTCGCACTGGAAAAAAAAGTATGTACAGCGCTGGGCCCCGCCCTCCCCATCTGCACCAATCACCAGCCCCACCCAAAACCCACCCCACCACCCACCTGCTCCAGGAAATAAACAAAAGTGAGAAATTGACAAAGACAGGAGGAGGAAAAGAGCTGAGATTAGACAGGTGACCTTATCCAGCCACGTGGGAATTATGGGTAAATATGTCATTTTGTCTCTGGTTGGTCAACACCCCCCCCTCCCATCCTTCTGACCCCGCAGCATATATCTCTAGGATCTAATACACAAACCTCGCCAGTCGCCACATCAAACCCCACGCCACCCTGCCCCCCCCCAGCTGACAAGAAGAAAGAAATTATAATAAAATAAACAAAAAATAGCATAAGTATCAAATTAGCTTGTTCCCCCTCCTCCCCCAGCCCTCCCCAGTTTAGCTCCACAAAGGCAGAGAGGGTGAAGCTAAGGACCCGCACTACAGAGCAACTGTCCCCCTGTCCCACAGCTGCCCCTGGATATGCCCGTTCATCAAATACCTTTTACAACAAATGGATTACTCTGGATGCGTTTGGAAAACATTCGACCCCGGCCCACCTAACTACAGTCCAATCAACACGCTCAGTCTCAAACACTCCTGATCCTTTCTAAAACGGCACACGCAGGGGCACCTCACAACCCACCAATCAAATTCTTCCAATTGCTCACTTTCTGGCCTCTTCTCTACGCACAGAGTAACTCTCTACCCCCCCCTCCCTCCCTCCCCCCCACTGGTCTGTGCAGCCCTCCTCTACAGGTCGCTCTCTCCGTACAGGGCGGTGGAGAAGGACATGTAGTCCAGGGCCCCGGGGGCGGCGTCGGGCCCCGTGTAGGGCGCCATGCGGGCGATGCAGTACTCCGCCTGGTCGGGGGGGAGCTCCCTCCGCAGCTCCTCGGCTGTGATGAAGGTCTGATGGACACAAAGAGGAAGGTACATAAGGGCTTACAATATATCACAATGTGACAGAATAACTTACAAAATTGTTTATACAAAAGATTAATTTGAGAATGAAAGGTTATTGTTTTTGTTGTCCAATTAAGTTTGAATGTACTGCATTTTGAAAGAGATGGGATAAAAGGAGGGAAATATCCAAAAGCTTCCATCTCAGAAACATTATTTTTAGCACCTGGTTTTCTTTGCCAATCAGAACCAAGAATCGTATTTGGTCTGTTAGTGTGAGCTTTATGCTCCCCCCTGGGGGGCGCAGAGGCATGACAGGGGGGGCGCGAGAGACCAGGAGGAAAAATCACAATTTCAAAAATTATTGATTCAAAAATAATATGATACAGTACAGTACAAGTACGTCTGGGTCTCTGTGTTTCATTCAAGCTCGGCTCTGTGTGTGTGGAACGGGCCATTTTGTGTGCGTGCGCGAGAGAGAGAGAGAGAGAGAGAGAGAGCGAGAGCGAGAGCGAGAGAGAGAGCGAGAGCGAGAGCGAGAGCGAGAGCGAGAGAGAGAGAGAGAGAGCGCACCGGTACCGGAGATCGTTGTTGTTAGCTTCTGGTGCTAGCGAGCTACGCTAACGGATATAAGGAGTTTTTTCTACAACAAGGTGGAGGAGAGTCCTCTCCTGTCAGACTGAGAGGCTCAGTGAACTAAAGGACTCTCTCAGTGTTTAGATAGTTAACTTTAGTCTAAGTTATCTCAGTGGGTCTCAAACGTTTTGGTCACCATTAATGTAAACAATTATTATTATTATTGAAAATCTGTTTACAGTTCTGTTTCATATGGGTGTTGAGAGAGGGTATCCATAGATCTCTTCATTTTGCTCTCAAAGTGCACCAGATTGATGCTTTCAACTTCAATATTTAAAAAAAAATCTTCCCGGGGGAGCTTGCCCCCAGACCCCCCTATGTGAGGTCTACTCCCCACCTATAAAAATAGCACTTTACCCCTGCTTACACCTATATGCCGTGAGCTGACTATCGAGCCTTCATTGTAACAGTCACATTGTGTATTTGCGTGGGGAGTGTTGCAGTAGAACATTCCACTGTAGCGCCCGGTACATTAATGGGAAACCCTACATGTTTGAGCCCCCTCTATGAAACGTGAAGCTACCCCACAGCACCCCCAAAATAAATCTCTGGCGCCGCCACTGAGCCTGCAACCCCGTTTTGAAGAAATGTGCAGTGCAAAGCAGGCTCATTGCAGCCACTGATGCTGTGATAAGAAGACACACTTTTCTGACAAATATCAGCATTTCCTTTTTTTGCACAGATTGCACAGATTGCAAAGTGTTATAACTTATTGTTCTAGCAAAGGGATTGAACAATTTCTATTATGTATTTATTTGTTTGACCACACAGACTTATGGAGCATTGTTTTATTATCACTGTTCTAGCAAAGGAATGCTCACGTACATATTGATGTATTTTAATAAATGTTAACTTGGCCCATTACGTGACTATTTGTGTTGGGGGGGCCCGACTTTTTTTTTTCTCCAAAGGGGGGGCCTGACAGAAAAAGTTTGAGAACCACTGCTTTAACTGGAAGCTATATAATTCTGTGTGATAAAACACACAAACACTCATCACTAGGAATGGGTATCGTTAGGATTTTATCGATACCGCTTATCGATACCGGTATTTTTCGATACTTTTCAATAATTTGGTGCTCAAAATTATAGACATGATTACAAGATGTGAAGATTAAACAACAGTCATTTTATTGTAATTTATTTGTATTTAATGTAACTTTTTCAATGTCATACCAAGCAGGTATGAGTGTGTTTGACAGTGTGTCTCTGGAAGGGGGTCGGTAATTATGGGCAGTTCATAAATCCATGTAAACATGACCATTATTCAGTTAAAACGAGACGCTGCGTGCGCACTAGGGCTGAATGATTAATCGATTTTAAAGCGAAATCGCGGTTTTAAATGATGCGATTATCAAATCGCAAAGTCTGAGATTTTTTTTTTTACATTTTTCTTTTTTGTTCTTGTGTGTGAGTCATCCACACCAATCAGAAGTGCTCTGCTCCACATGTACCAGCCATTGTTAACCAATCAGAAGTGGCCCATGATAGAAGGTGATAGACAGATTGATCCAATCACCTGCCAAGTATTTTTGAAAGTGCCTGCCCTTTCCAAATGACTTCCAATGGAGCTTTCCTAGATGGTTTGGTGAAACACATCATCTGAGTCAGGTTAGTAATGCTCCATCACATGTTTCTATTACAGGGTGAATCTTAAACTGAAGCTTGACTTTAAAGCAACCCAACGGAAGTTTCATGTAAGTTGAGTTCTTTCACTCGTAGCTCGGGCTGCGGGGGTGCTGGAGACGGGAGCACGTTGATACGACCTTCCTAGCCGGAGATATGGCCGCATTTTACAATAAACTTCCGTCGGGTCGCTTAAAAACAAATATCGCAAATCGAATCACAATATTTGTCAGAAAAATCGCAATTCGATTTTTTCCCAAAATCGTGCAGCCCCAGTGCGCACCTCCTAAACCGGAAGCTCCGGTCGGCTAACCATTATAATCCGTTTATTGCGTTTATTATTTATAATTGTAATGATGGATTATCAGTAATCATTTTAAAGTTACACAGAGACATTGGATTAACTGTTGTTATGCCCTTGAACACAACTTTTGATCACAAAACAGCAAAGGTAAGACATTATCATTATGGCTACTTAAATTGAAGTTGTTTTCTTGCTCTTTCCTGGCTGCTAGTTCAGTGAGTTTAATACCAATGGAATCTGTGGAATCTCAGCTTTCATGTGATATGTCGTTTGTGCAGATAACATGACGTAGAAAAAAATCGCTTGCCAGTTATGTGCTAAAGTAGCCGTTAGCCCCGTTAGCCTGTTTCGCTAAGTGTGGATTTAGACTCTTGGTGTTGGACTTCTGTTCCGTGTAGGTCAAATGGTTAATATCGTCTGTTAGCTGAGTTTCTACCCATTAAGTGGGTATGCATCATTAACAGGTTGTTAAATGTTAAGAAGGCTTGAGACGCTGTTTCTAGCTAGATGTTGCCTATGGTCTGCCCCCGGGAGTCTCACAATAATAAGAGCGCTGTTAGGAGAGATGACGAGTGGCATTCACAGTGGCCAATCAGAGTGGTACTCAAACCGCATACGTCACACGGGATGAGGGTTCCCAACCAACCAGAATTGTTTAAACTAAGGAAGTAGCGTAATTCATATACCGATAGCAGCAGCGTTTGTCCAGCGGCTTAACGGTATACCGATGCCATCCAATCGGCTACCGGTACTGACTTAGTACCGGTTCTCGATACCCATCCCTACTCATCACTGTATAAATACCCACACACACACTCACCTTGTCAGCGGCCAGGATCTTGAAGGAGGCGATGACCTGGTCTGCGGTGTCCGTGTCGGTCGTTTCCCTGGACATGAAGTCGATGAAGGCTTGGAAGGTGACGGCTCCGCTGTTGTTGGGGTCCACTATGCTCATGATGCGAGCAAACTCACTGTCTCCCTGGCAACCGAGAAACAACAGGTTAACCAGGAGAGACAGCATTTTGTACACACACACGCAGGGACAGATGGGGACACAGTGTGCAAAACATCAGGACCTCCATTAATGACTGAGCCGGAGATTTTGGTTTTTGCGGTCCCAATATTTTACATTTATCACATGCACATACATACATAACACTGTTTAATACCAATGAGAAACACAGACATATGAGGACACTAAGGACTGTGTCATTTGGATGCTCAATAGTCAACTAAAGCAGCAGAGGAGCAGGTACAAAGCAACAGATAGAATAAAAGCAGCGAGAGGATCAGGGGGAGAGCAGGGTGTCAGCAGGGTCAACTCAGATTTAAGCCAGAACACCAAAAACTAAACTGAGCAAGACTGTAGTTTGGAAATATTTTCAAAAACAATATTGAGCTTTGCAATAAAATAAGAAATACTATTATTTATTTTGTATTCCTTTGTTTCTTCAAAAATCAAAACTAAAAGGCCAGGTAGTCTACTAAAATGTAAATGATGACCAAAATGAAGAAATATGTTGGTGATTACTCTACAATACAGATCTCCAGCCCTTCTCATAAGGAGTTGATTTCTTACTGGAAATGTAGCATGATGGCACACATCTTTAACATCTTCCCAGACTTGGTGTGGTAATTTCAAGACAAACTAAATTGAGTTCAGATGTTCGTGGCCCTGCTGACCCCCGACAGCATCATGCCAGCAGCAGTACCAGGCTGTATCCTGTAGAAATGAGTAGAGCCCGGAAATCCTCTGAGACCATCAGTCCCGATCGCTTCTGTGGCGCCACAGCCAAGGCCCAGGTGATAAGGGGAGAGAGACACAGGTGGCAGAGAGGAGGAGGAGGAAGGATGAAGATAGAGGAGGAGTGGTGCACAGAAACAGAGATGTTGTAGAGAAAATGTTGGAGGGGTGTGAAAAAAAGATAAAAAGCACAAACAGTTAACAGCAAAAGTTAAACCTGACGGACAGACAGGAGAAGGGGGGGTGGCTGTTCAGAGAGTGAGAGGGAGCCTGATCCAGCTGAAGCACAAAGCAACAAGCCCCCAGGTGGACAAACAGGGACGCAGCATCTCTGCCTCCATGCTGAGGGACGGACCCCCGCGGGACCCCAGAGCAGGAGCGCTGACTCAGCACTGACCACTCTACTGTGTCTGGTTTCCTTCATATCAGATTAACATGATCAATACAGCAGGACATCTGGGATTATGTTTCTTTAAATCTGAAAATAACAAATCCAATTTCATCAATAATCTAGATGTTTAGAGATTGCACGTGCACTGTCTGACCTTGTCTTGTTCAAGCCCATGTTCAAGGTCAATTGTAATAAATCACAAATTATTACCAAATGTGACCGTACGAACTGGTAAATATTTAGTAAAATACAAAATTCAATGAAGGCCTATTCCAACTGTAAACGGTAACATTTATTTGCATCGCATCTTTGTTTACAGAAGTGAATGATTTACCAGAGAAATATAGTTTTGACCTCCTCAGAGCACCTTCATTAACATCTCAAAATCAGGCAAAAATGTTTTGTAAAACAAGGATGACAATCCAGTATATGCTTCAATTGTTTGTAATGTATTACATTGCTAAAATATAAATGTTTCTGTCTCTGGCTCCTCACAGTAACGGCCCGTCCACACAGCGGCGTGCGTTGAAGCTTGCCGGCGGGGGGGGCTGAAACTCGACCAACAACCAATCACATGAATCTCCCGCCCCGGACACACAAGCACACGGTTTGATTGGCTAGAGCTTGTACTGGCATATGATTCGACTGGCTGACGCTTCCGACCGAAGCTTCAAAAGTTGAACATTGCTCAACTTTTGCAGCGAGCAAAGCTACGCTTCGCTCCCACAATGCAGTTCGGCGAAGCGTGACGTCACCCCATTCAAAGTGAATGGGCAGAAGCGTTGAAGCTTCAACGCACGCCGCTGTGTGGACGGGCCGTAAGAGTGTAGGGAGATTTTGTATAACTTCCAGATAAGAGATCCCTATGTCCGGCCCTGCTTCAGACAGCTTCAGTGTGTGGTCAGCGCTCCTGCTCAGAGGCTAACTCCACCTCTTTGCTCAGAGGCTAACCCCACCTCTTTGCTCACAGGCTAACCCCACCTCTTTGCTCAGAGTCTAACCCCACCTCTTTGCTCACAGGCTAACCCCACCTCTTTGCTCAGAGTCTAACCCCACCTCTTTGCTCACAGGCTAACCCCACCTCTTTGCTCACAGGCTAACCCCACCTCTTTGCTCAGAGGCTAACCCCACCTCTTTGCTCACAGGCTAACCCCACCTCTTTGCTCACAGTCTAACCCCACCTCTTTGCTCACAGGCTAACCCCACCTCTTTGCTCAGAGCTAACCCCACCTCTTTGCTCAGAGTCTAACCCCACCTCTTTGCTCAGAGTCTAACCCCACCTCTTTGCTCACAGGCTAACCCCACCTCTTTGCTCACAGGCTAACCCCACCTCTTTGCTCAGAGTCTAACCCCACCTCTTTGCTCAGAGTCTAACCCCACCTCTTTGCTCAGAGTCTAACCCCACCTCTTCTCTTTGCTCAGAGTCTAACCCCACCTCTTTGCTCACAGCTAACCCCACCTCTTTGCTCACAGTCTAACCCCACCTCTTTGCTCAGAGTCTAACCCCACCTCTTTGCTCAGAGTCTAACCCCACCTCTTTGCTCACAGTCCAACCCCACCTCTTTGCTCACAGTCTAACCCCACCTCTTTGCTCAGAGGCTAACCCCACCTCTTTGCTCAGAGGCTAACCCCACCTCTTTGCTCAGAGTCTAACCCCACCTCTTTGCTCACAGTCTAACCCCACCTCTTTGCTCACAGTCTAACCCCACCTCTTGGCTCAGAGTCTAACCCCACCTCTTGGCTCAGAGTCTAACCCCACCTCTTGGCTCAGAGTCTAACCCCACCTCTTTGCTCACAGTCTAACCCCACCTCTTGGCTCAGAGTCTAACCCCACCTCTTGGCTCAGAGTCTAACCCCACCTCTTGGCTCAGAGTCTAACCCCACCTCTTGGCTCAGAGTCTAACCCCACCTCTTGGCTCAGAGTCTAACCCCACCTCTTGGCTCAGAGTCTAACCCCACCTCTTGGCTCAGAGTCTAACCCCACCTCTTGGCTCCGCCCACGCTGCAGATCCTACCTGCTTGTTGTTCTCCACATCGTAGCCCAGACTGATCAGACAGGCCTTGAACTCTTCGGCCATCAGAGCCCCACTGTGATCCTGAGACCAGCCAAACAACCAATGACAGAGCGCCACGTCATGAGGATGAACCAATCACAACACAGGGATGGTGGTGACCATGAGATCCACAGCATGCAGGGAGGAGATGGAGACATGGAGGATGGAGACACACAGACATTCACTGATGTTTAGACAATGTCAACACACAGAACTCAACAGGAAGTCATGATGGCCCCCAGACTCCTTTTCAACACATCCCGAGGTAATAATGAAACACTTATAAATGGTTTCACAGAGTTATACTAAAAATTCACTTTGAAAAAACTGAAAGGGTTTCTGCTTGGTAATACAGAAGAATACTATAAATGTGTTATTGAGAGCCACATGCATTCTTCTAAAATATATTATATTAGAATATAAGAATCGAGGAGTCAGTATGTCCTCTATTTAAAAGAGGTTCACATGTAGATTGTGGGACATTTAAAAGGTTCTAGTATCATGCTGTAGAATAACACTGATGTGATGGTGACCACAGGAAACAGAGTGACACACAGTGAAACACACATAGTGGTGTGAGATGGTGAATTATGGGGATGCCCACCCACTCCCTTCCCCTCAAAGAGCCAATGTTTGAAACGACCATTGGACACAGAGGTTTTCTGACATATTCTGCTTTTTACCCCCAACTAGGCACCAGTTGTGTGAACAGTGCCGCAGATAGATTATTTTAAAACTAAACTACATCAATGTCCTGACATTAACATGCAGATTCATTTATAGAAAAGCTGCCTCTTTTCCTCACTCTTTGCCCTCTCCGCAGCAAACACTGTGCTCTGCTAACACCTGACCTTCACCCCCACCCGACTTGTGCTGGTTACTAAAATCAGGATGGATACTCACACGCTTGGCTCCTCTCTCACCCCCTTGTAAGGTCTAAACATTCATTCATCAAGTTATACATTTATACAGAAAGGGCTAAATCCTCACATCAAAACACAAACTTTTATGACTGAGTTAATGTACAGTCATATATGAATACATATGCCATAGATAAGACAATACCATGGAAAAAACACAAAGTTTTGGGTTGAGGGCTTAATTTGTTGTTGTCCTAGTAGAGTGTGGTGTAGGATGCATGCATTACCATTGTGTCAGAGTATATGTATTTATATTTACGGCTCTGATTTTTTGTCGTATCAGAGCCGTAAATATATGTCGTAAAAGGGCGGTTGCCTAGAAGTAGCTAAATTAAATCACTAAACGTCATCACCCTGAATAGCTCTTAGTTTAGCAGTGGTGATGATAAAGTCATGTGACCGTGGTTAGTTAGTAAAAGATCATCTAGAGATTATCCATAACGTGTAGGTATCATAAATGTTTTGCCACAGAGTTTTCTTCTGCAATAATCAATTCAATACCAATCAAGTATATTTAAAAGTTTACAACCATTCTGTGACAGTGTGTACAAACAGAACCCGACAGGTGTGTAATGAGCCGTGGCCCCGCAGCTCGGCCCCGCAGCTCGGCCCCTGACCTTGTCAAAGTGGTTGAAGGAGGCGCGGTACTCGTAGAGCTGCTCCTGGCTGATGCCCTTGGCGTCACGCGTCAGGATCTGGTTCTCCACCTCGTTGATGGTCCTGGCGATGGTGGTCAGCAGCTGCTCCCAGCCCACACGCAGGTGCTGCGGGGGGGGGGGGGAGGGGGGAACATGTTACTCATTGTCTCTCTGAGTTTTACTCTCTGTACTGACCTTAGGGAATGTACAGAGGGAGTCTTATAAAAACAAACTGCTTTTATGTGCTTATAGTCTAATTCCCAGCACTGTGATTTCAGGATCCAAAGTGGCACATTTGTATCTGTGTGCTGATTTTGACTAGCAAAAGTAGTGTAGCGACCATTGGATATAGAATCAAAAGTTGAACATTAATATCTCTACTGTGGACAATTTATTTTCAATTAGATAAGCAATCTTTCCAATCTAAATAATCCTTCACCTTAAACTTTAAATGGACCAAAAATTCATCAAAATCAGCCCACAGAGAGTACAAATATGGACATTTTCTAGTTAAAACTGCCATTGTTGATCCTGCAAACGTCAGAAATTGATTTCTATAATTTATTTTGTTCTATACATTTCTAACATAAAACTTTGGGGTACTCCGCATTTCTGGGTTCACAATAGGACTCTATGAGTTGGCAAATGAGTATTAACTAGTATCCTTAAAAAAGCAGCGGGCAGCAGTGATAGAGTGGATTCTTCCTCAAGGCTTGAGATGTATGTGTGAAGTTACCTCCATTGTGTAGGAGGTGTATTGGTTATCGAAGATGAGGGCCTCCTGGATGAGCTGGTGGGAGCCCTCCAGGGTGTTGATCTCTGGCATGTAGGACATGATGGACGTCTGGTAATCCCTCAGGTTGGTCAGCTGGTCCTCCAGAGTGCCGTTCATCTCAATGGATATCCGGCCAATTTCCTGCAGACACACAAACAGTGTTTACTATCCTGTTTATCCTACAAATACACTGATTTAAGAAGAAATGACATCCACCATATCATGCAGCAATGTTTGATTCTTTATAAAACCCTTAATCCAGCACCAAATCTTTTTTTCTTTAACCCTTTCTTTTGAAGCAAGTGTGAAAATAGCTAATTATTTGACTGAAGGGTAGATTGGTGTATCTTTCTTTCATTATTTCAACATTAAAATGCTCACAATGAGTTGCAGAAGCTCAGTTTAAAAAAAAAAAAAAAACAGTAAATGTGCAGCAGAGGAAGCTTCAAAATATATGATGAAGCTGTATTGGCATGAATGGTTCTGGGTTAAGCAGTGTGTGTTCAGCATTTCAAAGGAACAATTCAAAAACAAGTGATATATAAACATAGTGAGTCAATACATTTAGAAACTGGCACAAAAGCATCGAGCTGTCTTAAAACGTTGAAACCTTGAGCAGGGTTTAACTTCACTAAAGCTCTGAACTCTCACACTGATCCTCATTACCTCCATCTTTGCCTGTATGTAGGCGCCGACCGTGTTGGCCTGCGTGGCGAACTTGGCTCTCAGACTGTCGTTGTTGTTCTGCTTGTTCAGCTCCTCCTGCAGGGCCGTGTCACGCAGGGGCACCATGCCCATCGCCTGCAACACACACACACACACACACACAGCTGTAAGAGAGAGCAGCAGCTGGAGAAGGGCTTTAAATCATTCAGACTCCACAGATCAGGTCTGGCTTCTGAGGAAAGGTTGTCTATGTAAGTCTGATCAATGACCACAAAACCACATCATAAAATGATTATTGAACACAGGGTACTGCTCAGAGTTCTGGTATGCACACTTTAAAAGCAGCATTAGTGTTAGTGGCTATTATTGGTTTACTGTAGGCAGTTTATCCCCCCCCCAAAAATGGACACAAAGAAATAAGTGTAGGAGGCAGATATGACGGAGTGGTGTTCCTTCCCCGCAGAACTGCTTTAAAAAAAACACCCAAATCCGAGGGAGATACAATACATTTACAATTTGTATTGCACTACACTAGTACATTAAGTTTTGTGCAGGTATAATCCCCAGGAAGCCCAGGCCTCAGCCCACCTTCTCCCACTTGCTGTCGATGCTCTGCGGGGTGATGGTGGTGTAGGGGTTGGCAGCGCTCAGCTTGATGCCGTTGCTCTGGGCGATCTTCTGCACCTCCGCCTGGATGGCCTGGATGGCCTCCCGCTCCTTGTTGGCCTCCGCCAGGGTGGACTTGAACTGCTCGTGGGCTGTGATCAGACCCTGAGGGGGGAACAAAGTTTGGTTTTACCTGCAGCAGTTTATGTTTAGCCAGGTATAGTTAATCTCACATTATAATATATGTTATTTTGCTCGCAGTACTGTATAATTCACATTTCTTTAGGGTTGTCAATATATTCATTTTATATCCAATTGTGATATGAGACTAGATATCGTGTTAGATTTCTGAAATTGTTATATTGAACAAGTGTTGTCTGTTCGTGGTTTTAAAGGCTGCAGTAAAGTGATCATCTTTACAAATGTATCAGACTGTTCTAGCAGCTTATTTGCCTTTAGCAATTACATCCACAAAAATATGAGTGTTTTACAATAATATTATTTTGTAAATATGTTGAGAAAGCACAACAAAGTTAACCCTACAATAACGTTGAAATATAAATAGAGGTATTTGATCAGAAATATTGTGATATTTTTCTTCATATCGCACAACCCTTCTTTCTTCAGTAATTCCTCTTGTGCATATGTCCAGGACAAAGCAATAATTCACCCCCCTCCTGTGTTACCTGGATCTCCTCGATGTTGTGCACGATGAACATGTCCTGCAGGTCCTCCATTGCTCCCTCCATCCAGTTGTTGAAGGGCGCTGCTCTCTTGGCGTACTCCAGGTACAGCTCATCGATGGACTCCAGCTGCTTCTCTGTCCTCTGTGGGCACACAGAATTTAAATGTTTTGATATTAATATTTGATAAAGTTGTTCTAGGACTTTAGACACTGGGAATATTATTATTTTGCATTTTTCTTTTCACTTTATTAAGTAAAACACATTTGGCACTGGGGCATTATAACCACCTGATTGCATCAGTCAATCTATATGTGATCACACACACATTACAGAGAAATATGTGGAGAGAGAGAGAGAGAGAGAGAGAGAGCGAGAGAGCGAGAGAGAGAGAGAGAGAGAGAGAGAGAGAGAGAGAGAGAGAGAGAGAGAAGAGAGAGAGAGAGAGAGAGGAGAGGAGAGGAGAGAGAAGAGAGAGAGAGAGAGAGAGAGAGAGAGAGAGAGAGAGAGAGAGAGAGGGGTACCTCCAGAGACTCCTTGCGGTTCTGGGTGAGGGCCCCCAGGCTGTCCCACTGATCACAGATCTTCTGACAGCGAGCGTTGACGCTGGCAGAGTCGTAGTAGTCCAGCTCGCTGCAGACAGGGAGGAGCAGATTTATAAAAGATGCTATCACACAGATACATGAGTCTCCTCCACTTCCTCTCTGCCTCCTTACTTGAGCTCCTGTGCGATGGCGGCGATCTGCTCCACTCGGTCCTGATGGGCCGCCAGGTCGCTCTCAAAGGCCTCGTGTTTCCGTAGCAACGCCTTGACTTCGGACAGGGTGCAAGTCTCGTAGTCTTTCTGGGTCAGCATGGCCTCCTTACCTGCACACAGAGCATCATGTTAATAACTTAACCTGCTGCTCTCTGGGAGGGTTCATTTGGTCAGCTGCTTTATGCTGTATTCACTTTTAGTGTTTTTCATCGTTTTTATTTTGCAGTCAGTCTAGAACATTTTATCCCCTCTGCTTTGTTGACAACATTTAAAAAAGAAACTGGCAAAGATTTTTTTTTAAACTAAATTTCAGTCTTATCTTTTTTTGACCAGTATATTTCATGTAGATGCAGCCAACATGAGTGTTGATTTGACATTGGTTATGAAAGTCAAGGAAACAAAAATACTAAGTAATAGATTTCATTACCTGAAGCCAACACAGCAATTTACTTGAAAAACAAATATGAGCTTCAAGTGTATATTTCAAACAATCTGCATCAGCTGCTCTCTTTGTGAAGAACACAGACTGGTTCATAAAATATCAAATGAGTGTTTAGTAATTTTACTATTTGATTTACTAACAATATGTACAGTTGGATAGAGAAGAGGGATTTTTCTCTTGGAATGAATGGAACTTGATTTTTTGCCAAAAAGGGGATTCAACTTGATCATCGAGGGGGGGAACTACACAGTTAGTGTTATTTTACAAAGGGGGAATGTGTGTGTGATTAAGCGTTAATGCACCGTCGGTCCAGGACTCATGGATTTTAGACTTCTGGTGGAACTTCTCGGCCAAATGCTCCAGTCTCTCCAGACGTCTGATCTCGCTGAGGATCCACTCCTCGTAGCCCTTCTCTGCTCCCTCCAGAGTGTACCACGCACCGTTGATGTCCTGAGAGGTAACAGCAGCTATTATTATACCATTCCTTCACTCCAGAGCACATAACGCACCAGTTTGTAGTCCATGACAGTAGAATAACAGCCCACCTACTAGCAGTCATTCCAAACTGTAAAGAAGTGTAATGGTGTGAAACTAAACCCTCTATTGGGTTGAATCATTCAAGAGAACTAGACTTAAAGCTGATCTGAGACATTTCTGTTCACCGTATAATGGCAAAAAGTGAATTCTTAAAGAATGTCAGTGTCATGGACAAATGCACAAAACATGATATATATACACACCAGAGACAGGAAAGGATTTTGTGCATTTTACACCTGACTTAACTATATGATACTTTTCTGTTACACTGCAACTACACTAAAACCAGCAACATGAAATGAAAAATTCAGAACTAAAATAAAAATAAAAGTAGTTGAAAATGCAATGGATGCTAACGTGTTCTGTGAGGCTTGAGGCTGACACAAAGGTTGTTTACATAATAAAATGTTTCAATGCAGGTTTAAGTGTAGATGAAAATCTTTGTGGAGAGCACACTTGTCCTATTTATGTATTTGCATATCTATTTATTTTTAATAAGGGTAAGCAGATTTCCTGCTGTCTGTAAGACTTATCTTGTGATATGGACTCTTTTCATGGGATTCATAGAGTGAGATGTAGGGGTACATACAGACACCATGCGTCCCTCTGACGGCATGAAGGCAGGTCTGTTGCTGAGTCTCAGTTTGGTCTGCAGAGTGTTGAAGCTGATCTCCAGCTGGCATTTCTCTTGGACCTGAGGACAGGAGGGGAAGAGGTTTCACAGTGTCAGTCATTCAGTAGAGGAAACAAAACCTCTTACCTCTTAGAATAAGGACTGTGGTTAGGCTGGAAGTGAGAAACCATGTTCATGGTGTGAGTAGAGAGCATTTGAGGAGCTCTGTTACCTTGGGGGGTTTGTGGACGCAGCGGTAGTCTCTGAAGTCTTCCTGCTTGGCCTGCATGTCAGTCACCGTCTTCTCCTGGGTCCGGTTCTCCAGCCAGGGGATGGTCCGGCGGATCCACTCCAGCAGCTGACCAGGAGGAGACCAGACAGGAAATACAATCAGATTGTCAGGAAACAAGGCTCTGACACTTGATCAGTAAATAAACTTAATTACAAAACGTCAAAATAAAATGAAAAGTGTAGAGTCAGGTAGATGAATAAATAAAAGTCTCCTCACCTCACTGGCCAGCTTCTCGTAGTCCTCCATCATCTGCTCGTTCTCCTGGTTGACAGCCAGCACTTTACAGATACGGTTCGCGGCTGTCTCAGCCTATCAGAAAACAGAGTGATGAGTAGCGCTCGCAGTGATTGGATAGAACACGCTGACATCAGGTCCACTCCACTCTTAGTGAGACATTCACTGTAGCTAAGCGTTAAGAGTCTCTAAATCAAACAGTGTCTACTGCTCATTATAATTTCCTCAACCTACTTCTGTTAGAATAATGAATCACTTCTGGTTTTTTTTATTTGTGCGAGCACAATCCACACACAGGCAGTGAACAGAAATAAAACTAACCTTAAGGTCACACATTGTTTTAGAAAAGTGCAAATGACTCAATAAAAGTCAAATGGAGGTTACACTTGACTGATAAAACATGCTCAAGCTGCTGATGGTTAGTTTAATGTGCCAACAAAAAAAAATCAATAAGTGCGTTTAAAGCTCCATGCGTCTCCCGCCAAAACTCAGGAGTCAGTCCAAACGTCTAGTTACAGTTTCTGTCGCTCTGCTGTCCACACCAGCACGGCTGCCTACGATATTACACTACTGTACCACTGGAATAAAACAAAAACAGTACACACTTTTCACATATAATCTGTACTAAAAACCCTGTTCCATCATATTACTTTACATTCTTAACCAATGTATTCTATATATACACATTTCAATAACAGCACAAAATAAAACAAACATTTGGAATGAGAAGTGTTATTAGCTGAGAATTGGAAGGACATTAGTCATGTTCCCCACAGTGATAAAAGAGATCCCTCCCAAACACCCGTCAGTACCATTATCTGGTTTTGTTAAATTCTCCATTCTGATTGGTTAATTACTGCATTCTAATAGTCTGTATTTTCTGAATGGCAGACTACTGCTATGGACACAGTTCTTCTCGATAGAGTAGAATCTAAAAAGGACATACAATAATTTATAGTCAATGAAATTCATTTTAAATCAAACATGTTGTGTCACATTATCTTTGGTAGGTTGCTGCGAAATAGGCTTCAGGGCCCTGATTACACTGCAGGGGTTCAATGCATTGATGCTGGCTAACTACATTATTCCATCATTCAACATCATTTCCCACAGTAAACAACACATTGCTCTACCTACATGTATTCAGATGTATTCAGAATTTCAGTGGAAACTTGAGATACATTTGACACCCACAACAATCCAGTGAAGGCACATGGTGGTCATGCAGGAGGATTACAGTACTGACGTGAGTTTGGGAATTTAAATCCAGACCATAAAGTAAAACCTTTTTGGGGAAACACAGTCAATGTCCAAAGAAGCTGAAACAGAAGCATGAGAGAGCGTTTGCTGGCTTTCCTATCCTGTTGATATTCCCTGAGTTTCCCTGTAAACAAGTCTTATCCAGTGAGGAGGAACATAAAGCAGAATTATCTGGGGATGGCTATAGGATTTGATCATGGATTGAGATAATAAAACACTCACAATGAGTCATTTGTGGTACATTTCAGTTATCAGGATATTCTTGAATATGTGACTTGAAACAAATTACTACTTTGCATATGTGGTAGAGTTTGAAAAACAGTCCAATTAAAAGAAAATCTGGAATGATCTTGTACTGAGGAAAATAATCAAACAGTGTTGCTATTTTTACATATATTATTCCTTTACTTATGCATGGGGAAATATGATTTCCTTATTAAGGATTCTAGCCAGGTTCCATGGCTAGCTTAATCTATTTCATATTTTGAGAAACATTTCCAGATGTTTCTGGGATTTGACCCATTTTCTGATCCTATCTGATGACATTGCTCCCTATCTTCTCTCAGTCTGGAATAACTCTGGAGTTTCTTCATCTGCACTGTTGAAGTCAGTCTGAAGGGTGAGAAGCTCACCTTCTGAGCGCCAGAGAAGGCGTGATAGAAGCAGGACACATAGGTCATAATGGCCTTCTCATCCGGCCGCAGCGTACCCACGATGTCTACACAGCACCCAGCGGGGGGGAGAGGTTCACCAGGAAGGCAAGCAGAGAGAGAGAGAGAGAGAGAGAGAGAGAGAGAGAGAGAGAGAGAGAGAGAGAGAGTGAAGCCAAAGCTACCCAGAGCTACATGAGCTTGCTCCTGCAGGGTGTGAGAGCGAGGGAGGACTCTTTAGGTCCACAGCTTCCTCCTGTTCCCCCCCCTCGGACGACGCGGCCACAAGTTCCAGGTTGGGACACAAACACATACATGAGCTGCCAAAGCAGCTCTGAGGAAGAGGTTCACTCAGAGCACTCTTCTCAGAGAGTGAAGTTTAGTTTGGTTCATTCAGCACCTGAGAATGATGTCTTTAATAATCAGGTGGCATTATAAACTGCTCTAAGAAACAAAAAGTTATCAATCCTACCCATAAATAAAAAAGAATAAAAAGAAAAATAACTTTAACCATCTTTCTACATTTAACAACAAATAATACTGATAATAATAATACAAATAATCCAATCTTTAGCTCTGGTTTTAAGTGTAGAAATCAGAGCATGACAATAATAATTGAAGGCAAACTGCAGAATAGAGTTGTCTGATTCTTCATGCATATACACATCATAGTACTAATCCAGCAGTAAGTGAAATGACTTTGAAATTAAATGAACTTTATGTTAATCATGTTACACCTAACTCAATGATTTGCATTTGGAGGATGTCTAAGACACATTCTCAAAAGACCGAGTGAACCAAACCAAAGAGAAAACACTCACTTTGTTTTGCTACTTAAAGCACCAATATGTTACACTGCTGCTACAATGTTCTAATCCTTAATCTGCTAATAATTATCAAAGTATTCCACTCACTCTGTTGACAATACATCACAACAGAGTGGAGGGGGTATTTACTGCTGTCACCAGCACAGCTACAATCAGACTGTGTGTGTTTGTGTGTGTATTGCTGAGTGTTTGTGTCCCAAAGTGTTCTTGTTGAGACTCTGCAGGCTGTGGAGAGAGCAGCCATGCTGGACAGGTAGCAGCACCTTGTTAGTAATGGGGGGGGGGTTATACATCAGGGGTCAGAGGGTACCTTCTGTGCTCCAGAGAAGGCATGGTAGAAACTGGACACATAAGTCATTATGGCTTTCTCATCTGGACGAGCAGTGTTCACAATGTCTACAAGGTGGGGGCAAGACCGTGGTTAAGAAGACACTCACACACATATACAGGCAAGACATGGGATATACACAACAGGACACACATGTTGGTACATGCGCTCACATATTTTACACACAGACACACACTTAACAAGCTGTTAAGACACACAATCAGAACCTCATACACAAACAGAAGAAACACAAGAGGACAAGCAGAGTTAACTTTACTGTATGTACAAGGGTATATCCATATATATATTTATTAAAACACCTCTGTGTGTTTATTTTGTAATGAATATTCTAAGTTTTCTTTTCTTTTTCGGGGGAGGATATAAAGGTTTTCAAGGAAACCTCGCATTTTTTTTTGTGGAAGAAAATAAATAAATACATAAATATTGAGACAAGCTCTTACTGCTCATATGAGTGTACCCCTCATACACACAGATAAAACATTACAATCAGAAACACTGGGGGGGGGGGCTTTCATATAAACAGATACAGTGAGTTAGAGATCAGTGGGAACATTTATATTCACATTAACACTGAGACTGGAATGGAAGTGAGTTTTAAATTCAACACTAAATACTGTCACTTTTTACTCTACTCTTAATGATACTGGGATTGTGCACCAGAAAATATTTTACTGACTAACAACACAAAATAATAGACAAAACCATTTAAAGTTTGTATTGTTAAATGGAGGGAGAAAAGTTAAAATGATCACACCACATGTACTAATTTCATCTAAAATAGGTTGGCCCCAAAAGATGAATTAAATGAAGAAAGAATTCAGTTTGACATTTGAGTGGTGTTTCTTCTCCATGTACAAAACACACTCATTATTAAAAATGTTATTATTTTCTTTTAGAAGCTAAAAGCATGAAAGGGTATTTGGAAATATAGAGTAGTCCTATTTGACATCACACACTTTTGAACTGTAGTAAATGATACAATGTAAGTGCTGTTTCAGTGATTGAAACTGAAAACTGGAGTACGAGTAGTTAACAAATGTAAATGAAATGATAATAAGGGTCTTAAAGTTAGAGAATGAGTCAGGCAGCTTTATTAACTGCTGCCCGCTCACATCCCAGTCTCTGTGTTGCTCATGTAAACGCAGTCTGACAGACAGCTCTCAGCTCCAGACCTACCTTCTGCGTCCAACATCTTGGGGATGTCCAGGTGCTTCTCAGCCACCTCGAAGGCGTTGTTCAGGTTAGTCACAGGGTCGTCCTAAACAAGCACACAGAACAATTGCTAAGTCCTACTTTTTATTAGTAGAAAGTTTAATGTTAGATTTTTTTAACGACGACATAACTACGACTTTGCTTCAAAATATATGCAAAGCTAAATAAAGTGTGTGTGTGTGTACCTTTCTGAGGCTGTCGTAGTCGATGAGGTCGGGTCTGTGTCTGTGGATCAGAGCGTTGAAGGCCAGACCGTCCTTCCAGCTGTTAGAGAGAACATGAACACCAGAGATCATTCACTGAGCCTCGTCTGATCTGCAGAAGCTGGGTTAACATGCCAATAAATCCCTTTTCATTTTACAAATACTTCACCAGGGACCATTTCCTGTATCATATACTGACCCTGTGAATAATCCATATAGAGTGAGTACAGTTTCCTAAAGATTTCAAAGTCACACAGCGTGAGAAATTGATACACAATGCTTTCACTGAGCTGGAGGCAACAGGAAGTCACGCCAACATAACAACAGATAGTTGTTGCAACTGCAAGTGTGAAATGAATTTTTGACCTGGTGACTAAACAATCCTACATGTGTGTCCTGTTGTGTGTATATCGCATGTCCTCTGTCGTGCCTGTATATATATGTGTGTGTGTGTGTGTGTGTGTGTGTGTGTGTGTGTGTGTCTTCTTAACCGCGGTCCCGCCCTCCCTTGTAGACATTGAACCTGCTCTCCTCTACACTCGTCTTCTCGGCCTGTAACCTGTACTCTGTGAGCTGTATACAGTAACTGTACAATATGCACTTTGAAAGCTTCTGAATCTGTCCCTTCACTGATTGTAGTCTTTTTAATCTTCACATACTCCTGGAAGTGGCTTCACACTAAACAGTGAAACATGTTGTAGTTACTCCACCAGGGGGCGACCCTTCTACACGATTAAAGTAGTTTGTTTCATTTTATATACAGAGCACTAAGCTTCCATTCAACATTTAGCTTATGAAGTAAATATATATATATTCAACAAAATATTCACTTATATTCCACTATATATAGCCATGCTGCTGAAAGACCAGGGAGAGTCTGTTTTTGTTCATTAGTTTATTCTTAGATCCTACATGTGTTTTCTTTCAGGGTTTCACTGCAGACCATTAGACCAGATGCCACAACCTGTTTTCAAAGATTTGATAACCTTTGACACTAGATCACTCCACTTAGACACATAAGAGTGGGATTGTGTGTGTATTACCTAATGTGGAAGTTCTGCACATTGACATTCTTGTAGGGAGCGGTCTTCCTCTGGCACCAAAGGAGAAGACCCTCCTTGGCAGAGGTCTCTGTAGTGAGGAAAGAAGGAAGAGGAGCAGGAGAGAAGAAGAGGAGAAGGAGGCGTGTGTTGGTGAGACGTCTCAGAGAGAAGTATACTGCAATGTTTCTGAGGGAGCTAAATATAAACCGCTCAGTCCTCAGATGACGGACAGTACAAAGATGTTTTGGTTTACTCCATGTGCCTGAACAAACATCACACACACATCTCCTCACTAATACACTAACATGGAGAACAAAAACATCTAACTAAATATTGAGTCTTATAGTGGCCCACGCCCACCATGATGAGTCCAACAGACGGCTTTAATTAAACCCCATCAGTCATCAGAGCTCTGAGTGAGGGTCACATTCGTCACGCAGAATTATCCGCAGCAGACGCCCTCTGAGTGTGTGAGCCTCATCAAGGTTTAATGCTGAAATTAAAAGTCTCTTCATTGTTCTAAATCCAGCCTACTAGGATTAATGTTGCTCACAGACAATGAGATGTCACATTGGACTGTGAGACGTTGTGACGGGCACTTTGAGACAATGTTGACCAAACGGTAAACTAAATGAAGATCACATGGACAGATCATGTGATAATGGTAATCAACTTTAGTTTGAGTCTTGTATAACCAGAATAAATGTTTCTGTTTCAAGAGGCTCCTCAGGCATAACATCATGAACATCAACAGGCATTTCAAAACATTTAACCACATAAATAATAGTTATATTATGAAACAAACAATCCAACGTCACTAAACAATCAACATAGTAAGATCAACAAGAAACCACACACACAAAGTTATATTATTTGTAATTGTGTAAACACACAAAGGAAAACCTGAGAACATATTTAACATTTATTCATGCTAAACTCATAAACACACTTTTAACAAAAAATGAACCTATAACTATATTTTATTAAAAGGTTTTTAGTATTCCTCAGTTGGCCAGTGACTTCTAGGACACACATTAAAAAGGATTTCCCTAGAAAAGGTAGGCTAGCTTCCTTGATTGATCTCAGAATCTTTCCAATTTTAGAAATACATGTATTGGTATTTTGTGTGATTTTAGTGTCCATCAGTTATGGATATTTTTAGAAGTTATATACGGATTCAGAATCCCAGAGTTTAAGGTGATGACGTCACAGTGCCCTTCAGCAAGGCACTTAGTCAGCTGATTTCAACGTGTTTATGCAGATAAAAGACGCAGTGGTACCTTCCACAGAGATGTCCTGGATGGCGAAGCGGAGGATGATGGTCCAGATCATTCCCAGGGTCATCTTGGCGTTTCCGTCTACGATCTCTGCACGGCAAAACAGAAATGTGTCATATGGTTTTTGCTGCATCTAGATTCACTTTGGACCATACATCGTGTTTTTACAACCTTACATCTGCTGCTCCGCTTAATAACACCCACACTATGTCCCACAGCTGCCAAACATACACAGCTTTTTTAAGTGACAAGCTTTCACAGTGATTTCATTCATAAAAGAATGAAAACAAAAGATTACAAATACACAGTGAATTGTTAAATACGTATAGTATAAGAGACACATATTTGTAGTTAATTATAAGGACTGACTTTGTGCTCTGAAATGGTGCGTGCATTGACTCCATGACACACACACACACACACACACACACACACACACACACACACACACACACACACACACACACACACACACACACACACACACACACACACACACACACACACACACACACACACACACACACACACACACACACACACACACACACACACACACACACACACACACACACACACACACACACACACACACACACACACACACACACACACACACACACACACACACACACACACACACGTCAGTGAGAGGTATGTTGTGGGTCACATTCCTATCATAGTTCACACAGTTGTACTTTCACCAGCTTCATGTTCCCCTTCATCACTCTCACTGTCAGCTGTCCCACATCGCTCTCAATCTATCAACATTCTTCATGTTCAATTACCATAATGACCTTAAGATTTCTTTAACAGGAGCCATGTGTCACAAGTTTTTAACCATGATAAATAATGTTTTACATTTTTACGGTAAAACTTTTCTAAAATGTAATAAAAGCTCAATTATGTTTTTATTCATTGACTTAGAAGATTGTTTATTAGCCTCCAAAAAGGCTTTAAACTGTTTCTGTGGGAAGTCCTTCATTTTCAACTCGTCCCTGCCAAACATCCATTTTCCCCTCTTCCATCTTTAATGATGGCATTTTTGTCTCCAACGCTTTCCAGTAGATGACCTTTAGTGGGCCGCTCCTTTAGAAAGGGACTCACTGTGTGTGTGTGTGTGTGTGTGTGTGTGTGTCTGTGTGTGTGTGTCTCTGTGTGTGTGTGTGTGTCTGTGTGTGTGTGTATGTGTGTGTGTGTATGTGTGTGTGTGTGTGTGTCTGTGTCTGTGTGTGTCTGTGTCTGTGTGTGTGTCTCTGTGTGTGTGTCTCTGTGTGTGTGTGTCTGTGTGTGTGTCTCTGTATGTCTGTGTGTGTGTGTGTGTCTGTGTGTGTGTGTGTGTGTGTGTTTGTGTCTCTGTGTCTCTGTGTGTGTGTGTGTGTTTGTGTGTGTGTCTGTGTGTGTGTGTGTGTGTGTCTCTGTGTGTGTGTCTCTGTGTCTCTGTGTGTGTGTGTGTCTCTGTGTGTGTGTGTGTGTGTGTGTGTGTGTCTCTGTGTGTCTGTCTGTGTGTGTGTGTGTGTCTCTGTGTGTGTGTGTGTGTGTGTGTGTCTGTGTGTGTGTGTGTCTGTGTGTGTGTGTGTCTGTGTGTGTGTGTGTGTCTGTGTGTGTGTGTGTGTCTGTGTGTGTGTGTATGTGTGTGTCTGTGTGTGTGTGTCTGTGTGTGTGTCTCTGTGTGTGTGTCTCTGTGTGTGTGTGTGTGTGTGTGTGTCTCTGTGTGTGTGTGTGTGTGTGTGTCTCTGTGTGTGTGTGTGTGTGTGTGTGTCTGTGTGTGTGTGTGTCTCTGTGTGTGTGTGTGTCTCTGTGTGTGTGTCTCTGTGTGTGTGTGTGTGTCTCTGTGTGTGTGTCTCTGTGTGTGTGTGTGTGTGTGGGGGGGTGGCACTCTGAGTTCAATGGTCAGCAGTAGCAGCGGTGTCATGTAGCAGGAATGTCACGTTTGTTCTTATAGAGCAGGAGAGAGGTTAATTTGTTCTCTTCTGATTATTCATTTGCTTTAAGCCTGTACCTCTGTGAGTGGATGTAAACAGAAGGGCACTTTGGTGCTGTAAAATTCAAACGGAATACTTGTTAAGCCTACACATCTTTGCATCTTTAACTGTGTGGATAGCATCTCTTTAAAATCTGTCTTGCACCACTAGATACAACATGCTCAGGTTTCAGTTGTATGTCTTATGAACAATAAGAAGCTTAAGTCCTTGACTCTGACGGTTAAAGGGTGTTCCTCATGGGTCTGATTATGGCCACGCTCCAACGCAGCTGTGGGACAGCATGCAATGATGGGCTGTAATTAAGCATTGATGACGATCAGTCTTAAGAAAGTTCCCTGTTACTGAAAAGTGGGCAGTTTTAAAATAATCTGTGGGTTAATAGTGACTTCAGGACATTCTTAGTACCAACTGATCTCTCTGACTTTCTAACTAAACATGTGAAAGTCAAACAGAGGCTCTGGTTTTGGGGCCCGTGTGTTCAGTGATCCATGCCCAAAGGTCATCTACTGTAGTGCAGATTCCACACTCAGGACCAAGTATGAAATCTTGACTTGAGATCAGGTTTAAAAGCAGTGAGGTGGATGAATGAGATGTAGCTTTCATAGAGAGGTGTCAGGACTCATAACTACATTCATTATGTCTCAGCACATCAACAATGGGCATTTTTAAGGGGCTTCTTTTCATGTTTGTATATGCGTGCATGAACGCATGCTTACCCTCTGCTCCAATGGAGACCAGTTTCACTCCTTTACCGGCGATGAAGTCCAGGGCTTTGTTCACGTTGTTGATCTTGTGGACCCTCATCTTGCCTCGCTCAGGCTTGGCTAACCGTTCACCTGTGGACACACACATGGACACACACACACACACACACAAACACACACAGGGGAACAAACAGAAGGTGAGCGAGTTAGCTCCTGCAGTGACGGAGGCAGCATGTTTCCACAGGCTCAGCACCACAACACTGTCAGACAGTTAAAGCTACAGCAGGCACCATGGTGTGACTCAGCTTAATGTGAAAGGAAGCCACATTTCATTATGAGACCACAGCAGCTCAAATTAGTATGTTCTATGCAGGAGGAAGGCTGTCGTACAAAGTGACAGATCTATAGCACATGGTTCCCAGTGCTTCTCCTGATGGTGAGATGTGTGATCCATACTGAGGCGGGAAACTGAGTGACCCCGCCCTGGTTTGGACAGAGATCTTGTGCAACATCTGAAAACATTTTTCACTGTGATCGACAGCTCAAAGAGAGGCTGCTTATAAATGCTCTGTGAAACGTGTGCGTGTGTGTGTGTGTGTGTGCGTGTGCGCGTGCGTGCGTGTGTGCGTGCGTGTGGTGGACTGGACAGCTTTCCCCTGTGGTTTCTGTGTGGAACATTATCACAGCTATCACAGTTTAATTAAAAACTTTCCGAGTGAGTTTTGTGGAGCTGCGGAGGGGGCAGAGGGTTACCTGAGATGGTCTCCAGCAGCAGCATCAGTTTGAGCCCATCCCTGAAGTCCTCCTCTATGTTTTCAATCTGCGTGCCGGACTTCCTCAGGTGGGAGTTGCACCACGCCGTGAACGTCTGAACACACAAACAGGAGAAACGCGGGGATTATTCACAGCCTGGGACGGTGTTGTTCTAGCTTTTATGACAATAAACTACTTTGAGTCGAGAATAGAGGAGAATTCAATTAACAGGAAGGTCAGGGAGTTGCTTTGATAAGACAGGAAGTGGCAGAAGAAATGGGGAGGAGACAGATGTTATAACACGATACAATAGTTCAGAACTGCTAGTTATCAAAGAACAATTTTTTTTTAAACAATCTTTAAAGAATCAGAATTAGCATCATTCCCACTATAAAAAAGGAAAGAAAAGCCTCCTCACGTACAAAGCTCCCACAGGCTGTCCCGTATGTTCATGTAGAAACACTGCCAACCTTCAGATATATGCCCCTGAAGATATGAAACCCCGACAGGAATCAAACTGAACATCTACATGGCGTACTGAATCACAAACATCTGGAAAAAGAAACTGAAATATGACACATCTAAAGCTGCATGGAGTCCATGTTTTCCAGCTCCTGGTTAGCAAACATTCTTCACAAATGTGTTCTGAATTATTTTATTGTGAGGAGTTAGTGGCACAGATGTAGGCACGGGACTGCGGGGAGCTTTGTCACGCCACTCAGTCATTTATGGCTTGTCATAAATCAACGTGTCAAAACACTGACTTTCCTCTGACTCGTTACATCACTAATGAAAGAGCTTCACAATGCTCAGTAACCAAAGGGCTGTCTCGTCCATCAGATGAAAATACTTGACTTCTTAGAACTTCCAAGCTGATAACAGGAAACCATGAGTGAGTTTCATCAGCATAAATGCATTACAATTCAAACAATGAAAATGTTATGGAGCTCTAAGACACAATATGCATAAGGTGAAGGGATGAGGAAAAAGAAATCAGGAAAGAGTAAGAGAAGGAATGTTGATGGTTTTCCCCAGCAGGAAGAATACACTTGATAATGACTGAATGACCAAGATAAAACTAATCTGCTTCAATCAAAGAAGTAAACCAGAATGCCAGTCGATATCTTCTCTTAAATACATTTGACTTTTGGACTGGCAATAAAGATGGACTGATAAGATCATTATTTGGATTAGCAGCATGTTTCCTTCACTTCAGATTCACTAGGGCTGCAACTAATGACTATTTGTTTCATTGATTCATTCATCTGCTGATGTCAACTGGATGTGATGTCCTCATTTTTTTGTAATATTAATATTTTGTCTAAATATAACAATAATCATTCAAATAGTTGTTATAATAGAAAAAATGTTTGCTGCCATTTTAAAACGTATTCCTCTTTCTATGTTATGCACCATTTCCATCAAAGCAAATTCCTCATATGTGTGGACCTACTTGGTAATAAACCTGATTCTGAAATGTCCATCACAGCTTCCAAGTCCAAGGTGATGTCTTTAAAGCTTTAAGTTGTTTCATTCCACGTCATCTGATGTACAGCAGAGAGAAGCAGGAGCCCTCAGTGTTTGAGAGACAGTTAAAGGAGTTTCTGACAGTTATGCATGAAAAATTACTCGGATGATTCCATTTCCAAAAAGTTGAAGAATGTCTTTCTTTGGACTGACTCACATCTCGCCACATATCTTCTACTTCTCAGTATTTTGCCACATAAATATTGAAGACAACTTTCCAGAAAGAGTCTGCATGTAGTTGACCTTACACCTCCTGCCTGCCTCTCTCCTGTGTTGTGTTGAAAACATTATGACAGGGTGCTGCTGCCCTGCCCCTCCCTCCCTCCCTCCCCCAGCCCACTGTGGCCACTGGCACAAAGCACCCATTGAGCCTGGGGGATAATAGCACCCTTTAGCACCCTTCAGCCCCCTGTCCTCTCTCTCTGTCTCTCTCTCTCTCTCTGTCTCTCTCTCTGTCTCTCTCTCACACAGAGACACACAAAGTTAGGGGGCAGGAGGGGGGGGGGGGGGGGGGGGGGGGGGGCAGAAAGATAATGCCCCCTGTGCCACACACAGTTAACAACTGCAGCAGGAAGTGGCACTGCAATGACTGTAACAGAGCATCAGAGTGCAGCTGCAACCACTGTCAGTCAGACTGATCCCACTCTAAGGGAAAACACTGTGAACGTCTTTATTTATTATATTTGATCTAAATAGGGACAAAACTAGCTTGCAACAGTTTGAAAGTGCTTTATACAAACTCATCTCTCCAGGGTTTGTGTGAATAACAGTTGCATGTTCCTTGATTGTAAGAGATGGTACAGGTAACCAAGAATATTTTTGACTGGTGACCTGTGTGTCAAGAGGTTCTTTTACAGTGTGGTAAGTTTAGCAGAGATTCAGCTAAATGTAATGTAGCATGCAGCAGCCCTGTTGTGTACCATGGGTGCCATATATTGCTTTCAAAAGTTAGAATACAAATATGATTTTTTTTTTTACATGAGTTCTAACATTTCAGCTAAGCCATTGGGTCAGAAATAGAAACACAAAGGATTTTTTAAGTTGGGAAACATTGGATATAAATATCTTAGGGACGCTGTGTACAAAATAAAGAACCTTGAACTATTAGCAGCTTCACTAGTCTGCTGTCCTAACAGGAGTAGTGCCACTGGGAGTGGTGAGGTGGAGGAGAAGGGAACACAAACAGACACATGTTGAGACCTGCAGAGAGCTTAAGCTCTTAACGGTCACTATAACACAACGTGCTGCAGATTATACATCCTCCACCCCTCCCTCTGAGGACAGAGGACAGACCTGGCTGTATCAGGAGTATCCTGTATGCTGCTGAGAGGGATGTCCATCCTGGGACAGGAGGAAGTAAAACACTTCTGTTCAGTCACACTTTTTTTATTAGAAGTGTAGATCGCCACACACAGCTATTACACCTAACTTTACAAGCATTATTTAAAATGCTTCAAAAGGTTTCATATGTAACTTTAAGACATTAAAATGTCAAAACATTTACAAAGCAAGGGATGTTAATCAACATGACATTCTGTTGTGCTTGCCTGCCAAAAGCAGTGATGAATTGACTTGTTGTCCAGTTTAGACCACATTTTTAAGAAACACATTGTTTAAACCGGTTGAAGGGTTTAAGTCAGCGGACATCTGGATCTGAATGTATCAGCGAAACAAGCAGAGCTAATGTATGTGGTGAGCTCTCACACCTACAATCCTATAGGGGAAACACTGGTCAACGTAAAACTGCCTCTTCATTGTATTTTGAGGTTTGAATTGCTGGGTTTCCAATATAGGATATGTCGTTGCCCGATTGACCCTATTCAAACTTAAATGACCTTCACCGCTAAAGGCAGCGACCCAATAGGATGAGTGCCAGTGGATCCTGTTAAAGCTGCTCTGTGTTGGTGACACAGAGGATGAGAGGATTCCTGAGGACACAGATAACAAGCTAAAGGCTGCGTGGACGTAGCAAAGCTGCATCCCAGTTAGGGCTGCAACAAACGACTAATTTGATAATCGATTAATCTATCGATTAATGAAACGATTAATCGACTATTCGGACTATTATGCATTGCAAAATTTCTCAAACGCTCTTATTTAGCCATCAACTTTTAGATTTAGCTTGAGGTTGTTTTAGGCATGTGGAAATTAACAATGAAGACAATAAAGATGAATACTTGATTCAAAAATACATATATTATTAAATTAACTAAACAAATTGTGAACAAATTAACATTGCTTTTATTTAAATTAAAAAATAATATTTCACATCAAAAGAAACAACAATGTTTTAACAAATCGTATTAAATAATGTGATGACAGAACTGTAAACAGAATAGCTGAAACTTTAACAAAATAAATAACTCAGTTACCTCTAATCATTAACCCATGTTTGTATAATTTTGTTAACTCTGTGTGCTGCTGACGTGGAAAAGTTACTCGTGGATGGGGGGGCTACAGAGCTGCTAGAAAGACAGTGGAACCCGGTGCATTTCTCCGTCTGAATGTGGTGCACTTTTGCTGAATGTTTAGACAAATTGCTCGTGTTACCGCCCTGACATGCTAAACTCTTATTGCACTATTGGCAACGAGTATTGTCCACATCGAGACGGGTAACATTTAACCACAGCTTGGAGCGCTTCTCTCCGCCATCCCCGCTGTGTGTTGCATGCATGTAGCAGCCGCGTGTGTGTAAACTGCCCCGCCCCCTCGCACACGGACGGGGGAAAGATCGAAAATACATCATAGACGCATTTTTTTGTCTTTTTGCATATTAGAAACGAGTTGGCGACACTAAGACTGCGATATAATGTTTATCTAGCAATAATACATATGACATATATTTTTTAAACGTCTCCACTACCGATAAAAAGACCGATAACGTGGGAGCTTAACGGCGCGTAAAACACACGTGATGACGTCACCAACGAATCGACGACTGAATTAGTTGGCAACTAATTTGGTCATCGATTTTAATCGATTAAGTCGATTAGTTGTTGCACCCCTAATCCCAGTGTTCAGAAGGTTTACATTTTAGTCACATGTCTCTTACCCTCCATCTACAGCTACCTTCCTCTGACCTCACTGTGCAGGTCACTGTTCAACTCAACATCTTAAAGGTCCCATGTCATGGCCATTTCTACTGATCATAATTCCATTGTTGAGGTCTACTAGAATAGATTTACATTGTTCAATGTTCCAAACTCACATTAGTTTCTCATACAGCATCTCTGTATTAGGGGGTCGACCGATATGGCTTTTTCAAGGCCGATACCGATTATTAGTAATCAAGCAGACCGATAACCGATATTTGGAACCGATATACATTTGCAGTAAAATCAGAAAATCTTGGTGTCAAAATGTAGAATAACAACTTCTTTGAAATGCCTTTTTATGTTTAATGAACTTTTCAACATCTTAAAACTGGTTTCCTCTCTGTGACCCTGAGTAAAGTAAATGAAGTAAAAAATAAAATAAAAACTACTAAAACTTGTTCTGAACTTCTGATATTTGAGTCTCACTCATTTAGTAGTCCCAATTCAGCAGCACCAGATTGTGGTGCAGAAAGCAGAGTTGCTGCGAGGCTCCACTAGCAGCCGTCACAGTCCCAGTCGTCCCAGCGCGTCACAGTTTGTGCTGCATCTAGATGAGTTTTAATAAGAGTGTTTCCAACAGCGTTACAACTCTGAAACATGTTGTTTTTCTCGCTCTGAGCAAATAAATACTATACATCTTTGTAGCATTTTATCAAACAGGGAGCGTTTCAACTATGATCTACTGAACTTCACCATGTAGCATTATTGTGCACACAGGAAGTGTGATGGGGTTCACACATCTGTGTTGTTTGTGTCCCAGAGTGTCTGGAAGTGTTTAAGATGTCCAACATGTCTCCATGCATGGCAGATATACAGCTGAGTCGTCACTGCTTTACTGCCTCAGTGTGGAAAACACAGGGAGCCCACTGGGGTCTAATGGGGTCAGCTGTTTGATCTCTGCTCTAACACCAAGACACACACATAAATACCTGGACCAGAGTCATCAGTATGACCCCCATACAGTCTTTCAACTCTGAACTGTGTCCAAGGGGTTAGAGTAGGCCTGTCGGGATAATCAATAAATTGACTTATCGTACGATAAATAAAAATGGACTCGATAACTTTTCTGAGCTCGATAAATTGCCGTTTACATGCGTGTTTCTTTACATAAGGATGTGACCAGCATTTTAGCAAGGCGCGCTGTGGCTGCCAGCCCTGTGTGCTGTGAGGGGCGGGGCTCACACACAGCCCATGACACAGCCAGGTCAGGACACTCCGCGTGCAGCAGTGTAGCAGCCAAATTAATAATATAGAGACAAGCAGCAATATTTTGGATTTAAGCCAAATCAACGAGGCGAACCTACGGACTTGAATGAGCCGGGCGGTGTGTCGCATTTGTTTAAAAAAGGTAGCAACACAAGCTAGCAATACGACCAACCTTAAACTGCACCTGAAACACAACCACCCCATTCCGTTTTCCCAGCTGGGAGCAAACACGGCAGCTGGAGATGGAGAGCCCCCACCTTCCCGACAGTTTGCAAGATGCATTTGCCCGACAATGCAAACATGTTGGTGTTCCTTGCTCGAAATCTTTGAAATACAGATTTGGATATGGCCTGTTGAGACATCTGGGTCTTTGTATGGACAGTGGACTGTACACTTGACTGTCTTTTTAAGGAGGGTTTCTTTGCTTGTGAGACATTGTGTGCTCATATTTATATATTTATATATAGATATTATATATATATATATATATATATATATATATATATATATATATATATATATGAGAGAGAGAGCTCTTTTTTCCAGCCTGAGTCTATTTAATTGATTGTTTTGGTTGTGTGTGATTTTAATTAATTTGTTATAATTAAATGTATTTGTTTTATTTATTATATATAATTTATATATTTTAATATTATTTCACATTTCATTTGCAATGTTGGATGTTCAATAAAAAGTTCTGTTTGAAAGGATGTACTTGAATTATTATTATATATTATCATTATGTCAGTGGTCTATAATGGTCTTACAACGGTGCCGACAATAATATCGTTTATCGCAATAATTTCCGGGAAAATGTATCGTCCAACAAAATTAATTATCGTGACAGGCCTAGGTTAGAGGACAGGGTTCAGATAGATATCATACTAGGTTTCAAAGACAGGAACTCTGCAGTAGTGTTAAACTCTTAGACACACACACACAAACACGCATGACAAAAACATGCATGTGAAAGCAGACACACACAGACACCAGAAAACACAAGTCATATAGACTGATGCCCTCCATCTTTACACGTTCCTCTGCTCTCAGTATCACACACACCACTCCTTGGACAGGAATGTACTCCTTAAAGAAACACACACACCTATCATATCTTTGGATAGCTGACTTCACCTCTATTTCGAGCATTACGTGCTCCTAGTGTTCCCACACCCAATTTCTCACACACACACACACACCTTGCTTCACCTGCATTCTCTCCACATTGTCATCAGTGTAATTGTGTGTTTTCTGGATGACACACCTTTTTCCTTGCTAACACTGATGAGCAACTTTCACACTGTCAGTTTAATTACTGACTCAAATATCGAACACACACACACATTTTTTAACCCTTCTTTTACTTGTCTGTTTTTTTTTATGTATAACATTTAAGTTGAATACAACTTTTGTCATATTTCTTTATTCTTTTAATTTAGTAATTTGGAACCAAACCATGAGCTGGTTGTACACTTATGGCGCTTTTCCACTGCAGGACCTAGCACGGCTTAGTACGGTATGGTTAGGCCTTGGTAGGCCAGGCTCACTTTATGCTGCGTTTCCATTACAGTTTAGGAACAGGGGTAGTAACTATAGTAACGCAGTGTAGGCGGGGCGACGCTGCATAAACTGCCGTGACGTCATCTTCAATGCGAACCACAAAACCAAAACATCGGCCGTTAGCTGTTAGCACTCAGAGCTCACAGCTCCTCATATCTGTTCAGAAACTAGACAAAAGTTAAACGAGTACAAACCACAGACTGTCTGTGTCATGGCGAATACAGTCGCTGGTTTATTTATGTCTGTAGGCCGTTGTTGTGAGTGTGGACGGTCGGAGCATATACAACGTTAGCTTAGCCTGATCGATCCGATCTCCATTCAGAAAACACGCATTTTAAAAAGTTTTCCGCCTGCCGTCTGTCTGCAGACTTGTCAAAGCATTAATTCATGGTTTTTACTAACCGGTATCAGTATGTTGTTACTTCGGCATCATTTTGAAACGGTAAAATATGTTTATTTTGTTGTAGTTGTAGCCCCCTTGCCAGCGATTCTCTCTGACCATTCAGCAGTCGAGAGTGTTTACGTCACTAGTTTAGCATATTCAGCCCGGTTGTTGGCCCGGTAAGAACCTCGATTTTGGAGGGCCAGAAAAAAGGTGAAAAAGTAGCCCTGGGCCGGAAATAGCCCTAGTGGAAAAGCAAAAAAAAGCTTAAACCGTGCTACGTGCTGCAGTGGAAAAGCGCCATTACACACTTCTCACAAAAAGTCAAATAGGTCTCACACCTTCAAGACAAACGTATTTTTTAAGGTCTTTATCTGTGATTCATGTAATCTCACCAAGGTCAGACCCCCCATAAACACACACATTCTCTGTACAGGCTGCCGAAACACACACTATTCCCACAGTGTGCTCTCTGTGTAGATGGAATTATTGAAGCGTTTATTATCTCACTGCTGAGATATTCTATGATGTGTCGAGGCTGCTGACAGACACATAAAGATGTTACGTCACTTTGTGTGAAAACTTTGCATACCGATAGCTCACACCTACTGAGAGTGTGGTTAGATCAAATTAAGCAGCGTTAGTCCTCACTGTGCTCCTACTTCACTTTTATATAAGCATCCATAACCTTGCAAAGAAAGCTGCTCAATAAATCAATGTTTTACCCTCATGGTGATGTCAACGTGTGCAATAACATAGCAGAAAAGACTCGACTAATGATTGATTTCACTATCAATTAATCTACCGGGTAGTTTTTCTATTCATCGATTAATAACGAATAATGTTTAGTGAATTAATGATTAATAAAGAAATGCAAATATTTGAAGATTTGCCATTTCTGCCATTTGTGCAACAAAATGAGTTTGATGATTAACACAAATAATCAAGTTTCTAAATAAATTGAGTTGGTTGAAAGAGGGTTTCCGAGGAAAAAAGCACTTTTAAAACATTTATTTGTGTTTTTGGTATTTTAGCTGTATTCCTGAAGCAGCAACAACAGAACTGAGTGCACAACAATCAGTGTATTAATCAAAAGTGATATTGTTTATCCTTATACAGAGTTATCACATTTAACTAATACTGATAAACCCTCACAGCAAGACTGCAAAGAATGAAGGCAGTTTTGTAGCCAAGGAAGCGATTCAGAACTATTAAAGGTCCCATGTCATGGCCATTTCTACTGATCATAATTCCATTGTTGAGGTCTACTAGAATAGATGTACATTGTGCAATTTTCCAAACTCACATTGGTTTCTCAAACAGCATCTCTGTATAGTATGTTTGTAGCCTTTATTTATCCAGGTTAAAAATCCCATTGAGATCAACGATCTCTTTTACAAGGGAGACCTGCCGCACATTGGTTACACATGTAACAGAAAACTAAAAAGGACACATACAATTTACAAACGTATTCACAAAGACAGGTACCAGGAGTATCAAATATCAATTCCTCAAGCTGTGCTTTAAAATGATGCAGGGGAAGCAAAATGCTCATTTTTAATATTTTTTGCAGAGTGTTCCAAGCAAGAGGAGCTGCGCACATAAAAGCTTTAGTGCCTAAAACAGTCCTAGCACTTGGTACATGTAACAAAACCACATCCTGTGATCTCAGGCAATAGCTACTTGCGACTCTCTGTGATATCAGTGAGCAGATGTAAGGTGGTAATTACCCAGCATGGCTTTATATATGAACATGTACCAATGACTGAGCCTCCGTACAGTTAGTGATGGAAAACCTGCCCTGGCATACAGGGTACAGTGATGAGTAAGTGCTTTACAATTAGTGACAAATCTCAGTGCGCTGTGATAGGCGGCATCTAACTTGTTCAGGCAATGGGCAGGGGCATTCATATAGACCAGATCACCATAGTCCAGCACAGGTCAAAAGGTCACAGAGCCTTTTCCTGGCCTCAAGCGAGAAACAGGACTTGTTTCTGAAAAATAAACCTAGCCTAACCCTCAGCTTTCTAAGCAGATTATTGACCTGAGGTTTAAAAGAGAGACAATCATCAAGCCAGATACCAAGGTATTTGTAACAGGCAACCACTTCAAGTACTTTTCCTTGCGCAGTTACAATATCCAAAGCAGTCTCTGGTGTCTTTTTAGCTTTTGAAAAGAGCATTACCTTGGTTTTATCAACATTTACCTATTGATATAGATGGAGAATAAAAGTGGACCTAAAACAGAACCTTGTGGTACACCATTTGTAATGTTTAACCACTCAGAAGTGAGCCCATCAAATTGAACACATTGGGACCTTTCAGCGAGGTAGTTCACAAACCACCCCACTGCATGGCTGGATATGCCAATACTGACTAGCCTCTGCTTCAAGATGCGATGATCGACGGTATCAAACGCTTTGGACAGGTCAACAAATAGAGCTGCACAACTCTGCTTATTATCTAAAATACTCGCCATATCATTCACCACTTTCATTGTCGCACTGATGGTGCTATGTTGCTTTCTGAAGCCTGACTGATGTTTAGACAGGATGTCATTTGTACTAAAAACACCTTTACCTGCTCACTCACTAGGCGTTCAAGAACCTTGGCCAGAACTGACAATTTAGAGATGGGCCTATAATTATTTAAAATAGTTGCCTCCCCTCCTTTTAGTAAAGGCAGGACATAAGCTGACTTCCATATTTTTGGAATTGTATTTGTGCTGAGGGAGAGGTTAAAAAGAGAAGTGAGAGGTGGAGCAATAAAATCTGCAGCTATCTTTAAAAAGAAAGGTTCTACGTTGTCCGGACCAGCCGGTTTCTTAGGATCTAACTTGGTTAACGCTTCACGAACAACATCAATAGTAAAAGAAGTAAAACTGAAAGGGTTTTCCAGACCACGTTGTTCAGAGTCACGGACTGTGGTGTTCACAGAAGCAGAGTTAGTGACAGAATCGAACAGAGAGCCACAGGACACAAAATGCTCATTAAAACAATTTAGCATAGTAGCCCTGTCCGATATAGTGCCAGATGCTGTGGTAAGGCACGGAGGTAGCTCATTACGGATCTCACCGGTGGATATCGATTTCATGGCTTTCCAAAGTGTTCTAGGATTATTCAGGTTCTTTGTGGTAACTGACAGATAATACTTAGACTTAGCACTTTTGATTTGTGATGTGAAGCTATTTCTTAGCTGCCTAAAGCGTAGCCATTCTACCTCTGAGCCTGATTTCCTAGCCTTTGCCCAGGCCTTGTTTCTCTCATGTAGGAGACTAGACAGTTCAGCAGAAAACCAAGGATTGTCTCGTCCCTTCACTCTAAATGTACGCAGGGTGCATGTCTATCATATTCCATAAAACCAAGATAAAAAGAAGACCATGCAGTTTCAACATCATCACACAGATCGATTTTTCCCCAATCAAACCCAAACAGATCATGAACAAAACCCTGCTCCACAAAATGTTTTGTGTCTCTCTTAATGATAATGCGAGGTTTACCCTTTTGGACCTTTGTGTCCCTGATTGTGGCTACAGCACAGTGATCACTCACATCATTCGCAAACACTCCCACAGATGAGTATTTATGGGAACATTAGTTAGAATGAGATCAATAAGGAGGATTTATTTGGGACTTAATGTTAGGGCGAGTAGGACTGTCTATAATCTGAGTAACATTCAAAGAGATACAAAGGTTTTTAAAATCCTCTGATACTGTAGTTAACCAGTCCCAGTTAAAATCTCCAAGTAGCACTATTTCCTTGTAGTCTAGTTGAGATAAAAGTTTTGCCAATGAAGACAAGGAGTCCTTGACAGCTGAGGGGGGTCTGTAACAGCCCACCACCATGACCTGTTGACCCTTTGCTACTTCGATATTTAAGGCAAACAATTCTAGTTGTTTACTAATTGATTTGGAAACCATCTTGGTTACACAAAACGTATTCTTCACATAAATGGCAACGCCACCACCTTTATTAGGTCTGTCGGTACGATATACACTGTAAACATTTAAGGATATGTCAGAGGCCAATATGGATTTATTTAGCCACGTTTCTGATAAAACAATGACATCAGCGTCAGTCAAGCTCGCCCAAATGCGGACACAATCTAGTTTAGGTAAAAGACTGCGCACATTTAAGTGAATGAAACCCAGCCCAGACCTAGAATTAAAATCAGCAGGAGTAGCGATCTGACTACTACTACCGGGCGGTCCAGGGTTAGGTTGTACATTTCCTGATAGCAATAATAACAACAGGTAAACCAGGCATCTTTTCCTCTTAATCGACACACATAAATTGTCATCTACTTTAAAATCACCAGCAAAGTCTGTGAAAGTGTGATTAGAGCTCAAGAAGCAGTCCTGAAGAACCATCATAGCAGGCAAACAAAAAAGACAAACATATTTTGTCGAACTGATTGTCTGTGACAAGGTAACCGGTAATTGTTTGTGTAACACACCCGATCCTTTGCAGGGGATGCCCACTGCGGGCGGCAGAACAGACCCGAATCCAGTAGACCTCCCAGGATGACTAGAAATCTTCTCACCGTCCAAAACAGCCAATAGGCACAGCAGAATCACGACAGTGGCCATTTTCCCAGACCAGCACAGCATCCGTGATATTCCCGGGGCAAATCCTCCTCAGCACAGCAGCAAAGGACAGGCGAAAGCAGGCCCCGGCCCGAAACGTGGAAAAATCTCTAACGAGGCGTTCTGGGGCAGCATTGACAGGTATTTTCTGTGTTAGAGTTTTAATCGCCACAGGGTTTTTGACTCTGCAGACCGTTTACATGCAGAAAAAGCTACATAACACAAGGGGACAGGTAATAACCGGAAAAGCATGTCATGGGACCTTTAATGTTAACATGCTCTTGAGCAAGGCACTGAAATCCCTGTTGCGCCATTGGCACAGCAGAGAACCCAACAATGTTGCATATGTTGAATTGAACAACTTCCAAGGTGTAATACGGCCTGTTGTAAGAACATTAAGCCTGCGTGTGTCAGAAGAAGAAGAAGCAAAAGTTAGCAGATGGCAGGTTGACACACAAAAGGCAGTTTTGTGCTGCTGGTTTAGGGAGTTTTACGAGGACCTGCTGGCAGGGGGGACAACCTCAAGGAACTTTGATGGAGCCATGGACTGGCTGAACCAGACTAGGTTGGGCCAAACCATTCTGGCCTGTGAGTGCAGCTCAGCAACAGTTTGGCCTGACACAAGGCTCCTATTCTTAGAGGCCCAGCCATTAAAAAAGGGCTGTGGCGTGAGACACAGCAGCACTGACACCATTGTCCCTCTCTTGGCTTCAAACAGAACACAGGTTGGTGCTTGTGCTTTAACATCTGGAGCAGACCAACATCTTCCCGTGTTGACACTTATAAAACACAAAGTATCTGCATGTCCACACAGGAGAGCAGACCATGACTTTTACTAGGGCTGCATGATAGATGGTTTTTATGTGCAGTCACATCATATGATGTGGTTGCAATGTCAGGCAGGGCCAACTACCTCACACGTCATGTGACAACGTTTTGTCTGCTTGACGCAAAAAAAGAAAACTTGCACATTGTTACATTTTTGATAACTAATCGACAAGAGAAGTGTGTCTGAAAGTTCATTTACTCTGAATAATAAACATTAATCACAATCGTTCTTCAATCTATCAAACGTCTAAAGCTGATGTGGCCCGTCATTTATTATTATCATCTAGTGAAAGTGTTTTCATAAAAAATATCTAATTGATATTTTCAATACCTTGGAGCACTAAGAATTACCAATTTCGCTGACTTGAAGACAAACCACTACATGTTCCACTCCACATTTGATTCAACTCTCCTTTTGAGCAAACCAACAACTACCCTGTTAATTCAAGCCACACACACACACACACACACACACACACACACACACACACACACACACACACACACACCACACCACACACACACACACACACACCACACACACCACACACACACACACACACACACACACACACACACACACACACACACACACACACACACACACACACACACACACACACACACACACACACACACACACACACACTAGATTCCATTCAGCAGTGTAAGAGGAGATGCAGCCTGCTACTGTAGAGCTGCTGCAGTCACAGCAGGAACACGACCCTGTCTAGGGGACGGGGGGGGTGCTGCGAGGGTCTATAGTGCTTCTTTGCTTGTGTGCGACAACTACTGGGCTGAGAAGGAGCTAAACCAGGGAGCATCTAAAAGTTTTTGAGAAAGTATTCAAATCCAAACACACACGGCAGCATTCAGATGTGAAATGATGAACGATGAACTCAAAGCCGTGCTGCGGCCATATGTAGTGTGGATCTACAGAGAGAAGAAGTGTTCATGTCCAAATGACTAGTGGTCACCAGAGGACAGCTCATCACGAATAAGGAGGGGGGGCAGAGGCTCTTCTGGTGTCATTACCCTCTCACGTCTGGACAGGTGATCATTAACATGAGGGCACAAACATACACACAGTCTGAGGGAGCGTCGCTCTGCTTCATGTGCTGAAAGGCTGTGTGTGTGGACAGAGCACACACACCTCACACACTTGTAATGGCTGCGTGCTTCTCTGCTGGCCTAATGCTCCTCAGATAAGATGTGAGTTCAACACACACCGTTCTCAGCGAGCTTCAGACACCGTGTCCCGACAGACTGCAGCTCTCTGGAGGAGATATGCTGCACAGAAACACAGGAAAGGAGAGGGAGGGTTAAGGAAGAAGGGCAGGAGGGGAGAGGAAATGCAGAGGGGGGAGTGGGGCAGGAAGTGATCGAGAGGAGGAGGAGGAGGAGGAGGAGGAGGAGGAGTGGGAGAGTAATGAATGTGGGAAAGCGGGAATTTGTTTTACAAATACCATCATGTTTGAGTATTGATGTATTGATGTATTGATTTTGTCCCAACAACAGTCTACTCAAATCTTAAATACAGTGGGGAAAGCAAAAAGTGCCCTCAAGCAGACTTTAAATTAAAACTGTACTTTTAAATGTACAGTGTCAAGTATGATCCCTTCTAAAAATAGCTTGCCCAGCACTGCAGGAGGGTACATGAGAGAGGGGATGAAATGGGCCTGAGGAGGAGGGGGGATGTTTAGAAGGGCGCAGTCCATTAAATGATTGATGTAGTGAAAACTAAATTAAATATGATGGTTTGCCGGGGGAGATGGAGGAAAGGATGAAGAGGAAGAGTCATTAAGACGAGTGTGGGCTCCGATTGTGTGTGGGGGCATTCTGGGTAACCAGAGCAGGCTGTCGCATTTCTATACCCCCCCACACACACAGTCTTAATCTCTCACATGGACTATGCCGACAAAAAGAGACATCAAGCGTTCTTTACCCTCACAAATGTTCATATTTCCTACACGTATCTTTGTTGGAAAGTAAAGTCTATTATTTGCTGAGGCAAGTCTACAATGTATTTCTATTCATAAAAATATGTTTACCTGCCAAACTAACCAGCCACAGCCTGGTGGCCTTTAGTGAAAAGCTACTGTTATGAGGAGACCTAAAAGAAACAGGATAGAGGAGAGGAAATAAGTGGGGGAGAAGGGGGAGGAGGGGGAGGAGGCGGGTAATGTGTGGAGCAATGTGGTTATTTGTTCATTTATTTATGCCTCTTCCTGTCTTTGTTGCTCAAAGAGTCGGGCCAGGGGTCGGATTACAGCATCGCTGACAGAGACCTGTGTGTGTGTGTGTGTGTGTGTGTGTGTGTGTGTGTGTGTGTGTGTGTGTGTGTCGGTGCATGTACCTATTTTAGGATCAGCAAGGACTTCTAACAAAAGAGTGGTACAGCATTTACACAGTGGCTGTGTGATACGAAACTGACTTGAATTAAAGACATTTTCTGCGCAAATCTGAACTATTTTTGATCAACATAATTTCATTCAGCACTTGGAAGTTTACGTCATCACATTTAGCTGCACCTTACATTCATGAGCATGTAATTATCAACTTTTTCTTCTATCATATTGTGAGATGTGTCGCTTTAATTCATACTCTGGCTCGGTGACCGAAGGAAACTCCTTTTTGCGTGTAGTGAACGCACCATCCCTGTAACTAAGTTGCCAATCTGAGAGTGCATATTTCAACACGATATGAACACATTGGTCCTGCTGGGAGTTGGGCCATGTTGCTCCACTGTTGCATGAACATATGTTGACACTGCTCTTTACAAAGCGCCATGGTCATTTATTCATCCACTGCATTTACATCCAGGCCTTCAGCTTAGACATGTATCCCTGCTGGGAGTAGGGATGGGTACCGAGCCCCGGTACTAAAGGGGCCCCGGGGCTGAATTATTAAAGACCCTGGTACCGTTAAGCTCCGACGTTATCGGTCTCTTTATCGGTACTGGAGACATTTAAAAAAGATATGTCATATGTATTATTGCTACATAAACATTATATTGCAGTCTTAGTGTCGCCAACTCATGATTTTCATATTTTTGGAGTAATTATACCGGTTTTGACAGAAATGCTGTTTTCTAGCATCACTTTTACAGAGAAACGGCATTTTGGTATGAGGGCCACGCTGAAAGTAAGAGAGTGCAGCGCCCCTGTTACCCGGTTTACACAAAGCCCTGTTACAGATATGAATCCTCCAAAGTATGTGTGGACGCTCTGGCCCTTTAAAGGCCACATTAAAGAAATGGATATTCTTTTTTAAAAGGTCGATATAACTCAATGTGAAGCAATTGACAGCAGAGCGTTAACAACAGATAGCATCAATTTTCATTTCAATATTCAAAGTCTTTAAGACAAATGTGGCAACGTAAACCCTGAGGAGAGCTACCCAAGACTTCTGAGAGCAGGGGGGAGTTGGACAGAGAACCAGGCTCAGTTCGTTCTGATGAATGAGTTTGTGTGGTTCCTTTGAATGTTTTGGTGACAGCTCTGCGCAGGAAGAGGATGAGGGGGTAAATACATTTAATGAGGCATTGGGACTCTTCCTGGGATTAAATGAAGGGAAGAGAAGAAGGGGGGTCTGTGAGGTGTACTCCAAGTCTCTGATCTGAACCCAGAACAGAACATCGCCGGGAGTGGATAGTAGAGGAACTCAAGAGGAGAGGAGACCTAGCTAACATTAAGGGCCATATCAAAAGGGTGAAGGTGCGAAATACTATTGGTGTACTGCTGAATTTGATTCATAATGTTAACATTCAAAACCAATATTGAAATGCTGAATTCTGCTTAAAACCCAGTCTTGTGTTAAAAATATTAACAAAATCTCTAGAGCGTCCAAAAGTATAATCTTATTGAAAGAAGAAAGATTTTATTATTTCTCAAATAAGAAACATGTCGTTTTTTTTTTTGTTTTTAAATCCCAAATATTTCTTGATTTGATTTCTATGACAGCAGACAGTCGAGGCTGCATTTCAAAAACCACAGTGGAAGCTTGGATTGTGAAGAAAAACATTTCATAAAACCATACTAAATACACACACAAGTACTATTGTTCTGAGTATACACAGAGCAAACAGAGATGTATTTGAATTCAAATGTCATGGATTATAGCTCTCCAGATGTGAAGGATTTTCCCCTCGATCATTGATCTACTGTTGCCACAGACAAACCAATAGGTTGGTGCCGAGACTCCTCCCACCTCAGCTGGCAAAACAAACCTCAACATTTCCCTTTGAATGAGCTTTTTCTGAGTGCCAACTCTGCATAGCAGTGAAGGGAAGCCAGGAGAGAGAGAGCGGATGAAAGAGAGTCTGTGGATAAACCCTGCTGAAAATGACAGAGACGCCAGGAATGCCAGTTCTGCTCTTCCTCCCTCTCACTCCCTTTCTACTTCATCTCCTTCTCATCACTTCTGTCTCTCATACTTTTCCTCAGATGATCCATTTCTGGGCGTGTAGAATCCAGAAACATATATATCCCCTCAGAGCAGGAAACTAAATCTGTTCATTGAACTTAACTTGGATGTTGAATAATGTTCCTCTGTATGCCTCAGCATCTTGGGGAGCTTTGAAATATTTAAATCATTAACATTTCTGCACACAATTAAGTGAAAGTTGTGTGAATAAAAATGTATCAAAGAGTGTGAAGATTTTGTGTTGAGTATTTGGAGAAAAAAAGGCAAGAATTAATCCTAATTAGTAAAGACAGAATAAGGAAGAATGATCTGACTCAGTATAATGTGGATATTTGAGGGGCTGTTTGCTTAAGATGTTGGGCCGGTCTCCATTGATTGTGTTTGAGTGTTAAACTCAGATCATAGAGTAACTAAGGGACTGTCTTTAACTGAGTTATTGTTTATCAAGTCATGAATCATTCATGACACAAATACTATACGTTTTTAGAGTCTTTAAAATCAACTTCTATTGCAAATCTTTAATATTAAACTGATAAGCTATAACATGTGGGGGGGGGCTCTATATCATAATAAGCCATTTCACGATGGGTTTCCTTTCTTGGCTGATATGAAAGTAATTCAGTTATGCTTCCCCCCTTTCTTTCCATCCCTAACGTTTCCTTCTATCTCTGACTTCACACACTGTAAGACACCGTTTTTGCGGATAAAAGAAAATGCTAGGTCATCTCAAATGAGCAGTGAGGAGAAGAACGACATGAGACAACAATCAAGGTCACAGAAGAGGGATCAGCACTCCTGACATTAGTGTGTGTGTGTTTCTCTCATATCACACCATCACTTCTCCTCAGCCAATCAGCAGCCAACTAATACACTTCCTGTCTTTAGAGGCACAGCACAGGAAACCGCGGGGGCGGGAGGATGTCCATGTTAATTCCACAGGAATGCAGTGAATGAATCCAACTGTACAAGACGTAAAACATTAACCCCTGAGGAAACTTGTAACATTAGCCATCTGAAGATATAAAGCCTTCCTGTCCAATCAGGTGTCACGATGACAATGGGTTCAACAAAGAAAGTGCACAGGAACTTGGTAGAGGCCTGCTGCGCTGTGATGATTAAAAAAAGCTGAGGTGACTCATGTAGAAAGCTGAGGTAAGAGACACAGAGAGACACAAATAGCAGGATGTCTGCAGAGGGGACTGAGCTGAACCACATAATGACTGTTCACCAGAGACACTGTTCAGCCCGCAACATGTCCTCTCTTCTTGTTCTCACCTGACTGAAGGAACCAAATAAATAGGAATAAAGGCTCAAAAACACTTCAGTGTACATTTCATTTGCATGACTAACGCTGTCCTTGAATCAAAATGTGAATGAAAAAAAATAACATACTCCACATCCTTACTTCTAGAAGCCACGCCTCAGGCAGAACAAAAAGGTGGGAAAACTGTGAGTTAAAGATTACTAGCACAGGTGTTGCAATAGACACTGTTTAACAGTGGAGGGCTGCCCACAGAATGACTCAACCTGGCCCTCATTTCACAACCCACATTTATTCTCATTTGGAACGCTTCCAAGAAATACGGTCACACACTACCGCACATGACGTATGGAGATGTGTCACCAATTCAACTGCTTCTACGGAAACATATCTGATCATTCAGAATTGTGATAACATTTAGAAAACCACTTGAAACAAAGTAAACATTTAAATTAATAGGAAAAGGAAAGATTGAATGCCGGTATGGAGAAATTCCAAAACGACTTGGTACAGAGGGCGCAATACCTTAAACCAATACCACAGTACAGACTAAGGAGAACAACAGGAAACTGCCTAACAATTCCCTACAAAAAGGGCAAGACTTGTACAGTATCAGTGGGACACAGAAAGGCCGGGCTGATCATGAGATATAGAACAACAACTTTCATGTCAGGTTCATGTCTATGCGGAGTGAAACAAACTTTACACAGACAAATGTAGAATAACACTGTGACTTTGTGATCATTACCCCAGCATGCTATTCAAGCTTCAACTTGGCCGCAAATCAAGTTAAATAATCACGAGTCAACAGAGATCTGTGACTGTTTGAACGTCTCCTTTGACCTTGACGGAGTTAACTTCTGCCTTTTCTGACTTAAATGTGGGTCATGGAGCTTTCCAGCTGGAGTAGCACCGGGAGCCAGAGTGGTGATCCCCTTCTTTCCTCAGCCTGACCTCCCACCACAGAACCAGAGCTCTGATCACTGAATGAGCTGAGGTCATTATTATTACTACACACCCACTTGTGTGTGTGTGTGTGTGTGTGTGTGTGTGTGTGTGTGTGTGTGTGTTTACACTGTTCCAATCAGGAAGTTGGCAGGCCCGATTGCATTTGGCAGGGCAAAGCGTCAGCTGTTTGTGTCCGCCTTTTATAAAAGCTCTAGCTGAATGTTTCCAGAGCTCGGCGACAGTTCTGCAGCCCTGTTGTTGATCAGCTCAGACAGGAGGAAACGGAATCACTCCACGTGTTAGAGAGCGTTCTGTTGTCTTCATGCCAAACAGACCGTGATGCCAGCTCTGCTGTTTACAGAGAAACACTGATGATTCTATAGTAAAAGAAAATAGTATATATATATTAAAAAGATGAAAAGTTCCAAGTCAATCTACAAGCTAATGCTTAAACTTTTTTTTATCAGATGGCTATTTCATGATAACATTCTGAAAACAGATGATGCTTTCGTGTTAAGATAGAGCTTGGTAACAACTCGTACAGTGGCGCAAAAAGCCTTCTTCTGGGCGTCTTTTCAAAATAAAAAGATATGTTAAAAAGCTATTTGCCATGGCAGCTGGCAGCTGGTAAAACTAGTAACCCGAGACATGACCCCACAAACATCTGGGAAACTTGCAGTAAGAAGAAAACTAGTGTTTATCTAGTGCCTCCCGGAAACTGCCAAACTTTAGGATTCTTAAAATCCATCTGGAGGATTACTGGAGAAAAGCATCAGCAAAATAACAACAAAATAAATAATTGTAAAAATGACTTGGATTGAAAAGCAGGTTATACAAATCTATATTAACTGACTATTTGTTCAGATTCTTGTGTTTCTTGAAACCTCATGAATCTCTGACATGTGGACGTGATTTCATGTGTTTCAACCTGTTCCAGAGAAAGAGAGTAACACTTCACGTTGGGTGTGTCTTTGCCTGTACATAGAAATGTGTTGAGTAACGACTGACTGAAGCAAAGTATGCCCACTAGAATGACGATAATGATGAAGAGGAATGACGTGATGGCTGATGTAAAAGCATTCACTCCTCATCAGCATAAGAGCTCATGCCAAGCAGGACTACTTGTTAGATTTTGACCTGTAAAAGTACAATTCATGCTCTGTGACAGACAATAAAGTTGATCTTATCTTATGCTACACTTGTATGTGAAATGTTAGCTCACAATGTGTGGAACAGAACACAGAAGTGGTCAAAATGATGAGTCAAATGCACACACAATCAGCAACAAGCTTTCATGTTGAAATGATGCCCTTTACAGCCTATTGATTGCATCTATTCTCTTTGTTGATAAATGCACATTATCCATGTTTTACTGTTGCATAGTACACCTATATGTGTAAAAACAAATGCTGAAATACCCTTAATGCATGTAACAACTTAACATAAAGTATGAGTTTCTCACTACAGTGAAAGACTCACTCAAATGAACGCCTGGAACTACATTGACTACGTGTCCACAGCAATGCATACACCTAGTTGTGTTATGGTCATTTTGAAAAGTGTGTTCTGAAACCACAGAGGCAGGTTTTAAGGATGATGCTTTCTGAACCCCACATAGCTCAGAGTCCATTTATAACCATGACTGATCAAAAGCATCTGAGAGCAGCTAGAGCGTGTTAGAGGAAGTTATTGGGCAGAAAGGAGAAGTCATTGTTGTGGGGGAACTAAACGTCTTCTTTTGTATTCATCTAGAGAACTAATTTATCAAATTAGAGTATTCCTGCAACTAATATTTGCTCAATGCCTTTAGAGGCACATGGTGGTATCTGTCTGACTATAGCATGTGAATGTATCTACCTCAGTGCGAGTAAACGCCACTAGAAATAGAATGAGTCATTGCTAATCTCAGCCCCCAACTCACAGTTACTCAGTGCTGCGTTATTTTAATCATTAAGGGGGGGGGGGGGGCACACCAGAGACATGAGCCAGAAAACGTGCTCTGCTGGCAGCCTCCCTTCATCTGACTGCTAGTCACACTGCTGATGATCAAGTTAGGACATCAAGGTCTGAAGGCATAAAGAATAACAAGTAGAGAGGGGGAAATAGAAACACCAAAACACGGCATGGTTTGTTACTTAGTGATTGTGAAAGGTAAAGCACGTCTGCCTTTCTATGAGAGTCATTTGTGTATGTGTGTGTGTGTGTGTTATGAGAAGCATGACATTGTAACAGCTATAAATCTTCATTCCTAACATTCTTAGCCCTTTTTGCTGCTGATCTCATGTGAAACCTATGATAGCTCAAATGAATGCACCCACCTGAGAGAGAGAGAGAGAGAGAGAGAGAGAGAGAGAGAGAGAGAGAGAGAGAGAGAGAGAGAGAGAGAGAGAGAGAGAGAGAGAGAGAGAGAGAGAGAGAGAGAGAGAGAGAGAGAGAGAGAGAGAGAGAGAGAGACACCATAAACACAGCACAGACAACAAAAGGCAGGACAGTAGTATTTCATATAGCCAAAGCAAATATTCAGAGAGAATCATGTGGTGCTCCAATTAGACAAATAGGATAGAGGTAAGTGTGTGTGTGTGGTGTGTGTGAAAGGGAGAGAAAATGTGGCCAAACAGGAGTTTCAGGCCGGCCCAGTTGCCCGGCAGCAGACAGCATTGTCACGGTAACAGGCTCTTCCTGCCCCTCCTCCTCTCAACCCGCCTCGCAAGCTTTTACCTTATAAGGCAACGCATTTAACTGCCTGTCACAGCGACTTGGTGTGACACACACACACACACACACACACACACACACACACACACACACACACACACACACACACACACACACACACACACACACACACACACACACACACACACACACACACACACACACACACACACACACACACACACACACACACACACACACACACACACACACACACACACACACACACACACACACACACACACACACACACACACACACACACACACACACCTTTAAAAGTGTATTCTTTGCAACATGTTGGAGGTTATAAAAGCAAGAGTCTTATTCATTGTCTAATCATTTGTATTACCATGTTATTCTACTTTTTCAACCAAAGTTTTGTTCATGGATAAAAAAAAAAATTGAAATAAAAGTTACACAATTGTGTCCATTGTGTGTGTGTTCTAAGCACAGGAATGTGAAACACGACTCACACACCTTGCGCCCCCTGCTTCCTCTGAAGTAGCAGGAAGAAACGGGAGAGGAAAGCAGATGAGGGACACAAGGAGCAGAAAGGTGGCGTGCACGGAGACAGAACTGACAGAGAAGAATCAAGAGTGTAAAAGAAAGTTTCAAAAGAGAGCACTCAATACTTCCTGCCAAACACCGCTTATAAGTGTGTGTGTCAACAGAGCTTGTGCGTGTCCTGAGGTGGCCTCGGCTCTTATTTGGTGAATTGTAAAACCCTGTGTGAGTTTGCAGTTTCTCAGGAAGTCTGAGATCATTTTGTGCTGCTCAGGGCTGAATTTAAAAACGCCAATTAGACTGGAATTATATTTGGAAGAGTCTGGTTAAATTGCTGCAACATCTCAGATCTTAAACAAATGATTAGACTGTTGGAATGGAATCCAAACCGTCTTTTTTAATTAGGTAGGATGCAGATTGCACTGTTTACCTATAAGCCTTATATTTGGGATATGGACATGCAGGAGAAAGAAAGAAAAACAACCCATAAATACTGTTTATGGATTTATTGGAATTTTATGATTTGAAAGAGCTTTAAACAATGCAGGAAAAGAAAAGGTTGGACACGCAGCATTTACTGCCCCATTTGATTTCTATTTCTTGTACTATTGGTTAGTTTTATGTCAAGGTATGCTTATGCTGCATTGTTGGAGGAGCAGAGGACTTCAGGTTTCCATAGTCAAGCTGTAGCCATTGAACATATGACAATACATTTTTGAGTCTTGAGTTGGCGGGTACAACTTTTCCAATTTAGATAATACAAACTGTTTCCAGACTTTTCAAGGACTTCCTGGTGCTGCGAGTCATAAGTAGAGGAGGAAGGGAGAGAGGGAGGGAGGGAGAGAGGGAGGAGGGCTCGTAAAGGAACTGAGAGGGTCTGGACTCTGTACAAGGAGCAGCACATTGTTTGTTCCTCTGAGTTTCCGCTTGTTGATGAACCATACAAAACACACACACAGGTCCAGCCAAACCCCCCCCCTTGGTCAGCTCTGTCACACATTCCAGAGCTCACCCTGCCCTGTATGGCTTCATGACTCACGGCCACACACACACACACACACACACCACACACACACACACACACACACACACACACCACACACACACACACACACACACACAACACACACACACACACACACACACACACACCACACACACACACACACACACACCACACACACACACACACACACACACACCAACCACACACACACACACACACACAACACCACACACACACACCACACACACACACACACACACACACACACACACACACACACACACACACACACACACACACACACACACACACACACACACACACACACACACACTTTTTTTGCCGGTCAACATGTCCGTTAAAGTTGAAATCTTCCGGACAAAATGATGAAAGTGCCGGTCAAAGGTCTTCTTTGTTATTTATTGAGCTTTAAAACAAATTGATATGATTCGATATTGAACAAACTAATTATAGTAGATTAACTACATTATTCAAAAGTGTACAGTAATTTACAATAACACGAGAATAATAAACGGAGCGCTCTCTCCTTCTCCTGACAGCCCGCCAGTATCATGCAGCTCGCGGATCCAGTAAGGAGTGACCCGACAGTAAAACTAAACGTATCTATAACTAGTTTAGGTAGTTTGAGAGGTCATTCAAATAGCTACGTGTGATATTCTAACCTGTGTGTGTGTGTGTGTTGCTCCGCTCACCGCTGCAGGTGATCATGCAGAGCTGCGTGTCGACTCGTCAGCAGCAGCTGATCTCTCTCTCCCGTCAGATTAGACTTCACTCGCGTTTATGTCCATATCGATCAGATCTAGCTAGTTCTAGCTAATGATATGACTACCTGCTTATTAAAAGACACCTAAACAATAAGCGTCGCTATGCAACCGGGTGAGGCCACAAAGTATAGCGCAGCATTATGCATTTGTTTACATGCCCACCGGAACCCCGAGGCATTACCAACAGATCAACGCACAATCAACCCATACAGGACATCTCTTTCTCCACATTAAGTGTTAGACATTAGAATTGACTATTCTTGTCTGTCACATACTCTTCTTGTCTGTCACATACTCTTCTTGTCTGTCACATACTCTTCTTGTCTGTCACATACTTCTTGTCTGTCACATACTCTTCTTGTCTGTCACATACTCTTCTTGTCTGTCACATACTATTCTTGTCTGTCACATACTATTCTTGTCTGTCACATAAGTGGCGCAACTGATGCGGTATTGTGCTAACTAAGGGGAAATTATTTTGACCGGACATTTTGACCGGAGAGATTTAGATTTGCCGGTCTTCAGCATATTTTACCGGTCATAGTCCGGTAATTACCGGTCATAGTCCGGTAATTACCGGCTAACACACACACAGGATGTTAAATATGAGTTGTTTTGTGTAAGAAAAGCAGGAAACTGGTGTGTTTGTGTAGTAACGCTAATTGTTTAATCTATTAAAGACTCTTGAATCCTTCAAAAATCTCCTAAAACTCACTTATTCACTCTAGCTTTCAAACTCTGATCAACAACCCCCCCCCCCCATTTTACTCCGCGGTCTCTTAATCTGTTACTTATAGACAATGTTGGAAGTACTCAGATTCTAAAACACTGTGGAAATACTTTACTACAGGTTGAAGTACTAAAGTCAAACCTGACTCAAGTAGAAATATGTCAGCATTCCCAAAAAAGGTTTGGAGACGAGACCATTTCCAGCTGATCCTAGAGAGTTGTTAAATATCTGAGTTAAGCTCATCAAGTAGGCTTTTCTCAACACATGGAGAACCCACGTCTGATGATGCATGCTTTGAAACATGATGGGGGAAAATAATAACTGAAGCCGTCAGACATATTGTATGTAGTGGAGTAAAGCTGCATAAAATGGAAATAATGACTTGCACCTCTAGTAATTGAGTACTTAGTTACATCCAGTAGTGCTTAGAGACTAGATGACTTCTCTATCCTTTTTGTTTCCACACAAACGTAAACGTACAACCTGCAAAACCAATGATGGTCGCATGGTGATCCACACCCCCCGCACACTAACCTAAAACCTTAAATTGATTTAATGCAGTGATCCTCATGCCCCAGATACTCACACACAGACAGACACACACGCCCCCTCGGTGCCCCTCCGGGTACAGGGCTCAGTCATGGCTGCTACCACTGGGGGGGGGGGGGATCATCGCAATCCCTTTAAAATGAGCCTCCGCCCCCCCCACACTCTGCTGTATGTGGAGCAGTCCGGGCTGTGTAGACAGTGAATCAGTGACAGTCTGATCCATCTGCATTCTGACAATAGACCACAGTAACTGACTTTTACAAACTCTTCAACATTTCACATAATCCATAACTATGGATGAACTAAATCTTTAGATTAGGATAGTTACATCAAGTTTAATGTTACAGTAAGATTAGAAATTGTACGGACCAGATGGGATATTTGAAATGAAACTAACAACTACGAAATGACAGTCAAACAAGCAGAGTTCACTTGAAAACAGGCCGATAAACGGCATCAATCGGTCCTAGAGGATTCATGCCAGTAAATATTGCATTATTAATGAAAGCATGTATTCGTCGAATGATTCAGAGCTTTCAGAATGAGGTGTTTCAGCAGAAGGGGACATTTAGACATGCTCAACTTCCTTTTCTCACATTCACACCTCATGTCTAAAAGCTTCTGGTTTCCTCCAAACCGCCTCTCTTCCAAGAACTGAGAGACTTCTGGTTCAAAGCAACACTCAGCTCTAACCAGGTTCACATGACTGTTTGCAGAGCTACAGCGCTGTGTTTAAAGGACATGCTCAGTGTGTGGCAGCTGCTGCATTCAGCTGCTGATCACCTGGAGATATTTAGAACATTTTCATTTAGAAAATCCTTATGCAGAGTTTTATAATGCAGGATACTACCGCAGCCATATTGGTACCAAAACCCTGCTTCAGGGCTGTTGCTAAGCAACCTGAGAGTACAGCATCTTATTTTTAGAAGGTTTAAAATGCATCTCAGCACCTGCTGCCGGTAGTATGAACCAGACCAATTCTGGAGCCATTTATTATACTGCACACTTCTACAAAAAGCATGTTTATCCTTCATCAAAGAATGACTGCTAACCATCTCATTTGTCTTTGCTCTATCATCCACCTCCTCCATATTTATCCTCACCCTTCTTATTCCACTCCTACTCCTCCAAAATAGATTCCACACACTCCTTCCGGGATATGTGACAAACTCTGCAACTTCTTTCTAGCAAAGCCTCTCATTACTACAAAGCACAGCTGGAAATCAGCTCCTCTCAGTTGTCAATGTGTGCATGGAGCAAAAAGAACCCAATGATCAGAGCGGTGTTAAGAGAACACGTTAGCACAGAAAGTGTCTCATATGGCGACGAGCTCAGCAGGAAACTCTGCAGCAGCATTCTCCCACTGCAGCGCCGAGCCGCCATGTCTCCACAGCCAGGCGTCAGAAGCAGAGCGCTGAGCTCATGCACACACACACCACACACACCACACACACTGACTGCGTGGCTGTGAAGCCCCTGCAGGGTACCAGGGAGTGTGGTGACTCCTCACTCCCCACAGCGCTGTGAGTCAGAGCAGGGCCAACAGAGGAGGCTTTGTTAAGCAGGCCAACGGTGGCTAAATAATCTCCTGCAGGCCAGCTTTGATTGGATCAGACAGGAGAGTGGGCTCGTGGTCGGCGGCAGCGAGGGGAGAGGACTTCCCTGACCCACATTCAGACCTCAGATCAGAGACCTGGACCCTTTCTGCAACAGGAGTTTCAAATCGTACTTTTAAACGAATGACCAGTTTAGATACTTTACGAGTGAATCTGCAAAAAATGGTTCAAGAACAAAACTGGCAGTCAGTCAAACAGATTCGGTTCCGAATTGATTTTAAAATCCTTTTATTTGTTTTTAAAGCCCTAAATGGGCTGGCTCCTGCCTATATAGCCGAACTCCTCCATCGCTACACCCCAGCCAGAGCTTTAAGGTCTGCTGACCAGCTGCTGCTGGTAGTGCCCAAGACCAGGCTCAAAACCCGAGGGCACCGAGCCTTCGCAGCAGCTGGCCCCAGGCTCTGGAACACTCTGCCCCTCCATGTGAGGTCGGCCCAGACCCTAGGGGTTTTTAAATCCTCACTAAAGACACACTTCTTCTCCCTGGCCTTCTAGTCAGAGCGGAGTATGACACCTGACTATTCCCTGTGTTTTTTATTATCTGTTGTAATTTATTGTCTTTTACTGTGATTGTAGTAATGTGTTTTTATTACATGTACAGCACTTTGGCTCGACCAAAAATCGCTTTTAAATGTGCTTTATAAATAAAACTTGATTTGATTTGATTCTCACCATGCGTGGTGTTACATGCACCTTGTTGCTGTTCTGCACAAAGTTCAAACCTCCACCGGCCTTAACACCATCTTTATCAGCACACCAACTTCTCCACCTCAGCAAAAGATAAAGCTGCAAATGTTTTACAATATTGTTTTATATTAAATGTCTGGCCTTTCCAAAGGATTTCCTTCTGCGATCAATGAAAATGTGCATTATTTTAAGAGTTTATTGTTACAGCTTGGACAAATTGCAGTTCTGTAGGCATCGCCTACTTTCTTGGCCAGCCATCTGGTCCATAGAGGCGGGGGGGGTGAAGCACATGTACACACAGTGATGTGTCTGTCTCTCTGGCCTGACTCACAGGGCTCTCCTGGCTGTGTGTGGTGACTTTAGATTTGAAACAGGGGTAGGGGCAGACAACCAAAGAAACCACAGAGCCTTCCTTCCTCGGTCTTCCAATACAGGACTCCCAGGAGGGAGGACACAGGGCTGCAGTCTGAGTCTCACTGTGGAGTTATTCTTTAAGCCATTTATTAAAATAAACACAATATTGATCCTTTCTGGGTGCTGAAAGTATAAGGAAATCTCATTGTTGTCCATGGTACAGATTCTCCCATCTTTTCAATTCTCTATGCTGTCCCCAGGAAAGACTGCCGAAAAGTAACACCATCAGAAAGATCTGAGGGAAGAGGAAAAGAACCCTCCTGTTTCCCATTTGTGTGGTAAACCCAGAGGCTAACAGAAGCAGCAGCATGTTGGGATGGTCTGTCTTTTCAGCTGCATAAACTGCCAGTGAACCTGCAGTAAGAGCTTCTCATCCTTCTGACTGCATGGAGTCTACATGGAGTCTACTTCAGAATAATCAAGGATCATCTAATACAAGAGAGAATACATATGTTCCAATATGCCAACACTTCATTTTAGGTCTTGAAATACGTGTGAATGTATGATTTCATGATCTCATCCAGGGGTTCTTCTTTGTGTTGTAAAACTCCCTATCCTTCACCCAATGTGTCTCTGTGAAAGCTCTAGGCTTGTAGTCTCTGAGGGAAATCCTCTGTACTATGATAGATAAAAAAACTGATTGAAGTTCTGAACAGGCCCCAGGTTGGGCCTGGAGATGCCTGACCAGAAATATATCCCACACTACAAATAGAAGCACCAGAGCTCAATTTACACACACAGAAAAACAATTGTAACACCAATGGCCAGTATCAGAAACAGGCTTAAAATAGCAACACTCTGGTTCACCTATTTTAGTCTGAACTGGTTGCCTTAACAACTGATATACAAGAGAAGGGATCATGTGGAGTCAGAGAGGGAGAGTGCTGCGTGGGGTTATCTGCTGAAGGCACACTCACTAAATATTGAATGTTGCTGCTGTCCTGTGCCCTGGAAGCAGCACAGGTTCATTGATAGCCCTCTGAGTGTCTGCTTCAGGTGTGCAAGCCCGGAGAGACTGTTCACAATTTATAAATTCACACACTTAAAAATCTGGATTCAAGCCAATCACCTGGCTCATTTACACATCAGTGTTTTGAAGGTCAATACATGTTTATAAGGTTTTTAAATGTGCTCCGTTTACTGCGGTATTCAGGAAGTAAAACATGTTATGTTACTATTTGGTATGAGACCTTAAGTGGTGATGATTTGCAATTTTTCTTTATGAAAACAATCCATACATGTTCAGTAGATTCCCTGTGGTGTGTGTGTGTGTGTGTGTGTGTGTGTGTGTGTGTGCCTGTGTGTGTGTGTGTTTAAATAAGTGATGCACACTATACACTGTGAGCCTGTGTGTCCTCTCCTCTTCACCTCCTGCCCCAGTTTGAAAACATTTAAATAATACAACAGGAGGAAATGAGAGACAGCCGCAGAGGAATCACACACGTAGTTATAATCATGTGTTGTCTAATCTTCACCTCTATTGTGTTTAAAAAGCCTCTGTGATGGGGGGGGGGGGGCTTTGTCTGGACACCACAACAAACATTAAGCAATGCATACAAATCCCAGAATTATTTTCAGGCTTGGGTCCAATTCAGTTCACTTCAATGCTGCAGTGTGAGATTTCCACAAGAACAAATAAAGTCCATTTGTGGAGCAGCTCCTCTCTCTGAACATCCTCTATGTGCCGATACAGACACATCAAGGGGCTGTGTGCCTCCTGATCATTTCAAATGCAGCAAGAACTGTCTAACATCATCAACTGTCAATAATAATGTTGGTACATACAACATTAGTTTAGCTTGGTTGGTACCAAAAAATGAATTGAGAGAAACCCACCAAAAGCATTGGCATTCATAATGGGGGGGTGTCAGTCACAGAGTCCAAAGTCTTATGAGTGTTATCTAATATATCCCAATCGCTGCTTTAGGACAGACATAATCGGTCTCAACTCAAATGAGGTTTGGCATACTCGTATGATCGTCATTTATTTTGTATGTGGTGAGAAAAGGCTTGCTGTGATCATATTTGCAATAAGGAAGATGTAGCATGAGGCCTCAACTCACGGCTCACCACTTCTTACCAGACTAGCCCAGCCTGTTTGTTGTGCTCTCTCTTTCATCTCCCTCCCTGTCTCTCACACACACCCTCCCCGGAGGGATAAGAACCTGTTGTGGTCATGTATGCACATGTCCCTCATGTTTTATTCTACAACTCAATTATTTGGAAATTATGATCGGCTTTATGGATTCTAACCTGCCTCAGGTTGCTCTGAAGGAAAGAGGCAAGAAAATAAAATACATCAAGGATTTCTTTCTTAGTTCAATATTTTTATGACACACTTGTTATTTTCATCACGTTGGAACCTCTGCAGTGTGTGTTACGGATGGGCGATGTTTAAAGTCAAACCAAATAGCATCAGCACAGAAAACTGGCAATTACAAGTGTGTGTGTGTGTGTGTGTGTGTGTGTGCGCGCACCATTAAACCTGTCCAATTGCCCAACAGTGTGGGTACCACCGAGGTGTTACTTCCTGCTCTGCTCATGAGGACATTACATGTATTTGCTGTTTGCCCATGTAAAGTCATCTCACGATCATTTACTTACTTATATTCTAAACTCTGTGGTTGTTTTTTATGGCACTAAGTGTGATTACAAAAAAAAGTGTTTCGATCAAAGTCTAATGTTAAACCTCAGCAGTCGCTTCCATATATCACAGCATCCCCACCTTTCTGTTCCTCTCTGTGTCAGAGGGAAGTCATCTGCTCATCTGTGCTGGGATATCATCTCTGGGTGGTGGTGGGGGGGGGGGGAGACAGATGTTGCTCCAGAGGATGACTACATTGAGGACAACCTCAGATGGTGTGAACAATACACACTCCCTGTACACAAACAGGGAATGGACAAAGCAACAGAAGCCAAGGTATCCTAGGAGAGGTCAAGCAAGTCACTGGGTCCTACATTTTCCAGAATGCAACTAATAGCATCTTTTGGTTGGACTTAAAGAAATAGCTCAGAGCCACAATAGTTGTTATCCTTTTATTATATAAGTGCTACTAAATTCCAATTCAATGTTTGATTCCATAGATGAAATTAGGTTTATAATTGCCACTAAAATAAAGTGTATTTTATCTTTATGATGTGTTGAGAAATAGCTTTGCATTATTAGGTCCTTAAGTAAGCTTTAAATCTAAGAAGAGATCAATTGCATTTATCTTGCAATTTGTTGCAATAACAAAACGACACCCGATAATAAGCATCTTCTCACTTTGGATGCGAGCAACACCTAAACAGCACACAGGAAACCACCACATTGAATAAAGTGTGCTGAAGCTGAGGGCAGTGCACCTCTGCACAGCTGCAGTGTGTGAGCAGCGCTGCGTTCGCCTCTGCACAGGTGCAGTGTGTGAGCAGCGCTGCGTTCGCCTCGGTTACAGCTGCAGTGTGTGAGCAGCGCTGCGTTCGCCTCTGCACAGGTGCAGTGTGTGAGCAACGCTGCGTTCGCCTCGGTTACAGGTGCAGTGTGTGAGCAGCGCTGCGTTCGCCTCTGCACAGGTGCAGTGTGTGAGCAGCGCTGCGTTCGCCTCGGTTACAGCTGCAGTGTGTGAGCAGCGCTGCGTTCGCCTCGGTTACAGCTGCAGTGTGTGAGCAGCGCTGCGTTCGCCTCGGTTACAGCTGCAGTGTGTGAGCAGCGCTGCGTTCGCCTCGGTTACAGCTGCAGTGTGTGAGCAGCGCTGCGTTCGCCTCGGTTACAGCTGCAGTGTGTGAGCAGCGCTGCGTTCGCCTCGGTTACAGCTGCAGTGTGTGAGCAGCGCTGCGTTCGCCTCGGTTACAGCTGCTGAGGACACTTTAAGTAGCAACGGTGAGAACAGGGTTTTGCTTCTTGCTAAAATGTTTCTGATTCAATTTTGATTAGATTTGAACTCCATCGCTCCCTCTCAGGTACAGGATGATAGCAGAGCTCTGAAGGGTGGGGTCCAAAAATAGAGAGGTTGTAGCCTGACAAATACATGATGAAGGCTACCTGCACTCTGCAGAGAGGTCACAGTGTCACAGGACGACTGTGGCAGAGCTGCAATAGTGATGCATCAATTTCAATTTGTGTATGCACTATTATAGTAGTATGATGCACATTGTATGGATTATACATACAGCACTATTAAACACCTACAAACAATGAGAGGTGGCTATGATCTGATGTAATCGGACTGCTTACTTTATCCTTACATTTAAACTGTTGATGAGGAAGTTGCTAGAAGCAAAGTTGAACTGCAGCTTTTTTAATATTCTATTGTTTTCAATATGTTCCTCAGTTTATCACACACACACACACACACACACACACACACACACACACACACACACACACACACACACACACACACACACACACACACACACACACACACACACACACACACACACACACACACACACACACACACACACACACACACACACACACACACACACACACACACACACACACACACACACACACACACACACACACACACACACACACACACACACACACACACACACAGTGTTGGTTTAACTGCCCGGTGTTTCCCAGCAGACAACCCACAGCTATGCTACGCTGGAAACTAGAGGGGGAAAACTCTCAAACTGCACTCAACCCCCCTCACCAAGACCCATAATATAATGGTGCCCCCACCCTTCAACCACACCTAAACACATATCCTTTTCTTCTGCTGCCTTCCTACAAACAACACCCCCTCTGACTCCTCTAAAACACGGAGTCAGTATCAGAACACACACAGTGACACAGTCGAAGACCCCATTTACACGAGGACGAAACGGGTTGTATCTGCATAGTTTCTCTTGCGTATAGCCCTTTCGTTTACACGAGGCCGTAACAAAACGATAGGAACGGACCCCGCAAACGATAACGGGTCCCAAGGTGGATAGATCTGCAAACGGAACGCTCTGGGGGGTCAAACGGCTCCGTGTAATCGCCTCTATACGATCATTTCCCGATAGATGAAGCCATAGCCCCGCCCCGCCTCTCCCCACCTCTGCTGCTCACTGCTGTAGCATGGTCAGTAGCTACTGCTACTGCTACTGACCATGCTACAGATGTTAGTGCAAAATCTACAGCTCCTCTACCACAACCATCAGCAACAAGTGGACATGGAGAATTACATGAACTACTACATGTTGCTAAATCCACCGCGGGGCATAAACAGAAGGGCAACCATGGCAACCATGCTCCGGGGTCTTCTTCGCTGCTTTTGGTGTATTTTGTGGCGGCAGCAGTGCCACTTACAGGCCTGGCATATGTACTACAGCGTTTCCAGCGGGTCGAGCGGTCTCGTGTGAATGGACACGTTAAATGAATCGAATGCGTGTGAACGGAAGACTTTTTTGAAAACGCATACGCTCCCGTGTAAATGGGGTCTAAGCATAACCCCCTGACATGAGTCAGCTCGAGGGGCCATCCATCACTGATCAGCTCTGAGGCAAATAAAACACAAATGAAGGGGGAGAAAGTGTTCATTTGTGTGTATAAATATCTTCAAAATGCAAACATCACATGAGATAAATCACTGAAAATGTACCCATGTTAAATATTACATTTTCCATCCTGCATTTAAACCAAGCGGCAAACTCTGGGGCAGAGCCGGGAAGCCCGGCTGCTGTTACATCGGGATGCACAGAGTCTTCCTCTGCCACCAAATGCAACGCCCTCCTCTCACACAAAGAGTGGGAGAGAAACAGACCGTAAAGAAATCTCTTTGAAAGAGAAACACATTAGGCTCCAGCACCTCCACACAGGCCCACAGCCGACCACTGTCAATCCCGGCCGGGGGCTACACCCTGCACCACATCTCTCAGCTGATTGGACCTGGGGTTAGGTCTGCATCTCCACTTTCTGTCTGCACTTTGAACCAGCCTGGAAACAAATCTTCCAAAGTGCAATCAATCTCAGGGTGATGGTGTCGGAAAACATTTCTGCAAACAAATATTTGGAGGAGGGATGGCGCCATGACTTCCGCCACATCGTAACCAGCTGGAAACTCACTCCCACCCCCCCACCCCCCACGAGCAACCCCTGCTCCCAAGGAGGATTCTCCCTCTCGTCTCCACCGCTCAGACCACATCTGCAATCCTGCAAACTCTTTTTTCCCCCCGTCGTGCAAAAAAAACAGGACACCCCGCCCCCCTTTAGTAAAAAGCCCCCTCCCACTGGCCTAGCCTGCTATAATGGGCCACCAAAGGAATGTTTCCCCCTGCATGCTCTCTCACCGCCGCTATTGGCAGAGCTGAGAGAAAGACAGAGGGGGAACAGGGAGGCTGCATTCCTCTCTGCTCTGTCCCCTCGCTGGCTGTCTGCTTCACTGCCTGCTCCTTGTCCAGCTCCACAGGCAAACTCTGGATCAGCTGAGACTGAGGGCTTTCCCACAGCTGACCTGGAATCAGCTGGCAGTGTATCTCACGGCCTAAATGCCTACAGACACTCACTACTTAGTAAACTCCTCTAAGTGTGTTGGAAGAGGAAGTAGTGTCTCCCCTTCACTTGTATTCTTGTAAAGCAGGAAGAGACCCTGGAAGTTAGATCATCACGACGTTGGCTGTAGTTGAGATTTCTTTGTTATTTTTTTATGATTACTTGATTGTTTACTAAAAATGAAATAAATGAAAATAGAGGAGAAAGAAGGATTCCCATCAACGGTTTTCCAAAACAAAATCTGGTGTCGGAATTTATAATTTTTCAGCCAAAATCATCACCACAACCATGAAAAAGATTTAACTTAATCTTCGGGCTTTATTTGTAGTACATAGAGCGGGAGATGGTCCTGCTTGCCCAGATAATGAATTCTCAGAGGCTGCCACACAATGCTTACACATCAGTGTGTGATAAGGGTTAGATGGCCTGCAGTTCACCTGAGGCCGAGGAAACAGATAACCACTCCTCAGCCCAGAATGATAACGGCTCGGATTCCTCAAGCCTCTGCCTCACCCCAGTCAGGTTGTTCATGCTGCACTGAACCAGCCAATCACACACACACACAAAAAGACCAACAACCAATTAAGGCGTCTGCCCCTTTTATTCCCTACAAACAGCATTGTCTATTGTTTAGTGAGCAGGCTATTTAGTCAACCGCTTTCAGCCCCCTTCATTCTTTTGAATGTTGTTTTAGGAACAGGAAGGGAGGCAGAAAGTTAAAAAAAGAAGTAGCCTGGCAGCTTATCATGCAGCCAGTAGGGCTGTCCCGAATACCATTTTTCGGGCTCCGGATATTCGGTAGTAATCAGCAGCGAATATTCGGCCCGCGCAGGGGGGGGCGTAGTAATCAGCAGCGAACCGCTTCAACACGTGTATTTCGGTTTATTCACGGCATTCATTTTGTTATTCTACAGTATTGTTGTTTTATAGTTATTTGTTAATGTAAACAACCCACTTTGTGTTCTTTGGAATTGAAAAGGATATCGCATTGTGTTTGTTACTTTCGTTGCAGTTGTATATGTCTTAAGTGTAATTTGGCTTGGCTTCCTATTTTGTATGGACATGCTTTTATTTTGAAGGAGAGTTAGCGCTGTTGACAGGAAGTTGTTGTTGCTATGGAAACAACGTGACGGAGATTAACGGAGAAAAAGTAATATCTACATATAAAGACGGAGAAAGTAAACGATTAGCAACCCCGAAGAGGCACAAGCTCTTATGTTGATATTGGAGATTTCAATAAATTCTATTTGGCAGCCGCAGTGCAGCGCGGAGCCAAACAAACGAAAAAAACGAATATCCGAATAACGAAATTGGAACCCGAATAGTACTCCAACGAACGAATATTCGGATATTCGGGTACAGCCCTAGCAGCCAGATGACAAAATGTCAGTCACAACTAGTCCTGATCCAAGCCGGGCCATCTGATTAGCTCTGCCCGTCTGCTGCTAGCCACTCACACAGAAAGCATGTGAAAGTGGGCGGGAAAAGAACAAGCTAACATTGTGTCCAGCTGCCCACCTTGGCAGTGACGGGAAAAAAGAAATCAGTGTGTTGTTTTGGAGTAGGGTGTGACAGAGGAGGCTGGCTGCAAACACATTAAAGTTGCTGCCTCTTTGAGCAAGGACACACTATGGAATCATTAAATATGATACTAAAAAAAGGTGATATCCTTGAGTGACATATTTCAGTTTATTTAAAGAAAGTGCTTTGATGGACAGAGAGTTACTTTTCTTCCCAATCTTTCCATCAGTTACAGCATTCAACTGTAAAGTGTGTTCAGCTGCTCCAAATCACGTCTGTGCACACAGGCTGACAGTATAGGAAAATGAAGACTGATAAACATCACAGTCACTGACCACAACTGATTCTGCCGCTGCAAATCAGCTGATTTATGAGAGGAAATGTTCAGGATCAGTGCTACACACTCCTGGCACCAGCTGACGGAAGGGAATAAAATCATTGAAGCTGTGACATGAGTCAATTCGCTTTCTTTCGCACATCAGATTTGTTTTACGAAAAGTGCTCTAGAATTGAACGACACATGGTGAGCACACAAAATATTCACACTACAGTCAGAGGGGAACTGTGGGAAAAGTGCTAATTAGTTTCAAAAGAACATCCTTGACAAATAAGAAAAATCACTCAGCAGTGATCCCGACTGCTCAGGGCCATTTGGCTTGTGCACTTTGCAGTTTCCCTCGTTTCCTCACCCGCCCACCTATCTGTACTTTCGCCCTGCCTCATGACAGCAGAAATATGTGCTGCCTAACTGTCGCTGAGATTTGCATGTACCGCCTACACACGGTGCGAGAGATACGATAAAACCTGCGTTGGCGTCACTGCATACTTCAACATGTTTCACCCTGTGTTGGTGAGAAAGTCTTAACCTGTTGAGCCCCGAGCCTGTTTTCCAGGTCTCAGGCTCGAAATGACATTCCCAGAACAAATGACCATAACTTCACTTCTAAAAGGGGAAAATTAATAATCTTTTTCTCAAAGCAATGATACACCTGTGAGTTGGATGTAGAAAAGTCAGAATCAATATAGATTTTTTTTATTCTAAACTAAATTCAGATTGAACATAGTAAAAAAATGTAAATGATTGTGTCCGTCCAAAAAAAAAAACATGACTTATAGTGAAAACCACCCTTGAATGATGGGATAGTAGACTAAAAGCTTTAGGAATCCAAACTATAACATATAATAAGTACCCTGTATCAAGATTGATGCTAAACAAGTGAAGTTTAACCTTTTTAGAGAGGTTTAGAAGAAAAAAAACACTTCTGGGGTCATTTGGGTGCATTTGACCTATCTCTGGCCCCCCTTGGTCGATTTTGATGATTGACATCTCTTTTTAACCGCTACAGCCAATAGAAACGAGGGGAAGTTCCACATACACACACACGTTACCAAATAAGGAGTGAGAGTGAGGCGTAGCCAAAACAGGAAGCTGTCATACACTCTGGAAGCTATCATTAGCAGCTAATATGAAAACTCCGTTTTTGACATAAAAATGGTTTTATGGATTATCAATAATTTGTTCAAAGTGACAGACACATTGGATGAACCTATGGATTAACCTTCAGCCGCGTTTTTTCTCGTTTTAATGCCACTGAACACAACTTTTGGTCAGAATAACAGCTAAGGTGAGCATATCTCCGTGTTTTGCTACCTAAAGCTACGTCGTGTGTTGTCTGTATTTGCTTCCCCTGTCGCGAGTTCTGATCGCTCACTGATGATACTTATATTTCTAGAATCTGTGGAATCTCAGCTTGTTAGCTAAGCTTGTGCAGATCCCATAAGTATATCGATCGATTTATACCTAGAGTTCTGTGCCAAGTGCGTTAGCATGTTTTCGCTCAGGGCTTATTTAGACCCTTCTTGTGAGACTTGTGTTTTGTTTCGGTAAAAATGGTTCGTATCATCAGTTAGCTGAGTTTCTTCCCGTTAGGATGGTATGACACATTCATAGTTTTTTTAAATATTAAGAAGCCCTGGGACACAGTATCGTGAAAAAAGAAAAGAAAAAAAGCCCCGCCGGCGGGGTCTTTGGGGCTTAACATGTTAATAACATGTTTGTCAGTGAGGAGCCTGGTCTGTAACAGAGTGCAGCTAACTGGACTCAGCTGGGCTCAGTTCGGGTACTCTGTGGTGTTTGAGAAATGTTGAGAAATGTTGAGAAATGTTGAGAAATGTTGAGAAATGTACCAAACCTCAGCTTCTGCCAAAGAAACACAGACTTACAATGTACACCAACATCACAAGAGACTCACAAATCAAGTTATCCTTTAGCACAGTGATTCTCTGATCAGCAGGGCTAACACGTTGGACAATGTGTCTTCGCTATATGAGTCTGTAGTATATTTCTGAAGCTTAGTGAGATTCTATATTGTAGAGTATTCCATTTATTCAATATTGTTGTTGTATTGTGTATTATTTAGATACTCTAGAGCAGGGGTGTCAAACTCAAATACACAGTGGGCCAAAATAAAAAAATGGGTACTAGTCGAGGGCCGGACTGGTTCAATGTTTATTGCAAAACTTATTGAAATGAACTTATTGCACATATTAAACCTGGAAATAACAAAGCTTAAATTATTGCCTATAAAAACAACATTAAACATTAAATAATCAGTTGCATTCATTTCTTATGGCTCTATCGACTCTATCTTGGCCTCTCATCTTGGGTGCAAGTACATCAATGTTTGGGGTCAGGCTCTGAGCTGAGGAAACCCTCAGGATTGAGTGAAGGTGTGCGTGCAATATACCGGCGGGCCAGATCTAATAGTAATTAAAATTATCCTGCGGGCCGAACTTAAATCCACCAAGGGCCTGATTTGGCCCCCGGGCCTCGAGTTTGACACATGTGCTCTAGAGATACATGTCTTTTCTATTGTGAATTTGTACAAACTTGCTGCTAATGTTATATTACATATATTAGATATTATATGTGTAACTTGTGTAATGCTTTTCAACACTGCTGCTGTGACAATATCATTTCCCGATTTGGGATAAATAAAGTATCTATCCATGTATCTATAGAGGTAGGTGCTGTAGCATTTGAACACAAACAGATACAGTCCTGATCCTCATAGCATTAGATAAGGTGCTGTTTGAATGTGAACAGATGCCACATTCCATTTCTTTGACTCTTCATGTCTCTCCTGCTTAACCCTGGACATCAAATACAGGCAAGAATGCCCAAAACAATCCTAAGCATTGCTGCCTTATTCCCTCTCTTGTTTTACTCTACATGGTAAATGTGAAGAGTCAGCATGACGGTAAACTGTGCATCCGTCAAACGGCTCCTGCTTTTGACCTCAAGTCCCCCCCCCTCACAGACTACAAGGACAAATCCATTCCCACACTCATTATATCCACTTCTCACTTGATATTCCTGCGGGAGGCATTTGCTCACTTTTGCGCAATAACTGGCACAGTGAGCGTGAATACACCGCAGGAATTTGACCCTCGGTTCCCCCGCCTCTCCGGGGCCAGCAGAACTCAGGCTTGGCAGGGGGACATGTCCCCAGGCCGTCCTGTTCCCGGCCAACACACACCTACCAGCCTCACTGAGGACTGCAGGTTCAGGAGTGGACCTCACCCCCGGTTTGCACAACAAGCCTCAGTCTGTTAATGATTGGTAGGTTAGATGTTCCGTTTGAGCAAACTTTGACCTGTGTGATCTCTCTGCAAATATGTAGAGTCCTCGCAGTCATCTAACCACTTTTAGTTAACAGCAAGGTTAACCTGCCGGGCGTGATGCTAATCATCAGCAGGAATGCTTGATGGTGACGGCTAAAATGCTGAGTAGCCTAATAAAAATGCACGATTCTATGCTCGGCATGCTGTCACACCACTAGAAAGTATGCCAGTCATTTGGCTAGTAAGAGGATAAGAAAGGGCGCGTAGCCTGGTTAGCTCTACACACAAATAAAAACACACCCACTCAATCATTCCTCTTGCTTAAGCAATGGTTCTTGAAATCATCCATCATTATACTGCCTCTCCACTCCCTAAGGAGAGGTTGAGTGTCACAAGTGACGTTAAAATGATCAGAACGGCATCCTCCATTACCCAATATATCAGTGCTTCACTGGGTCTTTATTTTGAGATATGATCATACAGCAAGGCTAGGTTACTAGCAAGGTTACTAGCCATCATAGGGGAAAGTCTGCAAAGTATGTCAAGGAACATTAGCATTGATTCTGACTCAGTGGCATTTATTGGAAAGCATGTCGACACAGAATTAGAGGATGAGGAGAGATTGGATGGAGAGTTGATGAAGGTGGGGGAGGTAGAGTAGGAGTAGGTGCAGCTTGTTTTAGACAAGTAAAAAAGGCACAGTGGAAATGTAGATTTCTTAAGGACATGATAATCAGGTTATTTAGACAATTGGTGTTGTATTAGGCCAAAAAGCAGGGGGGTGCAGGGCCAGGTGTACCATACGAGAGGATTCATATCGGTATCTGAGTATGTATGCAGAATATAACTGAAGCCAAAATGTGCAGCACAGCTAGTGGGCGTTTAGCTCTTTGCAGTGAAGTGAGTGGGGATACAGAAACGAATATGTCCCAGGGCTGTGGGAAGAATATGAATTGAGGTGTGATTGGCACACACACCATGTAACAGTCTGCACGTACAATGGGTGTCTCCACATAGCTTACCAATGCTCCTAGCTTTAACATGGAGGTGATGTTAAACCTGACCTGTCAGAAAAGCAGTCTGTGCCACAGGTCATATTCATTAACAACTCTGTATGTTCTAAATATGTAAATAGTCTATTTAACTTTCATTTATAATTTGGAATCATTGCTAAACAAGTTGCTAACCATGGGAAGAATATCACCAGCAGGCCATGGGTTATAATAAAACTGCCTGCTATGAATGTAATCACTGCCCAAGAATCACTGCTTTCTCTCAGTGTATACAAAAGATACAATGTGGAGACATAATGAACCACAGCAGCTCGAGAGTTACATTATCGGAGCATCGGCCTGGTATCGGTCAGCAGCTGAAACTCCGTCAGTCTTATCGGCCTCCACCCTGCCAGTGGGGCAGGACGCCCAGATAACACCATTCCCCTTTCTATTTAAAGCCTCGCAGGTCTGCACAATCACACGTTTGATTTTTTTTTACAACAATGTGGCGCCCCGTTTCCTCTCGCGGAGGGAAAAACAACCTTTCTAAAGAGTGAAAGCTTATGTTGGACACTTACACACACACCGAGCACTACTGATTCACAGAAGTAATAGGAACATTTATTAAGACGGAAATGAAGAACTTGACATTGAGAAGCCGAGCTGAGAGCAGTATGGTGGGTGTGAAGCGGGGCCCTAGGAGCAGCTGCGGGCTTCACACGAACCCGAGGCCCGCTCTGCCTCTGACCTCCTCTCCCCATCACATCCCTCCCTGCCATTTTCTTTCTACCCGCCGACACCGCCTCCTCTCAGCCCGGCTCCACTCGGCCCAGCTGGGCCCGACTTTGGTTCCTTACCTTCCTCTGCTGTTTCTCCCAGGCCGGGTCCAGGAGCAGGTCCCGGTCCCAATCATTCTCTTGCTCCATGTATATCTGCACACCCTCGGTCGAGGATTGATTATTAGCAGCGTGATAATCTACCATGTCAGCAAAAGAGAGCTGAGTGCGCCACTGAGAGCCAGTCGGGAGGGGGACAACGTACGAAGAAATATTTTGTATAGAAATTAAAGAAAGAAACAGCCGCCTAAAGCTGAGAGGTGGGACGTGGAGCGATACACGACCCGGGAGGTGTCCTTCTGCTCTCGTCGCGTTCAGTCGTGAGTGCGTTTTTTGGTGTGATGAATATCCGGCGTGTGCAGTCCGAAAAATCCCCGCTGCTGCTGTGAGAAGAAAAGCTTTCCCTCTGAACGGTGAGGGTGCTGGGAGGAACCGGCCGCTCCTACAGGCTGCAGGCACCGACAAGCTGCCGCACTGAGCGACGCCACTTCCGGTTTGCCCTTTCAAAGTAGAGTTCAAAGAGTTCCCACACCACCGGCAACTTCCACAAAAACCTTTTGTATTTGTTTTGCCACTAAAGCAAAGAGCACTTTTTTCTTCCTCTCTTACAGAAACGTATTAGTATTAATTTGATATTTTCTCACAGATAAACAAACAAAAATAAATACATTATTGCAAAGTCCTTAATGTCCACCATTGCGAATAGGGTTGATTAATTTAACTTTAATGATCAATTTGTTAAACAAGTGCAAAAGTTAATTGGAGATTTATTGGGCAATTGTTTTATTCTGGTAATTCGCTCCCGAAGTTATGAGATTTTATTTTGAAGGGAGCCCCGCTTGAAATGCGCTGTTAATCTGTGTATTTGACACACCTGTCTCCAGTAGCTTCTATAGGCCCAGACAGCTCCTGAATATTCATACAATATTTGAACATGAGCTTCTGAGACAATTTAATCAATACACAGTGTGTGTGTCACTGTTTTTATTACATTTACATTTTCAACATTGTCTTTGTTCCAGATTAATGAGAGTGGCCCTGAAACAATTGAGATGACATGAAACGCAGGCAAGTTTCTAAATCCATTTTATTTAAGACGATTTTTTAAAATCAGGACAGTTTATTGCGAAATCTGCCTTAAACAGCCTTCCCGATTTATTCTAAAATATATTCAACTTTACAACATAACTTAACATTATGCAATCCATGCTGCTGTGTTTTGGGATTTATTTTCCATTCCATAAAATATGAAATTAAGGGGAACACCTGCAATTTATTAATAATATGAATAACAGACAGAATTGTATATAATTAACACAATTAGAGTCATTTAATAAAAGTATACTGAATCATAATAAAACTGCTACAATTGGAACAATCAACAAATCTTTTTCGGTGAACAAGTTATTTTCTCTGATGTATCGGAATTGTTTTTTAGAATTATCATGACTAAACCCACATCTACATATCATATCAGGTGAGTGCTGCTAGATGTCAACAAAACCAACTTGAAGTTAAAGTAAAAGTCATGCATTCAATTGTTAGCTGGAGTAAAAATATTAAGAATAATATACTCAAAGCGCCAAAAGTAGTAGTAATGGCCCATTTAAAACCATGTTCATTTGAAAAAATGATTGATGAAAAAACGTGTTGGAGCTACTTTAGATGGCCTATATACAGTATTTGCTTAGTATTTGTAATTATACATCACAAAATATCTATTTAACTTCATTTTGAATAAATAATCTAAATCAACAAGGTATACTCGCTCATTATGCTGCCAGATATAAAGAGTAGCTTATCCTCTGAGGTCAGTGCAGTGCTAACTCAAGCCCATGTTTCAGTCAGAACTACATCACCTTAGAGCGGCTGGTCACCCTCACATTTTAGAGCTATTTGTTATCGAGATTGTTTTGGTGTGAGTTACAGAGTTTTGGAAATAAACATAGAGATGTCTGCCTTCGCTCCAATATAATGGAACCAGATGGCTCACTGCTTGTAGTGCCCAATGCCTCAAAAATATACATTTGAAACACTCAACAAAAATGTCTCTTTCAAGGATTCTGAATCTGGTTAGAAAAGATAATCCACACAACTTGAAGTGAGCAGTTTCATGTAGGAACTATTTTTCTTTCTACCGAACCACACCCACAGATTGTATCACATGCGTAGAAGGAAAACATTTGTATTTTTTATTTCGAGGTGAACTGTCCCTTTAAGGAGGTAGAATATTTATATAAGAATCGACATAGGACAAATATTTTTTAATGTAACTTAGCTGCAAAGAAACCCAGAAACAGACACAATGTAGAAAAGCATGACTCATGGTTTTAAACATCTGTGCATCACCAGATGATGAAGGGGACAGGACGTGCTTTTCATTTGCCTTTCAATATTTTGACCTTTACTTCGAAACATCTGTATCCAGGTTTTGTAAAAAAGGAAACAAGCTGAAAAGGAAGATCAATCCTTAGTGGTAGATTAATGTCTGTCTGGCCGTGAACCTTCATCAGTGATCCAGCGGCAGAGAGCCACTGACCAGGAGCCTGACTCTCATGAAACAGAGCCAGAGCTGCAGCATCCATCACAGGGGGGGGGGGGGGGGGGGGTCGGGGGGGTCTGGTGTGGAGGGGACCGTCCCGCCTGCAGGACCACCTTCAGAAGTAGGTCATGCTCAGGCTGTCGGCCTCCATTAGCGTCAGCGGCTGAGCAGCATATAACCGCAGCTCCATTTGATGATGTCATGTGATGCTGTATAGTGAAGCTCAGAGCCCTAGAGAGATAAGAGTTACGACACTCCCATAGACCTCCGTTGTAAAAAATGGCGGCGCCTACTTCCGGGGTATGGACACCGAAATAGTTCCAAATATCGTCATTTGGGCGTTGGACCTCATTCACTTACATTACGGCGCGTCGATTAGTTCCAGAGGTAAGTTGCTGAAATATCGAACTCTTTTGAATTGTCAACTGTCTATATTGTATCAGAGGCCCTTTATGATGCTTATATGGTCAGCGTAATTATCTTTATTTTATCTTGGTTGTTACAACCAATTTGCTAGCATTGCCTGCTAGTTAGCTAGCGCGACTTCGTCAGCTTTGAAGGTAAGATTTCAGTAATGAATCGCTAGCAGCTTATATATCAATGATGCTGGGTAACTAACAAGCAGGATTTAGATTGATTATGTGTTTTTTCTGTTATTTTGGTTTTTATCTGCTGAACCTGACCGTGTCAGCCATCCTTAGTCGGCTTTTTCTGTATGATATGACTTAACTGCTAGCACTAGTAGAAATGAGGTGGCGTTTGTGATAAATATTTCATTGAATTTTGGGATATACTAACATTTCATTATGTTGACTGTACTTAGTTTTTTTTTGTACTGTTCCGTGTTAACTCATCTGTACTGTACAACTAGCCTAGCGCTACTTTTTAATGCTTGATGGCATGCTAGGATAGATTCCTTTGTATTGTAATATACACACTAGTTTAATGATTGTTCTTCAAAGGTATTATTCAGTCTTAAAAAAAGAATAGCCTACTGAACAGGCTACTCTACAGCAGTGAATGAAGGATGAGCCTAAAACATGGTCATGCATCCAAAATGTTTATTTTTAACAAAATAAACACTTTTTAAAAAATAATAAGCACTTTTTTTATTCAGCCTCATATGTCAGCCATGGCTGTTGCTGCTGCTGAAGGAGGGTGCTGCTGCTGAAGGAGGGTGCTGCTGCTGGAGGGTGCTGCTGCTGGAGGAGGGTGCTGCTGCTGGAGGGTGCTGCTGCTGGAGGAGGGTGCTGCTGGAGGAGGGTGCTGCTGCTGGAGGAGGGTGCTGCTGGAGGAGGGTGCTGCTGCTGAAGGAGGGTGCTGCTGCTGAAGGAGGGTGCTGCTGGAGGAGGGTGCTGCTGGAGGAGGGTGCTGCTGCTGGAGGAGGGTGCTGCTGCTGAAGGAGGGTGCTGCTGCTGGAGGAGGGTACTGCTGCTGGAGGAGGGTGCTGCTGCTGAAGGAGGGTGCTGCTGCTGAAGGAGGGTGCTGCTGGAGGAGGGTGCTGCTGGAGGAGGGTGCTGCTGCTGGAGGGTGCTGCTGCTGGAGGAGGGTGTTGCTGGAGGAGGGTGCTGCTGGAGGAGGGTGCTGCTGCTGCTGGAGGGTGCTGCTGCTGGAGGGTGCTGCTGCTGGAGGGTGCTGCTGGAGGAGGGTGCTGCTGCTGCTGGAGGGTGCTGCTGCTGGAGGGTGCTGCTGCTGGAGGAGGGTGCTGCTGCTGAAGGAGGGTGCTGCTGGAGGAGGGTGCTGCTGCTGGAGGAGGGTGCTGCTGCTGAAGGAGGGTGCTGCTGCTGGAGGAGGGTACTGCTGCTGGAGGAGGGTGCTGCTGCTGAAGGAGGGTGCTGCTGCTGGAGGGTGCTGCCGCTGGAGGAGGGTGCTGCTGCTGAAGGAGGGTGCTGCTGCTGGAGGAGGGTGCTGCTGCTGGAGGAGGGTGCTGCTGCTGGAGGAGGGTGCTGCTGCTGGAGGAGGGTGCTGCTGCTGGAGGGGTGCTGCTGCTGGAGGAGGGTGCTGCTGCTGAGGAGGGTGCTGCTGCTGGAGGAGGGTGCTGCTGCTGGAGGAGGGTGCTGCTGGAGGAGGGTGCTGCTGCTGAGGAGGGTGCTGCTGCTGCAGGAGGGTGCTGCTGCTGGAGGAGGGTGCTGCTGCTGGAGGAGGGTGCTGCTGCTGAAGGAGGCTGGTGCTGGCAACGGCTGCAGGTGATGACTGCTGAAAGAAGAGGAGGCTGGAGGCTGCTGACGGTGGACCGGGAATGGAGATGCCAAGTACATCGATGGCAACGAGTAAGGTGTTTGGCAGTGGCCTAGATGTTATGACCTTCGGTGCAGAGGTCTGTTGGGCCCAGGAAACAGATGAAGAGGATGTCCCTTTCACAAAGGAACCTTTTTGTTTTTTTCAAAATGGTTAGGCTCCTGGATGCCCTAGAGTTCTGTATTGCTTTTTTGTAAATAGTATTGTTTTTTTGTAAATAGTTGCTTACCCTAACCCTTTTTTGTAAATAGTATTGCTTTTTTATAAATAGTTGCTTTTTTGTAAATTGTTTGTAAATATTTGTAATAATTGTTGTTTCTTCTGTTTTTCACTTTTTGGTGTCCATTGTTCAGCCACTGTATTGGTAAGCAACAATTTGTTTTGGCCAAAATGTGTTATTCACACTCCTGACTCCAGTTTGATGTGCTGCATTCTCCTCTGAGTGGTCCTGATTTCAGGCAGAGGTCATGGCTTGGAAGGTTTTATATCCTGTAGTGCCACAACAGAACCTAATATGAATGCTTTTTTCAGTTTTTTTTTATTTTTTATATTGTCTCGTCGCTGGATCACCTCCCCCTGGCAAAGTGGCCTCGTCATTTTTATTTGTATTGTTGACAAACCTGTTTTTGTTGCTCTGTTGAACCATGGTTCAACAGGAGCTTCTGTAAATAGTTTTAATATTTATCATAGTAATCATTTTCAGTCTCCCACTCTGTCTCAATTTAATTTATGGTTTCTTTGCCCCACCATATGTGTTGTTGTCCAAGGGCACTAATTTGGTCTGTGTTGAAGATTGTTTTACACTTTAGATTAATCAAATTGTGTTTTTTGGCTGAATTAATCTTTTTCTGTTTAACCCTAACCCTCTTTGTTCTCCTTCTCATTCATTTTACTTTGTTTTGTTCTAACACACATCACTTTTTCCATACACTGTTCTTAATACTTGTCCACACATTTGTTCGTCCCTTTTACTTTGTTCTTCCTGTTGTTCTTGTTCAAACACATATATCAATTGTTCATCCACTGTTGTGGTAAAATGATATTCATAGTCTTAACATGATCATGCTACCCATGCTAACATGAATACAAGCGTTTCCCTCCAAAAATGTAAAACGTATCTAAGTAATAGGCTACCAAGCTTTCCGTTGTCACCCTGCCTCTCCAAATGCAAAACTGTCAATAAAAAGTATGCAATAATGCAATTACAGCTGAAAAAGTACTTGGTGTGTGTTTTTTTTATATATATTTACCATACAATAACGCAATCGCTGCTGTCTGTCTGTCCCATAGAAGAACATGACAGCGCAGCGCAACTATACTACGGACGTGACTGCCCTGGCAGTGACATCAACATAGCCTGCTTGTGCTACCACACTTTCCCCTCAAAATATCGTTAAATAACGAAACTTGGAAATAGTGCCAATCCATACAAAGTGTAACCACATCATGTAAATATGAAAGCAATCTTTAAAAAATAACAGCGTTGGTTTAATCTATGACTATTTTGACCATGTTCGTGCTGTTTTTGCCATAGAGAAGCATTGCCACGGAAGTGCGTTTGGAACTATCCCGGCATACATAAACCACGTGACCGGCTGGCGGCGACATCAGAGAGTGTCGTAACTCTTATCTCTCTAGGGCTCTGGTGAAGCTCCACCATTCACAGCTCTGTGATTGGTCGGCCTGAGTCTGGGCTCATTACACAGCGAAAACTTATGAATGGACTGTTTATTTTTCTTTCTAAAGAGGGGCTGAACAAAGAGAAGTCCCAAATATAGATGTTTACTCAGGAGTCACAGAGACCCTATCACTGTTATGTTTGTGTGTGTACATTCTCACAGTCATTAACTCCAGTTTGCATAACTTTTTATGTAGTCTTACTAAAAAGAAAAAACAATACATCCCATTAAAATACTACAAATGTTTGTTTTTGTAGAAGAACCAAACAAAACAAAAGCGTCTGTTAAAGAGTTGTTTTTTCCCAAAGTAAGAAATATCATAATATCATGATGTTTTGCATGGCAATAACTATTGATACAAAGAGGTCAAGTATCAATCTTTTATTGTATTCATTATTAATAATTGCAAATACAATTTAAACTTTTTGGTGACAATGGTTTTCTTATTGTGCAGAGTTTTTACCTGATGAGGTCAGGGGGTTGGAAGGAAGTTAGTCAAACCATAGATGGAGACGTGGGGAGAGAAATCAGAGCGCTGCCAAAACGTTATCTTATTAGATAAAAACAGAAGTTAGCAAAGTTGAAAAGTTGAACAGAAGGTAAAACATTGGAATATACGGCAATGTATTTTATCGCAATCATTTGTGACTTTAGTGCCCTGATCAAATCGGATCTTGGGGCCTCTGCTAGTCAAACACACAGCTTCTGTATGATGAAAAGAGTATGGGTTTTATTTGGAATCTGTTTGGGTTTGTTTGGAACTGCTCTCCACTGGAGAGATGTTGCAGGTTCAAATATGGGAATGTCAGTTTCACAGCTGTGAAATTAAATGAATTTGGCCCTTATAGATCTGATGTGGCAGCAGATATTTCAGAGACAGATATCTCAAACCAAAGCTGTCAGCAGGGACAGACACCATGGAGGAACGTGAGAAAATATGTTGTACTTGCCTTCACCAAGAGTTTAGTCATCTCCCCCTCAATAAAGCACACTGCGGGGTGTGGCTGGTGTGTGACTGCCACATGCCATTCTTAAAGTCAGTTTGAAACAACACAACACACAGGATATTAAACACACACTCTCAACACACACACACACACACACACACACACACACACAAGCACACACACACACAACCTCTGGTATTTGTAGCTCTGACTTAAAAGGCTGGTGCTGGAAGACGGATATTTACACATACCAGACATGAGAACAGAGGGTCACTTCTTAAAATGTCCCCTGTGGGGAAAAATAGCCTGTGAAAAACTTACAGCAGGTCTATATCACCAAACAAGTAGAACAATTATCAGTATTCATTTAGAATCACGGCCTGAAACAAAGAGGAGACCAAAGAAACAAATAGAACATAAACATTGAGAAGCATCAAAATGTGACTTTAATGAATTCACTATCACACCTGGTCATCTCACGCATCGACTACTACCTCTTCTCTTTGGTCTCCCTCTCAAGTCTGTCCACAAACTTCACCTGGTCCAGAACCGCCCATCACAGCCACCCCCCCCCCCCCCCCCCCCCGCAGATACTGTATACAAGGCTCACTCCTCTGTACCTCTCCCACCTCGTGCATTTCAACAATACAAAGTATTGTAACCAAAATACAAGTGTGAAAAGTAAAAGTCTTCATCGGGCAGTAAATGTCCCCTGTTAGTGTTTAACTTGTACATCTGGTGTTTCTGGATTCATATGACTGCTGCATTCATGTATGTTGCATTTGACCTCTGTAGTTGTTTAAGGTTGTGCTCATTGTAACTCCTTTATATGCTGTTGGGTAGTTTATTCATCATATTTGATTAGATCCTAATGTTTGTAGCGTCACTGTCCGGTGAGAAAAACGTACCTTCAGCTTTGTGACGTCACTTATGTTTTCAGATGATCCAAGATGGGTGTCTCATCACATAAAGGAACGCTTCATCCTTCAGTTTATCAAAAACATTCAACACATCTTGAAATTCATCATGTTCACTGGATAGGAAGGGAAAACAAGATCGTCATTTGTAAAGTAGCTAAGTAGAAAGTACAATATTGATCACTGGGAGTAGAAAGGAAGCATAAAGTTACTTCACATGGAAATACTCCAGCGAAGTACTTCAAGAACTGTCAGTATATATACTCTGTAGGGAACAAAGCCCAAACAAGTGTAACAGTATCATGTCCATGGCCTGAAGCAACTCTGATCAATGGATCATTTAGTGTTCATGTGTCATCATTAAAGATGGCCGTTTATTGTGTTTCAATTGATTTCCTCTTTTGACAGTTTACATGTAAGCATTCAAAATCTTCCATACTAATAATGGGATGATTGATAGAAAAGAGTGGACTTTAGTGTTAGTCATTACTTGACACCGTGTCACCAGCACAGTGAACCACACACCTGCCCTCAGAGCAGCTCACCTGATGTGTTCGGACTGGAGAGTTCTTAGAGATCCAACTAGTGTTGGACAACATGATGAGGGCATTGGAGAGGAAACATAAATGGCATACTATGGTTTAGTGTTTATACTTTTTTATTAACAATGTCATGATGTACTTTCAGTGTACAATTATCAGCATTGTTATGCAATATGCTATGCAAAATATATTACAAACACAACTCCCCTATTCTTTATCAAACAAGGTGTAGCTGCTAAAGCCTTAGCACTCCTGTTGCCTGCAATATGGCAAAATCAATACATGTATATTCTTTGGTTCTCTGATATAGATCTGTTGGTTACAGGTGTTACAATATCATCCTGGAGAGTAGTTGAAAATTCACGGACACAATTATGAAGGCTTAGTTTGCTACATGTTTCTATCTCTGAACTAACCTGTACATTTAGAGTCTTCAAAGAGTTCCCACAGTAAGGCACTTTTTCAACCAGTCTAAAGTCAACTAAGGTATTTTATTCATGGGAATATTACTCAGCTGACTGCAAAATAAAAACACTTTAATCTGACGCCCACTTCTCATTGGGGGTCCTTTTCCCATGTGTCATTAATCCCATAATTACAGTAAATAAAAACATCCATGCAGGAGCAGTGCGGGGGTGGGGTCATAAGCACACAGAAACGTTCAACCTTCACTTTTAACCATAGCCCTTTTCTAAAGCATAATTGTACACCACTATATATAAATCATTTGACCTTTGCATACATTTAACAGACTTTCTCCCAAGTTTAAACTATACCCATAGCCCATCACATTTACTTTAATGCATGTGACCATTTTCTGTAAACAGATAAAGAAATAGAGAAGGATATTTAACAAAGGGATCCCTGATGGTTGCGTCTGATTGGAGCAGCTCAGTTGTACATGGTCATGTGGAGCCACTGGAACCAATCAGAGAAGAGAAAACATTTAGTTCAACACATCTGCTTTAATGATGACACAATATTTACAGTTGCTGTGTCTCCTGCCTCAAAGCTTGACAGGGTTCAGTCACATATCTGAGAGGACTGCTCTTTATATACTCTGTATTAGCTTGTAGAAAGTCCTCTAAACATAGACGTTATTTGTGTGGAGGTTTGACGGTACATGTCAAATGAAACTCTGACTGACAGTGCAAAGGACAAAAAGAGACAAACAGCAACATTTCAATAAGAATATAACAACGTTTTTTTTCTTTTTTACCTTAAACCAGAAAAACACCCCATGCAGGGGCGTCGCCTGGGGTGGGCCGGATGTTTTTTCTTTAGCCCCGGACAAATTCTCCCTCAATAATATAATACATTAACCGTACTTTACCTAGAGGACGGCAGGATTGTAATTTCCCGTGTTCAGTGAATGCAACAGAGGCAAGACACCACCAGACCAATCAGAGAGTTGCATGGAAATAAACGTGTTTTATTGGCTGACAGGTACGTACCTCTCCTCTGTGACAATGTTTAAACTTTAAACTGTCAGCCGTGGACTCTGAGTTTGTAAAGATGGACATAAGACATTTTTTTCATTAAAAAGACGACAATTCTCAAGTGGTGGCACAAACAACAACCCCAGACTCACCACTTGAGCCAGATAAACAAGGTATGTAAATGTCAGTAAACTTCCAAGTTATGCGAACATGTAAGCAAAGCATAAATTACAGCTATGTTGACGTTACTTTGAATCGCGGGGGTAAACTAAACCGTTAGCAAGTAGCTATAGCTAGCCAGAGATATTAAATAAACACTTTGTCATACAATCTAAATGTAATGTTTTTTAGCGTTACCTGGTGATTTCAAAGAAAGCTCTCTGGAAAATGTTGACTTACTGTTCGACATGAAGCTAGAAGCTACCTTACAGTACACAGTTGATCCTGAGTCCTGTCAGTTAAAGTGTTTCATAGTTAGCTTAGCTAAGCATCAACCTAGCACTGAAATATATGGATGTTATGTGACAGTATTTCTGAGAAAAAGTCAGCTGAAATGGTGGCATAGTTGCCACTGCTTTACGTGTCGACAGCATGTTTGAACGTGTTTGCAGCAGTAAATGTGGCTGTTTGGCCACTGACGTTGCCAAAACAACACCTGAATTTAAATGTGCAACCTCTTTTTGTGACAGATTTTTGCATGAAATTATAATTCTTCTGAATGATATTTCCTATTGACAGCTAGTTTCTATGTGAACATTATGAGATGGACAGCCAGCTAACAAGCTTTTTATATACAAAGATTTCAGATCAAAGCTAATCCAGTGGGCTCCTGAAAGGGGGCAAGGGCCACTATGCTCCCAAATATTAAGCCTTGACCCCCATCTTAAAATTGATATGATTAAAAAATGATCTGCATTGTCAGAGGCCTTTTTTCCTCATTATCATGTCAAATTTTACAGCTTTCCTTAGTTTGGAATGCAGACAGATGACTATATTAGAGTATTAAGTGAAAATGACTATATTAAAGTGTTAAGTGAATATATTAAGTGAATTACTCAAACTGCATTTGAATAGGAATGATTCTGTCCTATTGGCAGATAACTACTCTAACAGTGATATCTATAAGAGGTTTCCAATGTAAATTTAGACAGTATGGTGACACTAATTTTAATGAAGACACATTTGTGTATCTTGAAATTCATTTATTTGACAGAGCTGGAAACTGATTGACTGATTAACATACACAAGGCCTCAACTATTCTTTGGAAGAGCTTTAAAGCCACCCAGGTCCACGGGGACATCACAGAGCAGCTACATGCTGCAAATGTCAGTGAGATTCAGGATCGTAGGGAGTATCTGAAACGCGTAGCAGCAGTGACAGCCTTTCTTGGGAAGCAAGGGATTGCTTTTAGAGGGCACAACGAAGCAGGAGAGAGTGATAACAAGGGTCATTTTATGGAATGCATGAAGCTTCTTGAAAACTTTGATCCTTTTCTGCAAACATATAACAAGCCACCTTCATGTGTGACCTATCTCTCACCCTCATCACAGAATGATATGATTGAAAGCACCGCTGACGTTATAATGGCAAGGATAATCTCTGAGATTAAAGAGGCAAAAATGTACTCAGTAATGGTGGATGAAGCAAGGGATAATCACACAGAGCAGCTTGCATTGTGTGTACAATATGTAAATCCACAAGGCTCAGTGAAAGAAAGGTTCCTTGGACTTTCTCAGCTTGCAGCATTTGATGCTAAAACCATTACTGACACATTAGAGCAGCTACTTGACAAACATGGAATAGGACATCTTAAATGTGTTGCTCAAAGTTATGATGGTGCTGCTGTTATAAGTGGAAAAGTGAGAGGTGTACAAGCTCGATTTAGAGAGAAGCATCCAGAGGCACTTCATGCCTAATAAAGCTAATGCAGGCACACGTTTGTTTGTGACACCAGATGGCGTAATTCTCCGATTTAACAAGGATTTTATACCAACCTTTATAACTCTGTGTTACACACACGACACACCTAGATGCCGTGAGCTGATTATCGAGCCTTCATTGTAACAGATCTGGTAGGCCACGTTATTCAGGTTCGGCGTCATGGGGGGTCATTCGCGGGCCATGCCCCCCAAATGAGTCACTTTGCCCCCCCCCCCCAACGCAGGGTGGGCAAGCCTTGCCACTTTGCCGTTTTTTCATTTTTTTTAAATCATATAAGTGAAAACGTTTCCACTAAAAAAAATTTGTGTGAAATAAATCAGAAATAAAGAATACAAATATAAAACAGCCTGAGGTGTGCTCACTGCTGCTCTCTGATTGGTGTGTTGCTTGACCAATGACCCCCGACCTTTGTTTTGTTATCATTACGTGGCTGTGTGTTTAGATGAAAGCCCAGTGGCGATCTGTTCATCTGTTATACTGATTATACAGTAAAGCCATCGGAAATAATATGATATACAGTACAGTACAAGTACTTCTGGGTCTCTGTGTTTCATTCAAGCTCGGCTAGCTCTGTGTGTGTGTGGCACGAGCGCATTTTGTGAGTGCGCGAGCGGAAACGTGGAATGTTGTTGTTAGCATCTGGTTAGCTAGCTATGCTAATGGGTATAAAGAGCTGTTTCTACACCAAGGTGGAGGAGAGTCCTCTCCTGTCAGACTGAGAGGATCTTATAACGTCAGCTCAGTGAACTAAAGGACTCTCTCAGTGTTTAGATAGTTAACTTTAGTGTAAGTTATCTCAGTGGGTCTCAAACGGTTTGGTCACCATTTATGTAAACAAGTATTTGCGAGGAACACCTTTATATGATCATTATAGTTATTAAAAAATAAGAGAATAAATGAAAAAACAGGTATGAAATACTATAGGACAGTAACACAAGAATACAGTTTAAAAGGGGAGTGATTAGTAAAATATCCATAAAGCAAAAGTAAATCTGTTTACAGTTCTGCTTCATATGGGTGTTGAGAGATGTATCCATAGATCTCTTCATGTTGCTCTCAAAGTGCACCAGATTGATGCTTTTAACTTCAACATTTAAAACAAATCTTCCCGGGGGAGCCTGCCCCCGGACCCTCCTGGAGGAGGTTAGGTCCACCCCCCACCTAAAACATGTTCACATGGATAGGATACTAACTACATTTGCACACTTTTTATATGGTGGCCTATGTCCATATGTTTCTGTTTTGGTGGTCGTGCCACAACCGTGCATGTATGCACAAGTCATAGGTGCGCTATAAAATAGCACTACACCGCTGCAATGTGAGTGAAAGACAATAGACAGCATGTTTTTTTAAATTGAAGTTGCGTTGGTGTTTGTGTGTTGGTTGTTGACGGCCAATCCAGTCTCACGGCATTTCGTGTTATAGTCACGACATTTAATCTATTGATTCGTGTTCAGCAACACGATTTTCCCCTTTTTTTCGTGTCACACAGAACGATCTTAAAAGCAATGTATTTCTATTGGTAGTATGTTTCGTGCCTGCAACACGTCTTTTTGTCCGGTCGGGTCTTGGAAGACCGGAAGCTGTGGGGTTCATAAAAACATGTTCTTACTCAATATCAAGCCACGATTATTGTTTTTATTTTAAATCGTATAATGTCGGACTTCTTTTGTCGTCTGTGAGGAAAAGAAATGGCTCAGAGCCTCAAAATACTGAAATCTGTATTTTTTTAAATCTTATTTTCCTTCTAATTTGTTATTCTTTTCTAAATAACACACTGTTATTTACTCAACAATAACACACAATTATCCTTGTTTTTATTTATTTGTTTAATTCCATAATCTCGGGCTTTTTTGGCGTCCGTCAGGAACTGAATTTCAAAATAAAAATAACCGGAAACAGACGTAGGCCTATAAGGGACATTTCGAGCATCATCGAGTTTAGGATGGCCGAAGACACTACACTGCCCATAATCCCCAGCTATCGTTTAGGACTACAGTCCCCGTGATTAATCTTCAAGCTCTGGGATTGGATGTTGGAGTGGCAGTGCGCCAAGGTTACGCCGAGCGTCAAACAGCACTTTGAAATGGAACGAAACCCCCCCCCCCCCAGAACTACACATGCTGGCTATTGTGTTTCGCAACATGTTCTATGGGACGTCTCTACTGGGAACGTTTTCGTTTTTCCCACAATTAGAAGTTGCCAGTATTAAACACATTGGTGTTATCAAATGTAAAACATATAATTAATAAATGGGTGAAAATCGCTCGTGTACATAATGCACAGCATTAATATATACCCACATGACAGCTCATTGTTACTTTGTAATTCTACTCCACTACAATTCAGAGGTTAACCTGGTATTTTGACTCCACTACATTTATTTTAGTTACTTTGCAGATTCTGATTAATGATGTGAAATATAAACAACCCTTAAATCAGGCTTTAGTTACACCTGAGTAAAATTCAGTGGAAGGTGATTGTCAAGTGCCAACAATCAGGAGAGATATTTGATAGTTGGTGCTTGAGAAGACTAAACATGAATAAAGTATATTCATTACTCGTTATTCTCTACTAATAGTTATTTAAAGACTGTATATAATGGCTATTTTGCACATCCCCTTCAAGATTTCAAGATTTTCAAAGATTTATTGACATATCATATACACAACTACGGTGTAGTTATGCAATGAATGAAAAACTTGGATTGCAGGTTCCTCAACAGTGCATTACAAGACATCTATCAATATGTGTGTATACCTCCACCATTAAACTGTCGTATTCTGCACATTTCTTATACTATCTACATACATAAGAGTATAATTCATATGTATAATATCAGTTAAAATAAGTGCTTCAACATAGTTAACATTGCAGGAAAGCAATATATTAGACGTTAATATTTAAAAGAAGACCTTAATCTAAAGTATTATTTAATGTTTAAATAAAGGTTAATTAGTTTGTCTGTTTTGCACATCCTCCTATTAATATCTTTGTACATCCGGCACTAAACTGTTTTATTGTAGAGATCACTTAGAGTATCTTCTTGGTTTTTTATATTCTATATTTCTATCATTGACCTTCTACTTTCCCCCTATGAAAGTATGTACTCTTAATATGTTTTTCATCAAATATAACACATAAAAACAATAATTCAATAACGTGCTTTAACCACTAGGCGGTGCACACAAGGTACACACAGCCATAATAACTTTTTATTATTAGTGTTGGACACTTATGTATGTATAACATCTGAAGATGTTCATGTTTTCACATCATTTTCAGATCAGTAATATCTTCATAAACTACAAGTCCTTTTATATCAGCTGTGCACCGTTATGGTGTAAATATATTTATGTTATTGTTTACTTTCTACGTCTTTATATGTAGAAGATATTACTTTTTTCTCCGTCATGTTGTTTCCATAGCAACAACAACTTCCTGTCAACAGCCTAAACTCGCCTTCAAAATAAAAGCACAGGAAGTTAACCTAAATTAAATTTAAGACATACAACTGCAACGAAAGTAACAAAAAACAATGTAATATCCTTTTCAGTTTCACAGAACACAAATTGGGTTATTTACATAATATGTTTACAGTACAGTCGATTGTTATTTTTTAATATTCTTTGCGGAATTTGGCCGTGTAAAATGTCCTCTTGGGTTGCTGTACAGCCAATGCGTGACGTCATTGGTAAGCGTAACGAACCCCGAACAGATTCTGGTACCTACACCGCCACTGTGGGCTAAGCCCCGAATGTTTCCAGGTCCAGGCGACGCCCCTGACCCCATGTCTACTGATTTTCTTATTTTGTTCTTTATTTTTTTGTCTTTGCTTGTTTATCGACATATTTATTGTACGTTTGATTGCTATTTTTGAGTCACTAAAAAAGATTGAACTGTTAACTGAGCAAAATGCTAAATAAATACTGTGTGAACCCAAATAAAGCGTTTAAGATTATAACACAGTTAGCTTAGCATCAACATGTGTGCAGATTCAAGAGGAACAGCTTCCTGTTTCAGTTAAGTGTAGAATAATGCCTCTAACAAGCTGGAAGTAAATGCTTTATTAAAGCTGTCCTTCGAACTCAACAGAAACAGAATGTTAGTGGATGCACTGTGTGAATATCAGCTGGACATGTGACCACTGTGACATGTGACAGATCACAGTTTAACACTCAGTCTAACACCGAGTGCAGATTCAGCTCAATATTCAGATCCATTTGCACATTAGTGGTTCAATAATGATCGATGGTCACGTAGCTTCTTGGAACTAGAAAACAAGTCCAAATATTTGTCATCAGTATTCTTCCCTGTCGTACACTGTGGGGACATAAACTAAATGTACATTTGAATCTTTTAATAGTTTTTCTATTTCAGATGTAAATAACGTATTTGTCTGAATTATCATTGGGTATTTGATTTACAATCAAATTGTAGCTTATATTTATTGTCGGATTTTCCTTCACTATATGATTAGTTCCTGTTGCATGTTAAGCCCTTTTTCTTTTTGTTAAAGGTACAAAGTCAGAGCAGATGAAGAGGGAGGAGTGTGTTGTTCCTACCTGTCTGTAGCTGATCGATATGTTGCCTATCCCCACCATGTCGTACCCTTGGAATTTGTCTGCAGAAGAGAAGAAATGTGAAGAAGTGAGAAACAGTTGAACTGTGCCTTCTGTCTGTACGAGAGAATATAAAGATTTACAGAAGCTTTCTAACTATGTTCAGATTTCAAAATGCTGTTTCCAAGTTAAACACAAGTTTGTTTTGGCACATCATTTGTGATAGATTGATTGAGTTTAGCATCATAGCGGAGGGTGTACAATTGTTTGAATTGGGTGCTAACCTGAGCAGGGTTCACAGTAATAATGTGCATTATTGTAATGCATACTGTATAATATTATTTTAACAACAAAAACAAGGTCAAATGATCATTTTTTCATATTTTTGTATTTCTCTTTATATTTAAAGGTGGGGTAGGTAAGTTTGAGAAACCGGCTCGAGATACACTTTTTGTTATATTCCATGGAATGCTCTTAACATCCTGATAGCAATGAATATCTGAAGTGCTTTGACAAAAAATCCATAAAAAAATGTCATCTGTGGAAGCCGTAGTACTGTAAAAAGCACGACCAATCATCTGAGCCGGCCCGGCTAAAATAACTGGATGGCCTACCTGCCTGTCAGCCTTCCATCTGTGCACAAACTTATCTCGTGCCCTCATTGGTCATGTGCGCGTTCGTGTGTGATGGAGGAGGGGCTCTGTAACGAAGTGGCAGATTTTTTCCGGTTGTGTATTTTCAAATTCTAGCGCACTCGAGCTGGTTTCTCCAAAATTACCTTCCCCACCTTTAATATTTGTATCCTCTATTTATTCATTTTTATATTTCTACGTTTAAGCTTTATCAGATGATTTGTTATGCCTTCCTTATGACTCCATGATGTTTTTGCCAGCGTGAAATATGTTGGCGTCACATCACTGCTGTGAAAACTCACTCTCTACTGGGGACATCTGGACATGTTGGCAGTGATCAGCAGAAGGACAGGTTGGATTGGATTATTCTGGATCATTCACTTCAAGTGTTAAAGTGTTTTAAACATCATATTGCCCCCCCCACCCCCTTACGGATCATGGTCTCCAGCTTCATCAGCAGGAACAGGAAGCCGGGGTAGCTGACGGTCATGTCGGGCTCCGTGTACCTGAGGCCAACCAGCTGCATGATCAGGTCGTCCACCTGGATGCCTGCAGCGCTCACAGAACATCACTTTATTAACATTCATATTTTCAGTATGCCTGAGTTTAAATATATATTTCAATCCACATATGTACAGGGTGAGGTGGAAGAAGGATTACAAATGTTACTCAAGTAAATGTAAGTATTACAAATATAAAAGTATTTCAAGTATCAAAAGAAACGTTTTTATAATGCTACCGTATCAAACACTATAATGAGATTATTATTGTTATTTTAATTACTATAACATTACTTTCCATGTGAATATATAATAATTACATTTTAAACCATGTATTGTTGGAAAAACTCACATTTCTATGTGCAATTTTAATCGGAACTAAAGCTGATAAATGTAGTGGACTATAATGAACTATTTATCAGATATGTGGAGGAATACAAGTAGAAGTCAGTCGAAAATGAAAATACAAATACTGTGTATACATGTATTCTGATAATATAATGGAAAATGTAACTTTATTAAGGCGTTGAATGTAGTCAGAGTATATATGAATGATGTAATGATGCTGAAAGCAGAGTAGAGTTAGAGGGGGTTTGTCTCCCTCTGCTGGTCAGGTGTGGAGCCTGAACATTAAACAGCAGCACGTAATGGACTGATAGATGCAGCTGAGGGAAGTGCTAAGGTAAATACACTTTTATTGATTTCTTTGATTTGCTGTGAGTCCCACCTGCTGCCTTGAGAGCGGGGGCCACCTCCGGGTACTCCAGACGATTTGTTTTGTTCTTGTCAAACACCAGGAAGATATCCTGAGGACAGATGGAAAACAAGTGAATAACATAATGTCTGTCACAACATTATTATCATAATTCTGATAGCATCATGCGCAATGATCGACCCAGCTCCTGTTCAAAAGATTTGATCTTCTGATAAAAAATGTAATTTTTCATGATAAACAACACCTTGATGGTTTTATGTTTTTATCCAGCATGATACTTTTACATTTAAAATGGCAGTGCTGAAATAAACTGCACCACAAAGGACTCAGTGTACAAATAAAGAAAGAAAGGGATAAGAAAAGAAAGAACCCCCACAGTGATTTAAGGAAGGATTCTTCAAATCAGCCTGTGGAAAAAATCTCCTTTAACCATTACATTTTAGAGTACATAGACAAGTGATTTGAACTGTCATCAACATTGCATCATAGAGCACATCTGTGACAGGACTGTGCTGTGTGTGTGTGTGTGTGTGTGTGTGTGTGTGTGTGGTGTGTGTGTGTGTGTGTGTGTGTGTGTGTGTGTTGATGATCTCACCGTCCACCTCCTGATTTTGTCCCACAGACTCTTGAACTCTGACCACTCCAAATTAGCGTTGCCTTGAATCTAAAGTGAAGTCAAGGAAACACAAACAATGCTTGACAGTGACAACATGATGACTTCACTCAGTGTGAAATACCTATCATTTTGTATTTTATTTAACTCACAATTTAGCTATTAAATGTTTTCCTCTTGTTTGTAGTATTTAAAACTTGTCTCGCCCGAACAGGGACTTGAACCCTGGACCCTCAGATTAAAAGTCTGATGCTCTACCGACTGAGCTATCCAGGCTCTGAAAGGGGTGTTATACATTGTGATAGAGGAAACAAGTGTCTCTACTACTGTGCTATAGTCTACAGATCTTTTTGATCTCATCTCTATTTTAGTGTTTCTCACATGCTCTTTTCTCTGAAATTGACATCTACATTGTATTAAGAAATAATGTAAGGTAAAAGTTTCAAACCTAAGGGTTCAGAGAGAAGCAGGACCCATTCATCTTATGTTGCTGAATGAAGAGGTATTGACTAACTATCCTGGCTCTCATGGCAGTGATTTACATTAAAGAAAATATCACAGCACACTATAAATCTCCACGAGGGTCAAAAACTACACCTCTATAAAAACTCTCTTCACTAATACTAACAAACTAACAGATATGGCAGAGAGATAGATAGAAATGACCGATAAGGATACATCCGTGAGGACCACCAGGCTCTTGCAGTGTTCCAGAGCCAGGTACTTCTCACTGCCAGCCAACACTGAGACAGAGAGCACAGAGGGCATTAGCACATGCATTCAGTACACACAAGTATAAACAGTATGTTAATGAGAGTGAGACAAGTCATCAAAGAAAGAACTGATAGCTGTAGATCTCATGTTGCAGGCTGTGCTGTTTGGAGTGGCAAAAAAGAATTTCTTAAACAAAAAAAAGAAATGTGATATTATACAGAGGTATAATTAAAATGTGGATTTCCTTATTGCTCTTAGAAAGATCAAAGACAAATAAACGTTTGAAAAATGTTATATAAAATGTATTTAAATGCAAACGGTATATGAAATAAGAGAAAAAAAAGATATATATACCGGTGTATATATATATATTTTTTTTATATGTGTATGGGTGTGTTTAAAATATATATATACACAAAGAAAAAAAAGGAAAATAATTGAAATGCTAACAATATTTTATTTAGATATTTCTCTATATATTTGCACAATTATTCATTCTTGAATATGAATGTTGTTATGTTAATGACTCTCGGAGGAGTGGATCCCAGTGAAAAGACCTTGAAGCCAAACCCATGCCAGTGTGCTTCATCGTTGTTCAGTCATTATACAAACTAGGTAAAAGACACAAAAAGACATATTTTCAATCTTTCTCTTGTTACTGTGCTGTACATCCTCCTTCCTGCCGTGCCATAAGTTCAGGTCTGCTCTGATTGGTTAGCTGGCCGTCTCTGTTGTGACTATGTGTTTTGATTGTTCATCTGTTTGCACTGTGACAGGGTTGCACTACAAAATCTCATTGTATATTTTTGTATAAGGACAATAAAGGCTTTCTATTCTATCTATTCTTCCTACCAGTAGCTTTTACAGCAGAATTTAGACTGAGGCCTCAATCCTCTTCCATACTCCATGTTAACATGTCTTAGAAAATGACAGAACATTATCAGAAGAGGAGAATTTGATTATTTTACCTATAACTTCACTACAGCTAGATGGATACACAGTGAGATTGACCTACCATGATGATCTGATCTGGCTGTGGAAGACGTTATGGAGCTGGATTATGATGGGAACTAGAAGGAAAGCTATTGGTTCTTATCTGACTTTGAAGAGGAAGCCTGATGGAGTGTCTGCAATTTAAAACAAGTCTCGCCTGAACAGGGACTTGAACCCTGGACCCTCAGATTAAAAGTCTGATGCTCTACCGACTGAGCTATCCAGGCTCTGAGAGCCCATATCTATAACAAAGAATAAAACCTTGCTATTGTTTTGTGGTCTTAAGTCCTCTACTACTGCTGGGGGTGATTGTGATTCTTCTTATAGCCTGGCTGCAAACTGGGCCATGTTTAAGTGGGATTCAATCCAGGACTTTGGTGTACGAGCCTCACGGATTGAAGACACCAGACAGCTCATCGTGCTGGAACGAAGCGAGAACAGGTCCTTATTTTGAATGAAGCTGTTGTAGTGCAAGCGTTTTTAGGATTGGAGTAATGTCAAATATGCAGGGAGGCCCTTATTGAGACATCTCAAAAAGTCAAAAACTTTGCATGAAACACAAGAAAATTGTAAAAAGATCATACTGCACTGGTGCACTTTACCTTTATACTTCTTCTACTACCTGTTTATATCTGCACACACTGCAGTATACATACATTTTATCATTTTTTATATTTCCGGTATATACACATTTATAAATGTTACTCTGTCCATATTACTAGCATGTTTTGCTATCATACATTTTGTAGTAGCATTGGTAAAGAGAGCCTGGGAACAATGACTATAAGGACCACTCCATGGTAATGGAGCACATGACAACACAGACCAGATCTTGAAATAGAGATTTGAAAAGGCATGTTATGAAATACAGCTTTATTCTGAGCTCAGTAGAATACCAACAGGAACTGACTGCAGCAAACCAACAACCTCTGGGTTCCAGGTTCCAGGTTCCCCTCAACAAGAACACCAGTTTGTTTTGGCTTTGAAATTAAAGTAGTTAGCCTTATTTTTAACTAATGTACATGCAGGATTCATTCTTTCTTTGTGTGAGTGTCTCCATGGTTGGTTGCACTTATTGTAAATTGCTTTGTATAAATTCTTCAGATAAATGAAATGTAATGCAATTCTGCTTTCAAACAAAACAACATCAGTGTTGACGTGTAACACAGTCACAAAGCCACTGACCTCCTCCCTGTATGGCCTCCGTCAGCAGCCTGTACAGGTGCAATGGTTTGCAAACGCGTTTCTGATGACACAAAGCAACAATCACAACACAAGACATAAGGCTCAGTAAAACACACAGAGATCATCTACAAAACATACAGCTCCTTACAGCTGAGTTAGTATGACCTGCAGTGAGCAGCAGAATGGCTTACCACACCACATCTGTGCCAAGGAGCTCAGAAAAAACATTTCAATACATCATTGCTGTATTCTAAACTGTCAGGGAACAAATGGGTTTTACAAAGTTGAAAACACTGTGGTACCTTAAAAGTAGACACATTTGTAGATGTTTCTAAAAGGGGAACTATGTTAATCCTCCATTTTTTATAAATGTTACGTTTATGGTGTTCATGGTCTAAGTGCAAAAACATAGGTTAAACTTGAACAATATCTCTAAAATCCCACAAACTAGAGCGCTAAAACTCAAATGTGTGATGTCATCCAGTATAACGTTGGAATCTACCCATAGACATCAACTCTTAAATATGTTAGAGATGACACTTGAGAGTATATTGGAAAAGCTTATGTTTCATAATTGAGAACACTACAATAGAAAGATCTTAGACCTCCTACTCGATGACCTCACAGGATTGAGACTTCATTGCTGTTTCAGTTTTGAGAGACAGTAGCTCAAGTTGACATATTTTGATGAAGGCCATGGAAATAACATATTGGAGTTTTTTATTGAGATGGTGCTTCCTTTAACCACGCTCAGGTCTGGAGTTCAGCAGAGGATCTCACCTTGTTGCAGTGCTTCATGAACAGTAGTTCGATATCTTTCAGAGAAGGAAGAGCCGCCTGGTGACGGTATGAAGGCTGCAGACAGAAAACACAGCCTCAACTCAGAAACAAAACTTACACAAACACATCACTACTTCATAAATGATTAGCTAGAAATGCAGTTTTTATGGATCTCATTACTCAGAGAAATTGACTAAATGTACCTCAAGAGTGTCCATATTTTGCATACATCTGATAGCAATGCAGAAACTAATATATTTATCGGTGCAGAGATCAACATTTATCCCTCCATTTCTTCTACCCAGTGCATTCTGGTACATATCCCATCATGTTACAGGCCAGTGATAGACTTAACACAATCTGCGTCTCCTAACAACACTGGCACTATAAAGAATGCACTGATCGGTTTTTACAGCCTCACTGTGGCCCAGAATTCCTCCTTAGTCAGGACGCTCAGTGAGATTTGTATTTATTTATTATCATTATTTTTATGTTGTAACCATAATTGCACCAGATTCAGAGCCCGGATAGCTCAGTCGGTAGAGCATCAGACTTTTAATCTGAGGGTCCAGGGTTCAAGTCCCTGTTCGGGCGAGAGTTTTAGAATACTACAAGCAGACGGCAACAACGTGACAAAGCAATCAGAGGCTAAAAGGTCTAATTACTAACAGTTATGAATGAAACACAGAATGAGCTTCACACTAACATTAATAATAAACACATTTAGAAAAGTAACTAAGGAATCAAATGGAAACCTCCTAAATATCACACAGTGTAATTTGACCTCTCTATTTAACCTGTCCTACAACGAGGAGCAGTGAGCAGCTAGTGTAAAGGACAGCAGTAGGGGATCCAGGGCCTTGCTCAAGGGAGGAGGCCTAGGAGGTGAACTGGGACCCCTCTGAGTATGAGTTGTTTATATTTGTACACTGCAGTTTGGGACAGTGGTGTACTGCTATTATTATATCTAATAGTTGGACAGTTGTGATGTAGATCATTTGTAATCCAGGTTCAGCATCCTCTGTTTGTTAGCTCCAAGGACATTTGAAACTCACCTCATCTGTAAAACCCCATGAACCCTCCCTCAGATTAACATCTTAATTGCTGTTTTTATTTTGCAGCAATTGTTTTGTGGAAATGTTAGTGGAACATGCCTACAGTATATCATATATATATATATATATATATAATTTAGCACTGTATGTAACTAGACCTGATATTGGTTTCTAAATGAATTCCCCATTGTTAATGTCTGCTTGTTGTACTTAAAACATGTCTCGCCTGAACAGGGACTTGAACCCTGGACCCTCAGATTAAAAGTCTGATGCTCTACCGACTGAGCTATCCAGGCTCTGTATGCCAGAGTTCACAGTAAAAGTGAGTAGTTGGGACTGTATGAAAGATGATTATCTTAATAGAGGGTCGCATTAGTCTCCTAGAGTCTGGGAATGTATTTCTCTGTGAAAACTGTTCCCTGGTATCAATATGTTTAAACACACCGGGCTACACGACAGCCCAATACATACAAGGATTTACACTGTTTATTTTCACATAACAATAATTTACAGATTATATTAACACTCATAATAATATAATCCCTAAATGTACTAATTTCATCATTGTAACTCTCTGTTACGGCCGCCGCCTCCCCGGTCCTGTTATCTCTGCTTCGACTGTGTTTTATGTAAATGAGCTGTGCGGTTGCCCTGATGTCCTTGGCTGCTCACCTCCTGGCCTGCCTCCGAAGATGTGATTGGAGCATGCCGGGCCCGACACCCTCCAATCCCAGCGCACATCCAGCGCACACCTTCCGGAGACGACTACAAAGCCTGTGGACAACTATCAGTCGGGAGGCTCTGATGTGTGAACAGACGCCTCTCGTTACTTGCTCTTCGTTGTTGTTATGTGTGCTTAACTCGTGTGGTCCGTATTTAGTTTAGTGTTGTGGTGATTAGATGTGTATAGATTAGTTTAGAATTACGTTGACTGTTGTCCGTTAGTATAGCTGTGTTTTCCTACAGCCTCCTTTCGTTAGTGTGTACCACTTTGATAGTGAGGGTAGTTATATCTCTCACAGGCTCCGCCCTGGCAGTGTGTGGAGGCGACATGGCAGCAGCCATTGAAAACGAAGGCCCCAGTAGCCGCCATGGCGGGCATCATCAGGGTGCAGGGCCGCTCGGACACGGCGTGTCCCGGTGTGCCCCCCCCTCAATGAGAGCCTGGCGGCCCATCTGCTTCCGCGGGCGGCTGGTTGGGCGGAGACCAAGAAGGACCGAGAGGATCTCCTTGGAGCCCCCGTGTCCACGGAGGGGCTCTTTGGGTCGATATCCTCGGTCACCCAGCGCTTCAGCCGCCTAGAGGAGGAGAGAGTCCAGCTTAGCCGTATGCTACCGCTGGCCCCTCCTCAGGCGCCGCAGCGCGCTCCTCCACGGGTTTCCCTACAGGCGAGGGAGCGCAGCACGACGGCAAAACAGAGGGAGAGGCGCCGGCACGGGGTGGCCGCGGCGCCCTCCACCTCTACGGCCCATCCCGTGGAACCGGCGTACCTGCATTCACGGGGACGGGCTGCCCGACCTCGGCAGGCTCCTTAGCAGCAGAGAGCGGCCGGGTGAGGTGCTCCGTCTTCCCGGAGCTGACTGGCGAGGGGAGGAAGCGTCCCGGCGGGGGGAGAGAATCTCTCCGCCCGGGACGCGAGGACGAATCCCGCCTCCTCCCTGTTTAATGCACAGATCGCAACAAAGTCTTTTTTGAATAAAAATAAAGTTGATCTGTATCCAAGTCTAAGTGTCCTTTGTTTCCACAATGCTACACTTACACGTAATGTTGACTGTACAAATTCCCCACTCGCCGCCCCAGCTGTAGCTCCTGTAAAGGAGGTGGCTAGTGGGCATGCGCAGATGAGAGTGATAAACTGCAGGGAGTGCTATCAAAGTGCTATGCGAGTACAGGGACATTATGGCCGGCGTATTACTGTCAGAGAACACACTACGCCTAGAGTAAAGACTCCGATTGATGCAGTTTACCGTAGTGGTAAAAACAGCATTATGGTGGAGCGCACGCTCACACAAGAGCGCGCGGCGGTGCGTTCAGGGACCTCAGTAAATAATCGACCCTTTCTGTGTCGACCCTCCATGGGCAGAACTTCCCTTCACGGGGAGTTTTGCGGCGGAACAGATCACCAGAGAGTATCACAGTTTCATAGCTGCGGCCCCACAGCTGAGGGCTTGTCCCCTAACACAATGTTATGGGGAATGGAAACTCAGCTGTGTTTTAACAAAGTGGATGGACAGGACGCTGAAACAGGGCTATTCACTCCAGTTTTGCAGCATCCCACCTCCATTCAGAGGCATGCGAGAGGTAAATCTGTCATCCCAGGAGGAGATGGGTTTCCTCTCAGCAGAGATTCAGGCTCGGGTGCAGAAACAGGCAGTGTCTGTTGTGCACCCTCAGCACAGAGAAAAGGGTCTTTATTCCATGTACTTCCTGGTTCTCAAGAAGACAGGAGAATTCAGATCTATTCTAGATCTCCGCAGCCTGAATCGGCACATTGCCTGCAGAGAATTCCGCATGTTAACTATAAAACAGTTACTGGGGCTTGTGCAGCCAGGCGATTGGTTCACCACCATCGACCTGAAGGACGCGTACTTTCATGTAGAAATTGCTCCAGAGCACAGAAAGTATCTGCGTTTTGCCTTCCAGGGGATAGCCTACGAGTACAACAGGCTGCCGTTAGGCTATTCCCTATCCCCATTTACATTCAGCAAATGTGTGGCCACAGCGCTTCAGCCGCTTCGCGAACATGGCATGAGGGTTTTCTTTTATCTGGAGAACCTCATAGTCATGGCCAGGTCCAGGGAACAGGCAATGTTTTGCACAGCCTAATTGATCCTCAGTGGAGGGCAACCTCAGGTTCTGGGGGTCCCCAGATCACCTCCGGAGGGGGTCTCCACTGGGACGGGTGACCTCCTACATCACAGTGTTCACGGATGCGTCCAGAACAGGATGGGGAGGGACCTGCCTGAAGAGGGCTATAGGAGGGCGCTGGCCGCTAACAGAAACGCGGCACAGCAAACTTCTAGAGCTGCGGGCAGTAGTGTTGGCCCTCAGCACTGTTTTTCGAGCACACTTTCTGCGAGGCAAGCGCAGCAGAGTGCGCTCTGTCAGCCGCAGCCCAGACTTCTCCACGGTCACAACCGGGGTAAAGGAGAATGTGGGGCAGCAGCTGCTGACCAGGAAAGCCGGTCAGGGGCAGTAGGGTGGAATGGTATTGTTTGACGACAGTGCGCGTATACATCAGGGCTCCACCCACTGTACCCATAGAGTCCAGTAGAGGGCGGAGCCTGTGAGAGATATAACGCCGGGTTGCCCATTTAAACCTGCGCCCTTTTGGCCCTTTTGTTTGTTTCAGGCTGCGTGCCTTCCATTTTATAATCCTGTTATTTAATAAACTCCTTATAATTATTACCAATTCCAACTGGTGTATGTTGCCAACTGGTCCCCTGGTGGGGACGTAACACTCTCTAAATATAATATGGTTAGCTTTGAGAATTAAACATGACAAATTTGCTTCTTGAATGTGTCAGCCTGCACCTTTTTCAAATGAATTCATTAAAAACATAGGATTGACAGGGGTATTGGCAGCGGGGCCCCCACTGACAGTTCCACAGGTGCGTCTTATTGGGTCACACTGTCAGTAGAGGGTATAAATATGAATTGGCTTACTATGTGCAAAAAGCAGAGTTGGGTGTTACTGTAATAATATTACTTTTGTCGGTAACGGAGTAATGTAACGCGTTACTTTTATAATTCAGTAATCACACTACAGTTACTAACATTGCCCGACACGCGTTACTTCGTTACTTTTATCAAATCAGTAATCACACTACAGTTAGCCTACTAACATAAAGAATTACTAGATTCTCCCAGAGCCGTGGATTCTCCCTTTGACAGACAAGAGGGATTTCCGCCGCAGGTTTATATTTACGTAACATTTGAGCGACTTGCGCGTCCACATGCAGTGCATAGATATGGCTCAGTCAACAGCGATAACTTTCGAGGGGTGGACGTCTGCCCATTATTTTGAGTTTGTCCGAAGAAAGGACAGGAATGTGACGGTGAGGTGCAAACTGTGTCCAGGACAGAAGCTTTTATCCACTGCTGCAAACACAACGTCAAACCTCAACAAGCGCCTGCACAGACAACATGCTAACGTGAAGCTAATAGCTAAGGACCCCCGAACCCAGAGTGAGGATGTAAACAGGGCCGCCCCCTCCCGCTCCCTTCGCAAAATGAAGCGCCCTCCGCAGTCTGCGTGATCTGCCTGTAGGGAGGGGCGGCCCATGAGTAAAGTAACGAGTAATGTAACGAGTAAAGTAACGCGTTACTTTATGTAGAGAGTAACGAAGTAAGGTAATATATTACTTTTTTTTAAAGTAATATGTAATATATTACTTTTTATGAGTAACGACCCCATCTCTGGCAAAAAGTAAGGGCTTTACATATTCCAATTTTAAAACGTTTCTCAAACACTGCGACTGAAGGCTATGAAGGACGGAACATGACACAAGTATAAATATATAAATAAATGCATAAATAAAAGTATGAATAAATACAGAAATAAATAAATAAAGGAATAAATAAATCAAAGATTAAATACATTTTGAAATAAATACAGGAATAAATAAATAAATGCATACATAAATATGGGAATAAGTAAATGAATGTATAAATAAATAAATAAAAGTTGAAAATAAAACAGAACATACACATCTTTAATGTACTGTATTTCTACATTTCTGTTCACTTACATTTATTTATTGTTGTGTCTGTCTGCATTCTAAGGCAGGATTAGTTACAGGATTGTGATCATTTCTGCATTCAGCAGCTAAAACCTTATTCACTTTTTTGTACAAACTCCACACAGATTGTTAGTGGGAACTCTCTTTGCAGTTCATTTACAGGAAATCAAAGCACACTTAACCCTTAGTATCAGCAAGATCACGGTAAATCTGAAGGTCTGATTTGGGGTTTTTCGGATACACAAACTATATTTTACCCTTGTTGACATTGCAACATAGGGCATTTGTTCTGCATTCATGTGGTGTTAGTATAAAGCTGTAGGTCAGGAAAACTCCCAAGGTTCACATGAATGCACCACTGGCCTTGGTGGAGTTCTGTGCTCCATTATATTTCATTTAGTGATGGATTTGTCTCTTACCTCTGTTGCTGGAGAGATTTCTTGTGGTGGTCTGTGGGATGGACTGGGAAGAAAAGATAAAAACAAGAGTAAACTTTGGTGAGTCATCTCTACTGACCTGCAGCTGTTTGCACCTAGTTAGTTACACTACTAGTTACATGCCAAATAACAATATCAAGTTAAACCTCATGTTTGCCCAGATCAGAACAAACCCATAATCTGATAAGGACAATACTGAAACAGACCTCTGTTTATCCACGATGTCCGCTGCTACAGGCCTGTGTATCTCTGCTCTGAGACTCTGACACTTCTGCTCCGTCTCCTCAGCCATGAACTCGCAATGTAGCGGATTTATTTTTATGCAGATAGTCGAAGACCTTAAAGTAACGCAACTAACGAGATCATTTCATGCATAGTAACTGTAATGTTATTACTGCTGAATAGACAGTAACGCGTTACACTAATGCAGACACATCTAATCTGATTACTGTAACGCGTTACTTGGTAGCGTGTCACCCCGAACACTGGTTATGACTACTTGTTGCACATTTTAATATAGCGATTTAAGTGATTCTGTAATACAGCATGTAGTCTAATGATTTTCCTCTTCGGCTCTTTGCACTTGAAACACAGTCAGTTGGTGCCTGGTGGTGGGCTTCTTTCTAACTCTCAGAACTCTACGTGCAACAGACTGATGGAGGACTCACGTGGCAGCGTTGCCCTTCTCCGTCAGCACCCGCAGCAGGAACGCTCCCTCCTGATTGGCCTTGTGTGTTGAGGGGATGATGATGTAGCGACCCGGGGGGAGGGTGCCTCGAAGGACCACCTCCCTGCGGCGGGAGTAGCTGGGGCTGTAGAGGACCGGGCGCTGGGCACTCAGGTCCTCCGGAGACAGATACGTGTTCTTAGGGTGAGCCTGCAGAGACAGCACACTCTTATAATACATGGATATACAAAATATAATCTAATAACTCTGGTTCCCTACTGAAAACTGGTCTCAACAGAGCGGAGACTTGAACCCTGGACCTTCACATTAACAGAACCATCCTGTTCACTGTTTTCTGCAGAGGTGGAAGAAGTATTCAGATATCAAGTATAATAAACAACACAATATTGTAAAAATATACATGAAAATATTCCTCTCCATGTAAAATCTTACTAAAGTGACAGAACATAAACATTATGATCGACATATGCATAAAGTTTCAAAAGTAAAAGTATAGAAGCGCACCTTATCTCCTAATAATAATACGATTTATTTGTATAGCACTTTTTTTGCACCAGGCGCAGCTCAAGATTTTAGACATCAGGCCAGATGTTAAAACCTTTCAGTACATATGTAGCATAAGAACACGATATATCAGTTTCACACAGCATTGAAAATGTATGATAATAAAAAATAAAACACAATAAAATAAATAGTGATCCCTGTCGGTAAAATAAAGGTAGACAAAATCAATAAATACGATAAACCTGCACGATTCGAGAGCAGCCGGGCTGTGGAGGCACAGAAGGGCCAGGAGCCCTGCCCTTAGGTTTTAGACAGGGCAGATGTGTGCAAATCCTTTAAAAGGGTTAACCCACACAAGGCTCCTGGACCTGATGGCATCCCTGGCCGTGTTCTCAGGGTGTGTGCAGTTCAGCTGGCAGAGGTGTTCACAGACATCTTCAACAGGTCCCTGCTGCAGTCTGTAGTCCCCACATGCTTCAAACACTCCACCATCGTTCCTGTCCCCAAAAAGTTTAAAACCACCAGCCTCAACGACTACCTCCCAGTGGCACTGACCATCACATGATAATGTCATGTATGAAAAACATATACGCCCAGTCCACATATGATAGAGTGGATTTGGAGTGGTTTGATAAGCCTGCCAAAGTCAGAGAGATGGTGGAAGAGAGGGAGAAGTGTGTGTGTGTGTGTGTGTGTGTGTGTGTGTGTGTGTGTGTGTGTGTGTGTGTGTGTGTGTGTGTGTGTACCGGGAATATATGCAGCCCTATATTCAGGTCAACGCCCCTGCGTCTCTGGTGTTTCTGCATCAGAGCCAACACGAAGGAGCATGTTTTCTGAGTGCTGGCTGTGCTGCTGTCCACCTCCGACAGGGTGAAGTAGAACTGAGGGTTCTGCCAGAAGGAACCTAAAAAACACACACACACACACACACACACACACAAAACAAACTTCTCTGTAATTGTTGTGCACATGAAAAAAAGTGCAAATGATCCTGTGCCAAGTGATTAGTTACGATGAGAGTGAAATCAGACTACACCTACTGAGTCAGTGTTGCAGTGTTGACACACGCTGTAATGGGCACCGCTTTGGTTTTTATAGCTGAGAACAGATAAACCTGTCTCAACCTGATGTGTTGACAACTAATCCCAATGTAAAACAGAATATTAACATCGTACAAACAGAGATCAGCAGACAGGGCATGAAAAAGAAGAAGGATGTTCCTGACATCAGGACTTTAACTAAGTTACTCAGAGGAACATTAAACTGTTTCTGAAGCAGAGTCAGTTAATACTAATGCCTTAATACATGAGCCATATAGGCAAACAAGACAATGAACAAGTTGACTGGCTATATGGCAACAAAATAAATTGTACTAGGATTTTATTTTTGTAATGTTAAATTGTTGAAAATCACATAACTGTAGCTCAATTTGCTGGGGTGGTTGCACACAAAAAAAAAGAAGATATATAAGGACATTAGAGTCGGGCGATATGATGGTATAGCAAGAAATGTATCCACCAGTAGATTTTAACAATGGGATTAATAATAAAAAGATTCTGCAGTTAGAATCAATTACACACTTTTACATTTAAACTTTAAATGTATTTGCATTTCAAATTGTATTTGTATTGTATTGTATTTTTTGTGTGAAACCGCTCAATGAACTACATCTCTGGTCTCGCACAACAACACACGTTACCAAGATGGCCGTCACTACTGTCTTGCCAAACAAGGGATTGACTACCCTCACTATCATCACAATGAAACACGTCCAGAAGAATGTCATGCAAAGCTGCCTGCCTGCCTTCCTTCGATTCTCCCTGAACTGCCTGATCTTTTTAATGTTCAATGTTAACCATTTGTGCAGATAGCATGAAGTAATAAAAGATTACAGTTCTTCAACAAAACGTTCACATGTAAGAGGTTTATCTCTCATTCAGATCAATGAAAATGCTCTCCTCTAACTGATTACTGCACATCACCATGGAAACCTTTGATCTCGTCGTTAGCTAAAATATAAACACCTGTGTCATGGAACACGATGATGTCATAACTCCAACTGACATGCTCAGAGCAGCAGACTTCAGATAATGGTTAACACAGCTCTACGTCAATTATGGGGTGTCATCATATGCCGTTTCTACGGTGGCCCTGAAGTGCAAAACACCAGAGCATTTCACAAAACGCTGCAGCATTTCACAAAACGCTGCAGCATTTCACAAAACACCACAGCATTTCACAAAACACAACAGCATTTCAGAAAACACTGCAGCATTTCAGAAAACGCCGCAGCATTTCACAAAACGCCGCAGCATTTCACAAAACACCACAGCATTTCACAAAACACCACAGCATTTCAGAAAACACCACAGCATTTCAGAAAACACAACAGCATTTCAGAAAACACTGCAGCATTTCAGAAAACGCCGCAGCATTTCAGAAAACGCCGCAGCATTTCACAAAACACCACAGCATTTCACAAAACACCACAGCCTTTCAGAAAACACTGCAGCATTTCACATTGGACGGAAAGGGTATTCCTTTAGGGAGAACACTTCTTGTTTGTGATTGGACAGAGCCAGCCAGAGAAGCACTGCTGTGATTGGTTGTTTTTGCTGCCAGTCAAGAAATGACGCTTCGTGATTGGTCACCACCCGACAGCGCAACATGTCCCAACACATCAGCCGTTAGCAGTTAGCACACACTCAGAGCTCACAGCTCCTCATATCTGTTCAGAAACTGGACAAAAGTTAAACAAGTACAAAACACAGACTGTCTATGTCATGGCGAATACAGTCGCTGCTTTATTTATGTCTGTATGACGTTGTTGTGAGTGTGGACGGAGCAGCTACAGGTTAGTTTAGCCTGATCGATCCGATTCCGATAGGATTTACATGGAGATACGCCCCGCCCCCTCTCCAGCGCGTCTTGTTTGAATGCCACAGCTGACAGCCGTGAAACTCGAGCGATTAGAGCGATGCGAAAAAACATGAATTAATGCTTTATTAATTCATGGTTTTTAAGGGACTTATCTCCATGTAAATACTACGGTAGACTACCCAATATTCGCATCGCTCTAATCGCTCGAGTTTCACCGCGGCTGTCAGCTGTGTTTGCTCCTGTCATTCAAACAAGACGCGCTGGAGAGGGGGCGGGGCGTATCTCTATGTAAATCCTATGGGAGATACCAACTACAACAAAATGAACATATTTGATCGTGATTTAATTGTAATACAGGTTTCAAACTGATGCCGAAGTAACTACATACTGATACCGGTTAGTAAAAACCATGAATTAATGCTTTGACAAGTGTGCAGACAAGACGGCAGGCAAAAGCTTTTAAAATGCGTGTTTTCTGAATGGAATCGGATCGATTAGGCTAAACTAACCTGTAGCTGCTCCGTCCACACTCACAACAACGCCATACAGACATAAATAAAGCAGCGACTGTATTCGCCATGACACAGACAGTCTGTGTTTTGTCCAGTTTCTGAACAGATATGAGGAGCTGTGAGCTCTGAGTGTGTGCTAACTGCTAACGGCTGATGTGTTGGGACATGTTGCGCTGTCGGGTGCTGACCAATCACGAAGCGTCATTTCTTGACTGGCAGCAAAAACAACCAATCACAGCAGTGCTTCTCTGGCTGGCTCTGTCCAATCACAAACAAGAAGTGTTCTCCCTAAAGGAATACCCTTTCCGTCCAATGTGAAATGCTGTGGTGTTTTGTGAAATGCTGCGGCGTTTTGTGAAATGCTGTTGTGTTTTGCACTTCAGGGCCACCGTACGTTTCCATGGAAACGCATCCCTCGCCATAAAACAATATGTCGCTGTAACTCCAATGGACACGTTCCGATCGTCCCCAAACTTCGCTTGTATATCACCGGTCCATACCTCAACAGCTCTACGCCAAATCTGAGATCTCACCATAGGCTGTTGCCATGGAAACGCATCCCTCGCCATAAAACACGATGTTGTCGTGATACCTATGCAAATGGCCTAAAACAGCACCAGACTTCAGATAATGGTTAATGGTCCGGCCCTCAACAGCTCTATGTCAATTATGGGGTGTCATCATATGCCGTTTCCATGGAAACGCATCCCTCGCCATGAAACACGATGTTGCTGTAACTCCAGTGGACACAGTCCGTCGTCCCCAAACTTCGCTTGTATACCACCGGTCCATGCCTCAACAGCTCTAGGTCAAATCTGAGATCTCACCATAGGCTGTTTCCATGGAAAAGCATCCCTCGCCAAAAAACACGATGTTGTCGTAACTGATATGAAAATGGTCAAAAAGTGCTCAAACTTCACGTGTGCTAACAGTCCAGCCGTGAAGACATCTACGTGACAGTTTTGAAATGTCTTCAAAGGCTGTTGCCATGGCAACACAATGTTCGCTATGAAACACGGTTTTCTCATAACTTCAGTGAAAATGCTCCAAACAGCCCAAAACTTCCCAGGTTTGGTAACGATGCAGCCATCAAAACATCTAAGCGTATTATGGGGTGTCATCAAATACCGTTGCCATGGCGACAGATCATTCGTCATCAAGTTAGTTCAATAGTTTGCAGTTCAAATATTCTGCTGCTTTTCCAAGCCATTTTACTTTATTTTCTTCTCTTATCACACATTCAAGCCCCCAGTGTTCATGTATCATTTCAATCTAAATTATTCACTTTCTTCTTACACATTACATTGCAGAATAGCAATTCAGCGTCAGCTTTTCAGCATAAAGCATTCCCACTAGCAATTTCTTCAGGAATTGCATTCTCTAGTTTGCTACTGTTTTGCCTTCCCTTTTCTCTTTCTTAGTTTTTTTGTTATATTTTATCGTGCCTAAATACTATTTTTGCCTATGTATTGATTCGCCTTCCTTCTATGTTTTGCTTATAGACTAGTTTGTTGTATCATTGTGTACAAACTAGTGATTGAGTTTTTAAAACTACAGCACCCTCCTTGTAACGAACCACTTTGTCCCTCAAGGTTTAATACTGTCTCTGTGCTTTTTATCCTTCTTCAGTGACAATCCTGGCCATACTGTGGAGTGGAGCATGCGGTTTGCTGGGCACTTTTTGCATGCAGATAGGTATGGGTGATTTGCAGTGATTGTTAATTGAAAGCAGCTACATGTGGTGATATTGTGATTCTGGGGGAACCCTCAGCAGTTGGCCAGTTGAATCACTTACCTTTTAACTATCACCATAGTCGTGATATTATAACCCTGCTATTTATTCTCTCCTTGTCAGAGCCAGCCTCCAATTGTGGGATTTAGGTGTGTCGACTGGGGAAGCTGAACAAGTTTTAATCAGTTTTTTATAAATACTGAACTCTTACCTGATTATTTATGTAATAAACTTTTGTAAACATTTGAACTTGAGGCCACGTCCCTGTGCATCCTTTTACTCTTATCTGCGTGACTTGTCCTAAGGGCTCGCCTTGGGGAACCTAGGTTAGTGCTAAGTATCCTAACCCCTTTTATTATCTATCTATCTATCAATAGATAGATAGATAGATAGATAGATAGATAGATAGATAGATAGATAGATAGACAGACAGACAGACAGACAGACAGACAGACAGACAGACAGACAGACAGACAGATAGATAGATATACATATATATAGATAGATATACATATAGATAGACAGATAGATAGATAGATAGATAGATAGATGGATAGATAGATATATAGATAGATAGATAGATGGATAGATAGATATATAGATAGATATACATATAAATAGATAGATAGATAGATGGATATATAGATAGATACTTCATTCATCCCAAATTGTGAAATGTGTGGAAACAAGTATAAACATAATAATATTAAATACAAATAAAAGCAATAGACAGGAATATATGCATATACAGTAGAAAGGACACGATGAATATTATAACATTTAATGTAGCCTTACTGTGAAGGCTAACCTAAATACGGTGCTTTTCTACAGATTACTTTACCACTGCACTGGTAAGGTAAAACTAGGCCGATTAACAAGATGTGAAGTGCTTTGTCACTTTGACCCGCTTGACTGAATACACAAAAAACAATGAAGAAAGAGTTATCTCTGGGGCTGCTTCGCTGCTGTAGCTCCCTGGGACCCGAAAGTGGCGCAGCCTAAGTAGCCTACTTCAATCAATGCATACGAAAGTGCTCGATATATGCTGTATTGAACAAATAAACTAACTGTATCACTATAACATGAGGATGATGGTGTCAGTGATAAAGAATGCATCTAACGTTCTGCTGTTCATAATAATACAAAACAGTGCATTAAACAAACCATCATGCTCTTACTTTGAAACCATGCGGAAATGTCGTCATCAGCAGGCCATCACGTGGTTTCCGAAAATAACCAAGTGACACGAGTAGATTTTAGCCGAGACCGGCGGAAAGTTGGTCTCAAAACTCTGTGTGTGTAAAAAGACGATCCACGAGCAGAGATTTGAGATCCACGAGCAGAGATTTGAGATCCACGAGCAGAGATTTGAGATCCACGAGCAGAGATTTGAGATCCAAGAGCAGAGATTTGAGATCCACAAGCAGAGATTTGAGATCCACAAGCAGAGATTTGAGATCCACAAGCAGAGATTTGAGATCCACAAGCAGAGATTTGAGATCCACAAGCAGAGATTTGAGATCCACAAGCGCATTTTTGGTTGACAAATACAAAATGGATTCACAAATGCCTGATCGAAAGTTGTCAATGTTAAAGAGATATTCACAGATCTTTTTTTTATTTGTGAAAATATTTAGCGTATTTGCAGATCCGTTTCACATTTGCACATGTATTATTGAGTTTGCAAATCTTTTAAATGCATTTGTGGATGGTGTTTTACATTTACACACAAATTATTTTTATGTTCACACAAATAATTATGAGACAAATCTATGCCCATAGAAGTGCATCATTTAGAACTGTTAGTATTTAGACCTCAATTTTAGCTAGTAGATACCTTTTCATGTTGTTGCTGACTGCTTGTAGTTTTTAAAACTTGTCTCGCCTGAACAGGGACTTGAACCCTGGACCCTCAGATTAAAAGTCTGATGCTCTACCGACTGAGCTATCCAGGCCCTGATCACATCTATATTGCAGTAACAAGAAGACACTGTGTAACATTACTTCGTTACTTTTTCTGGTCTGTTCCTCATTGTAAGTTGAATCTCCAATGTAAACAAAAGGTGAGATAGAAGACACATAAACTTTTAAAAATTAAACTGATACGTACATAATGACCGGAAGTTTGAACAAAAAACAATTGGCACAATTACCTGAACTAAAACCTTATTTCTGTAATATGTAAATGTGGTGGGGTTAGTTTTTTGTTGTTGTCAAAATCCATATTTAAACATACGAGTCATCTGATATGATGGATTAACTATTTGGGTTAGAGACATGTGTCTGACGGAAGAGATCTGGCAGTACCTCTATCTATGGGATGTCATGTTTGTTTGCGTGATTTTGGTGACCATCATTAAGCTTTGTCACTCATTTGGTCAGATATTCATGTCTTTTTAACCTTTGGTAGTCTAAAGGCCCGGACACACCAATCTGACACCAAAGAACTGACACAGACGGACCCCCGACTGTTGTGTCGCCTCGCGTCTCTGCCAGGGTTTCCGCTATGATTTTTTCTTGCCGGTCAAATGTCCGGACAGAATTTATTTTACCGGACAAATTTGAAACTTACCGGTCATGTTTCAATAATAATAATAAGAATTGTGTAGCAGAGTTTCCGTTAGCAGGTAATTACCGGACTATGACCGGATATGCTGATGTTTAAAACTCAGTTAACTCATTTTATATTGCTTCAGTTTATAATCGTAACAGATCGAAAAATTCAGATTCATTTTTCAATAAATGATTCCACAAACAACAAACAACATAATTATTACATTCAAACAAACTACTTGTAGTAGATGAAGTACATAATTCAAAAGTTTACATTAGCTTTGGATAATAACACGGGAGAAACGGATCCTCTCTTTTCCTCTCTCCCTCCCTCTCTCCTGACAGCCCGTCAGTTTCTCATGCAGCTCGCTAAACAGTGGGCGGGGCTTCAGGTGATCATGCAGAGCTGCGTGTCTCCGTCAGACTCAGGAGCTGATCTGATCTCTCTCTCGCGTCCGGTTATACTTCACTCGCGTTTATCTCCATATCGATCAGATCCAGCTCTCCTGATCGGCCTTTATAGAGAGCACCGATCAAACTATTAAGAGTGAATATCGGCCGATAATGACCGGCGGCCAATCGATCGGAACATCCCTAATTATTACCGGACATTTTGACCGGCAGGTTTTGAATTTACCGGATTTTAATACATTTTAACAGCTAAAACCCGGTAATTACCGGCTAATGGAAACCCTGGTCTCTGCGTCTTGGCCATGTGTCGCACTGGAACACACCGCAAAGACTTCAGCCGACGGCCAAGAAGCACGTACGAACTGCGCATGCGTGAGTGGCAATAACTCTCCTTACCAGCAGGCGGCGGTAGTGTGTATTCGTCATTCAAAAGAGGCAACAACCGGAAGACAGACTGGGTGATAACCGAGAGAAGAAGAACAGACTGCGTGATATAAACAGACAACAAATAGCGCGTGCGTTCCATTTTCACTCTACAACGAGAAGCTCATGGGGCTTTCCCGAACCTGTGTCGAGAGCTGGAGTTAAATGAAATCTCAGATTTGCCTTCTTAATAGTTTGTTTGGGTCCCTCACTTCCGTTTCGCTTCTCATGCACTGATTCGCTAGCTGAACAGCCAATCAGAGTGATTTTTTTTTGCCGACTGCCCACCGATTCGACATGTTGAATCGGTGGGTTTTCGGCCGAAAAGGTGTCGGCACGGCTGAAAAGACACGACGGTGCGGGACACACCAATCTGAGTAGGGCGTGTCGACGCTCATCGTCGGCCTGACGCCCATCGACGGCCAAAATCGGCTTGGTGTGTCCGTGCCTTAAAATATACATTTGAGTTTTTTTTAATATTTTTACATTTTGCGAAATTTATATTTTGAACTTTAGGGCCCCCATGCAAATGTTAAATCATTTCCTAATTGAATTTACAGAACAGTTACATGATATTTACTGTTACCTTGATCTTAGTAAGAATGTGTTATTTATTATTTCGATTGGACATTATTCTTTGGTACAAACACCCAGAACAATAAAACCCAGACACGTTGCATCATCGATCACCACATGTCTTACCTTCTTTGGCAGAGCCTCCTGCTGAGATGTAAGGCACCCAGTTCCCATGATGCATTATGTTGCACCACGGCACGCTGGACCCCCGTTCATCTATAGGTTCAGTCAGGTGACACACCTGCAGCGTCTCAAAGTTCTGCTGGAAGTCCGACACCAACATCCTGAGGGAGAGGAGAAAGATCCAGGTGAGTTACACACAGGCTAAGATGTATGGTGGCCCTGAAATCTCAATACGTTGAAGAAAGAGAGAGAAAACACAGAATACAGAAACTGCAGCGAGAAGCTCACACCACAACAGAAAATCTTTTCCAGGTGATGCACATGCCTGGGACACACGTGTTGTCGCCATGGTCTGGGGTATGCTATTTTGCTTATAATTAGCCTGCTTAGTCACTTAACCTGATGAAATACACACATTTAACTTTGAAACAGGCTAACATCAGCTGAACTTTTTCAACAGTCACTAAGTAACAATAAGGGTTGAATAATTCAATGGTTAAAGGTAAATAAGTTTCACTTTGACAGTTTAATTCCACAGCCAGTTTCACAGATAATTATTATTTGAATTGGTAGGCTTATGATAAGTAAAAGTTTAATGCTTAATTTCATTAATTAATTTCACCATTAAGCTCTAAGGGCCACCGTACAAATATGTGGTTTGATCTTTTAAAACTTGAAGGACACACCCCTCCAGACATACAGAATATAAATAAACCAGAAAAGTTATATTTGTTAAACTAATTCTTCATTTTTATTATATCTAATACTTAGTTCCACTACAATATAACTGAAGTTCAACCGCAGTTAGAAATGTTAAACTCATCTCACCTGAGCAGGGACTTGAACCCTGTACCCTCAGAATAGTAGCGCATTGGTCTATATATTTTTAGTTATTAATGATAGTGTAAACAACATGTTAGTAGCTTAATCCCTCTGCTGTTGATACTATCTACATCTAGTAATTTAAAACTTGTCTCGCCTGAACAGGGACTTGAACCCTGGAGTCTGGACCCTCAGATTAAAAGTCTGATGCTCTAGCTATCCAGGCTCTATTACTGAAATTTCGTACTAACTTAAAGAGTTCACATTACTAAATGACTTTGCTATAGTCATCAAATGTATGTATGGGGAACAGGGTCTGCACACTGAGCTATCCAGACTGTCAAAACCCTGTGAGAGTAAAGGTACATTATTAAAGTGTCCCATCAATCTTGTAAGTGTGATTCTGGTCACATCAAATTAAATCATGCAGGTTCTGCAGAAACTTTTTCTGGTCAGTTCCTCATAGAAAGTTGAATTTCTAAGTGAAAAAAGGTGAAATAAAAACAGTTTTGTAAATAATGACATAGGGTCTGTTTGAACAAAAAGCAAGTGCCACAATAACCTGGACCAAACCTTATATTTACTCTCTTAAAAAGAGGAGAATAAGCAGCATATAACGTCATGGAAAAGCCCAATTGTGTTCCTTGTTGATCTTCTTGTGGTTGGGCCTCACATGTCAGGGTGTTTTGTTTCATGTTTGCAGAACATTCAGAAGCACACACTCACCAGAACTCCCCGTCCTCCCGCCTCACTCTCTGCAGCCTGCTCTGCTCCTCCACGCTCACTGAATTCCACTCAGGACTGCACAGATCGATCACAAACAGAGAGGGGAGATATTTATCTATATGTACAGAATATACAGCAGTACAATACGTATTTCCAATTAGAGGTGTTGATAAATGAGGTTAAAATGTACACACGCCTGTCTGCTGCTTGGTGTCCTAATCATGATTGTGTGAAATATATTTATTTATATTCAGATGTTTACCTTACTGTGAGTTATTGTGTACATTACAAAGCATGACTTTAACTTATACCTCGGGAAGACTGAGGCAGGCAGAGAGACACAAATGTACAACAACTAACAATTCCATGTAGCTTAAGATGGAGACATTCTATTAAAGAAGCCCAATTATGCTTTTTGGGGTTTTCCCTCTCCTGTAGTGTGTGTTATATAGGTTTTGGTGCATGTACTGTATGTGTTTCAGACAGAGGGTGAGAAGAGGTGCTGCAAACATAAAGAGCTTTTTTAACATTAAAGCATGGAAACATGTCCCAGCAGAGACACTAAATACTGATATACACCTGAACATCAGCAGGAGAGGACTCTTTAAAGTAGAGACACTAAATACTGATATACACCTGAACATAAGCAGGAGAGGACTCTTTAAAGTAGAGACACTAAATACTGATATACACCTGAACATCAGCAGGAGAGGACTCTTTAAAGTAGAGACACTACATACTGATATACACCTGAACATCAGCAGGAGAGGCCTCTTTAAAGTAGAGACACTACATACTGATATACACCTGAACATCAGCAGGAGAGGACTCTTTAAAGTAGAGACACTACATACTGATATACACCTGAACATCAGCAGGAGAGGACTCTTTAAAGTAGAGACACTACATACTGATATACACCTGAACATCAGCAGGAGAGGACTCTTTAAAGTAGAGACACTACATACTGATATACACCTGAACATCAGCAGGAGAGGACTCTTAAAGTAGAGACACTACATACTGATATACACCTGAACATCAGCAGGAGAGGACTCTTTAAAGTAGAGACACTAAATACTGATATACACCTGAACATCAGCAGGAGAGGACTCTTTAAAGTAGAGACACTAAATACTGATATACACCTGAAAATCAGCAGGAGAGGACTCTTTAAAGTAGAGACACTAAATACTGATATACACCTGAACATCAGCAGGAGAGGACTCTTTAAAGTAGAGACACTACATACTGATATACACCTGAACATCAGCAGGAGAGGACTCTTTAATGTAGAGACACTACATACTGATATACACCTGAACATCAGCAGGAGAGGACTCTTTAAAGTAGAGACACTACATACTGATATACACCTGAACATCAGCAGGAGAGGACTCTTTAAAGTAGAGACACTAATACTGATATACACCTGAACATCAGGAGAGGACTCTTTAAAGTAGAGACACTAAATACTGATATACACCTGAACATCAGCAGGAGAGGACTCTTTAAAGTAGAGACACTACATACTGATATACACCTGAACATCAGCAGGAGAGGACTCTTTAATGTAGAGACACTACATACTGATATACACCTGAACATCAGCAGGAGAGGACTCTTTAAAGTAGAGACACTACATACTGATATACACCTGAACATCAGCAGGAGAGGACTCTTTAAAGTAGAGACACTACATACTGATATACACCTGAACATCAGCAGAATAGGACTCCTTAAATGTTGTATGTTGACTCCTTCATTAACACGTCTTACTTGACAGCTGTAAACCTGTATGTACCAACCCTTGCATGTCATTCCAGGGCCCCTCCCACTCGCTGTTGCCCCAGGGGTTGAGGAGTCTTACTAAATCTACTGTGCCGTGTGTTGTCTGCACCTGGCAGAGGAGGAGGGAACAGACAGAAAAGGTGAGAGCAGTGGGAGGAACATGACGCTCCAATCATTCTCACAACTCTTTAAAGGAGCTGGACCCAGATTCAGAGCATAGCTTAAAGTGCCAGTGAAGTGCATTTTTTTGCGCCAAAATGAAATGGCAGTTTCATTTCTTACATATAATTGTACCTGTTCATGGCTAAAATAATTTTTTAGGAAGTGCGAGGGACGAGATAAACATCGCAAATTTTTCAGAGTCTGAGCCTACCGCTGCTGCAGACGATAGCGGCTGTGACGTCACAAGATGGGCCCAGTTGTGATTGTAAACATGGCGGAGACTTCGGAAAGTGATACTGGTGCGAGAGAAATTAGTGATTTTGACAGCTTTTCGGACAGGATAGATGAGGAAAGTGGCCATTGAAGTCAATTTAGTTGAGGACAATATTTTGTCATAGATCTAGAGTAGACCTACACACAGGATTGGCCATCACCTGATCATACATTCATCTGTTCATAGCATGATGCAACATTCATGTTCACATGCAGTGTTGTGCTAGTTACTGAAAACCAGTAACTAGTTACAATTACTAGTTACTTCACTACTTACACCAAAAAGTAATGCGTTACTGTGAAAAGTAACTTTTTAGTTACTTAAAAAAGGGCACCCATTAAAGACCCACTGAAGTGTGCGACGGTGCATGATCTTTTATGCTAATACGTATAGTAATGACCAAAATTGTCCATTGGAACCCATATCAAAGATGTTGGAATAGCAACGAATTTGACGAGTTTGAATTTTCTGCTGGGAAATTCGCAGTCGACCTCCGCCTTCGTGGGCGTGGCTTGCGATCTACTGCGTGACGTCAGAAGATGGGCCAAGCCGAAGTGTTTACATTCACCACCATTCATTTTGTCTCTATTTCAAAGTCGAATTTACCAACGTTTTTGAGCGAGTATTTGATTGGAAAGTGTTTCGCAGTCGACTGGAAGTGATTGCCAATCGAGAAAGCTGACAATGGAGGCGACAGTGACGAAAAAGGGAGGAAAAACACACGGGAAGCGATGCATTGCCGCTGGCTGTGGTAATGAAGTCTGCCGAAGTGGCGATGTTTCTGTTCCCAAAAGATGAAGGTGAGTGGCTGGTGTCATTGTTTCGTAGATTCGTAGATTGTTTATGAAAAATAAACGCCACTGTGTTTGTGTTAACTAACAAGACTATCATGGCGGCGGCAGAGCTCAAGTCGAGTTTCTCCGCCTGAGATATTCTCACTATTTCACTTTTGTCGAGCACAAAGAAAAGAAGGTTTTAGTTAAATGTAAGTTGTGTCTTGGCGGGTCAAAGATCCTATCGACTGCCCAAAACAGCAATTAAAATCTGTTGAAACATCTGCAGAAAAACATGCTGGACGAAGCTAGTAGCGAAGCTAGTAGCTAAGACCACAGACCCAGACTCATCCGACGCCATTCCACCTCCACCTAAGCAACAGCGGCTGGATTGGCACTTTGAAACATATCTTTGTGTTTGTGTTTGTATAGACCACATTGCTTAGCAGAGTTCAGTGATGCAAATGCATGTCAAGTTGATCAACAGGTTGTATTATTCTCCGATGCAATAACAGTACTGAAATGAAGGCTACAGTATAAGGGCATTAATGGGTGCCCTTTTCTAAGTAACTAAGAAGTTACTTTTCACAGTAACGCATTACTTTTTGGTGTAAGTAGTGAAGTAACTAGTAATTGTAACTACTTACTGGTTTTCAGTAACTAGCACAACACTGCATGTGAACATGAATGTTGCATCATGCTATGAACAGATGAATGTATGATCAGGTGACGGCCAATCCTGTGTGTAGATCTACTCTAGATCTATGACAAAATATTGTCCTCAACTAAATTGACTTCCATGGCCACTTTCCTCATCTATCCTGTCCGAAAAGCTGTCAAAATCACTCATTTCTCTCGCACCAGTATCACTTTCCGAAGGCTCCGCCATGTTTACAATCACAACTGGGCCCATCTTGTGACGTCACAGCCGCTATCGTCTGCAGCAGCGGTAGGCTCAGACTCTGAAAAATTTGCGATGTTTATCTCGTCCCTCGCACTTCCTAAAAAATTATTTTAGCCATGAACAGGTACAATTATATGTAAGAAATGAAACTGCCATTTCACTTTGGCGCAAAAAAATGCACTTCACTGGCACTTTAATGCCCTTATACTGTAGCCTCCATTTCAGTACTGTTATTGCATCGGAGAATAATACAACCTGTTGATCAACTTGACATGCATTTGCATCACTGAACTCTGCTAAGCAATGTGGTCTTTACAAACAAACACAAAGATATGTGTCAAAGTGCCAATCCAGCCGCTGTTGCTTAGGTGGAGGTGGAGTGGCGTCGGATGAGTCTGGGTCTGTGGTCTTAGCTACTAGCTTCGTCCCAGCATGTTGTTTCTGCAGATGTTTCAACAGATTTTAATTGCTGTTTTGGGCAGTCGATAGGATCTTTGACCCGCCAAGACACAACTTACATTTAACTAAAACGTTCTTTTCTTTGTGCTCGACAAAAGTGAAATAGTGAGAATATCTCCAGGCGGAGAAACTCGACTTGAGCTCTGCCGCCGCCATGATAGTCTTGTTAATAGACACAAACACAGTGGCCTTTATTTTTCATAAACAATCTACGAATCTACGAAACAATGACACCAGCCACTCACCTTCATCTTTTGGGAACAGAAACATCGCCACTTCGGCAGAATTGACATTACCACAGCCAGCGGCAATGCATCGCTTCCCGTGTGTTTTTCCTCCCTTTTTCTTCACTGTCGCCTCCATTGTCAGGTTTCCTCGATTGGCAATCACTTCCAGTCGACTGCGAAACACTTTCCAATAAAATACTCGCTCAAAAACGTTGGTAAATTCCACTTTGAAACAGAGACAAAATGAACGGTGGTGAATGTAAACACTTCGGCTTAGCCCATCTTCTGACGTCACGCAGTAGATCGCAAGCCACGCCCACGAAGGCGGAGGTTTCCCAGCGGAAAATTCCAACTCGTCAAATTCGTTGCTATTCCAACATCTTTTATATGGGTTCCAATGGACAATTTTGGTCATTACTATACGTATTAGCATAACAGATCATGCACCGGCGCACACTTCACTGGGTCTTTAAAGGACTATACACACACACACACACACACACACACACACACACACACACACACACACACACACACACACACACACACAGCTGGGATTACAACACACAGAGGGAGTGTGACTTCACTCTCTGCTCAGGGCGCCATTACTACACTAAATATAGTGTTTTATAGAGAGTATAATAAGAGTTTTTAAGACCTGAATTGGTGTAGCAATAATTATCATTGATGGTTATACTATTTAACGTAGAGTTAAGATGATCTAAATGTTCTCATCTTCTCTTACCCTCTCTACTGCAGTCAGAGAGTAGGCATGTCTGAACATGATGCCTAGTTCATTCTTCTGCTCCAAAGGACCCTGCAGAGAAACACACATCCACCCACAGGAGAACAAGGCATTACACTCAGTGACTCACATACAGTAAACCTTCAATAGAAACATGTTGCGCTGCAGTCTGTCCCGGCCAGTGCTGGGGTAGATACTCAACAAAAAGTAATGCATTACACATGACTAGTTACTTTAAAAAAAACTACTACTAAGTTACTCACTGCTGAAAGTAATTAGTTACACTACAAGTTACATTCATTTAGGACTACTCTGTAACATCATCTGAGATGCACCATAAATCACATGACAAATAACAGTATAAAGTTAAACCTAATTTAAGCCCGGATCAGCACAAATCCTAAATCTGATAAGGACAACACTGAACACAGACCTCTGTTTCTGCTCTCTGTTTGAACATCAGCCTTAACATAACTTCACAGAAAAATGTCTGTCATACACCAACATAACTTAAAATAAGTTTTCAGATGTACAATGTCATTAACAGAGCAAACAGACTCACTTAGCTCACACTGCCAAACTGTGGCTTTACACTAGATGTATCCCTCTTACTGGTCATGCTTATTGTGATGCCCCTGTGGGTTCATCTAGAGAGGGTGTGGCTGTGCTGTCTGTGCTGCCTTGATTGCAGTAACTCAGGGCACCTGGGTCTGGTGCCCTGCAGCTATTTAAAGACTCTGCTCCTCTCTGTCTTCTCCCTCTGCTTTCTTCTACAGGCACCCGGTTTTTGGTTGAGTATGTTCAGTTGCTTCACTTTGTGCACTTCAACACTCTCATACTCATACATGTCCATGCAATCCTCACCCTGCACTTACACTACTGATACCACTGACATCCACACCTCATGCTTCATTTGGTTTTGCACTGAATTAATTTGGCTAATTTGGACTACTTGCTTTAATAAACATCTTTTGTTAAACCGTTGATATGGTGTGTCTCCTCTTTGTTGTGGCCTTTTGAGCCAGGTCATAACACTTATCAAAGAAGTGGTTAAACCCTTTATTTATACAGTCTATGGTTATATGGATATACCTCATGAGGAAGAGTCTCTCAAATAGTTAGTCTGACAACCTGCTCCTCCTCGGGTCCAACACAAGACGGCCCAGGCTGAAGAGACTCTCAACTGGTGCCCTACAGGGTGTCGCTGTATCAAATCTAATTGCTAAAGTATACATTTGGGGTTCTGCTGTTTCCTCATCTTTGAACCTTTGCGCTTAGTAACCTCCCATCATGTCAGACGAGTGAAGTGCTAGCACATGAAAAGGGACGTTCGATTTGTTTTTCTGTCCTCCCATTATGCAGACAGTTGAGGACCTTAAAGTAATGCAAGTAACAAGATCGTTTCGTGCTTAGTAACTGTAATGTGATTACTGCTGCGTTACATTACTGTGGTATAGACAAATGTAATGTGATTACAGTAACGTCTTACTCTGTAGTGGGTTCCCCCCAACATTGGTCTGACAGATTAAACTAGCCCCCACACTCTCGTACCTGGCAGTTGGCGCAGTTGATGAGCGCTCCTTTAGCCAGCAGCTGGCTGAGGAAGGCCGGGGGGTCTCTGGTCAGATGGGAAGAGGTCAAAGTCTCAGTCACCCCCCCCCGTCATGTCCACCATTGCCTCATGAGGGAAGCCCATGTCCAGAGCTCTGTAGCCCCCTTTCACCCTGGGACACACACAGGTCAGACAGGCTACTGGACAAACAACGTCTGAATCAGCATTAAACAGGTCTTGCAAGAATGTGTTTCCTAAGAAAACCTGCCAATACATGAACACATAAATGAGTAAATCTGTTCCATCATTGAGGAATTACTTTTGAGTATGTATGATGTATGGTGGTGTATAAGGTCTGTAGTCATTTTAGAGAGGAACAGCATTTAGAGATGTAAGGATATGTCACATGTTTAAACCTGCTTACTCTACAGCCCTGGAGAAGAGACCTGATGAACATCTGATTTTTGTGACTACTAGGCTTAGTTTTGGCAATTCTAATATAACTGATCACTTTTCAATTGTGAAACCTGAAAGTCAAAATCATTAATTAATGAGAAAAGTTGAAAGACAGGAAAGTGATCCAAGTGTTGAGTCAGACAGTAGCTACAGTTCTGCTGGTTGATAACGTTTAGGAAAATGTCAAGGCATTTAAGAGACAGATCAACAGGGAGATAATTAGAAGGTTTTCAATTACAGACAGGTGAAAGGGCTGTGCACAATATAAAATAAATATTCCAAACCATCTGCATTTCTTAGACCTCTTTGCTGTTTTTCTGTTGGGGAACAAGCAAGTGTGTGCAGGTAATATAAAGTCAGCAGAAAAGTATCTGTGCAAAGAGTGGTCAGGATAGCCCTGAAGATAATGCTAGCTGAAGTTGGACTGTATTTAATGTCGACTTGCAGAAATTCATCTTTAAAAACATCCTTATTGGTGATCTAACTGGTACTGGCTGGATGGACCTTTAATAATTTAAATAACTATGTGACTCCTTAAAACTTGTGCCAAATCCTGAATCCCAAAATGAATCTACCTTGAGTTATTTGCTTATGGTATTAATTACAGGGATGCAAACACACGTATGGTGAAAAAAGAGAACTATTCGAAGCAGAAAAAAAACTGCGTAATATACCATCTGACAAAGGCCTGTGCTATAATGCTTCAATTAACTGGCTATTCTTTATAATATACTTAGATCAATAGGAGACAGAGATGTTAAGTTATAAATTAAGGGTTTTTATTATTATTTACAGCAGGGGCGGGGAACTTTCTTCCTCTCAAGGGCCATTTCAATTTTTACAACATCCTCCGAGGGCCGGGGGCCCGTACAAATTATTGAACTCAACCTCATTCTGTGCAAAGAAAAAGCAACCTCTTAATCCAGATATCTTAACATGACTCGCACACGGTTGTGGCATGACCACCAAAACAGAAAGATAGACACACAAGATGTGTGCAAATGTATCCATGTGGACATCATTTAAGTGGGGGGTGGACCTTACATCCTCTAGGGGGGTCCGGGGGCATGCACCCCCGGGAAGATTTTTTTTTAAATGTTGAAGTTAAAAGCATCAATCTGGTGCACTTTGAGAGCAAAATGAAGAGATCTATGGATATACATCTCTCAACACCCATATGAAACAGAACTGTAAGCAGATTTATTTTTCTTTATGGATATTTTACTAATCACTCCCCTTTCAAACTGTATTCTTGTTATTTTTAACAACTTTTTTGTGACTGAAAACATCTGCTTTCTTACAGTGCAGACGCTTTTCTGCTTGCTCTTGCCTCTGCTTACTTTTTTATGCTGATTTTCCTATTTTTCTTTTCTGAAAACTTCGAGCAGCGGCTCCTGGACATTAATTTATCACTGGGACAGTTATTCTGCGTAAATAGATGGAGGGTTTCAGCCATATTTCAATATTTTTACGACGACCTCATTCTTATAGTAGCGTGGCCTAGCAACAGCTAAAGCCTGCTACTGCATGCTATTTAGCTTAAGCTAGTTAGCAGCAAAATGCCTCCGTTCTCTACAGATGACTTCCACAAACTTCTACAGAAGATGGCCGTGTTGGAAATGAAAATGCAGCGGTTGGAAGTTAACGTGGAAGTGAATGGACTAGGTTGGAATGACACCACTTTACCAGTGTTGCAAAATAATGGACAAAGGCATGCTAACTCACAGCTAGTTAGCAGCTACAAGGATTCCAAGGCACAGGAGGGCTGTGTACCGTGTAATAAATCTACAAGTGGTAGTCCTCCCTGGAACTCTCTGGGTGCAAAGCCTAAGAGTAAATCATTTCCATGGGATTTGGGAGGACGAATAACAGGCAGAGCCCAGCGCTCTGAAATCTGTGATGCGACCGGCTGGCCTGCATTGTTATCACCCAGGAAGAGCGCCTCTTCAACCCCTATTCATACTAGGAAACAGCCGTGGACAGCTGCTAAAGGGAGAACTACAAACAATCCTCCTAAACCACCAAGTGTGCCAATCCAGAACACATACGCTCCGCTGACCCAGAACCGGAGATCTCTTTCTGATGACCTGGATAACCTGTCTTTCTTCACACAGCAGGGTAAGGACCAATAGCTACTCCAAAAGTAAAAGGCTAGAGTTGAAAGCTAACGACTGGGCCTGAAACTCTGATTGTGGGTGATTCTGCTGTAAGAGATGTAAAAAGTCTGTGTAGTAAGAACAACACCAAAGTACTCTGTTTTCCCAAGAATATGGTCTCTGACTTGGCTGAGAAGATCCTGCATATTGGGGCTGAAAATCCGACTGTGAAGAATGTGGTACTGCACATTGGAACAAATGATGTTGTGAAAGAACAGTCAGAAGTGCTGAAAGAAGACTTTAAATGTCTGTTGGAAACTGTCAGCTCTCTAAATGCGGAGGTGTTCATCAGTGGCCCTCTACCGCCAGTCGGTAGAGGAGTGGAGAGATTCAGCAGATTGTTTGCACTGAACACGTGGCTTTCAACTGCCTGTACTGGCCATTAACTTTTTTTGGGACCGCAGACATCTTTTTAAGGCAGATGGAGTTTGCCTGAACAAGTCAGGAGTGAAATTGTTTATCTCTAACATATTCAACTGCCTGCGTCATCAATCTGTTCCCTCTGCCAAGGACAAGCAACAACAGGAATCAAAACAAGAGAAAGACAACACATCGCACAGAAAACCTTGAAGAAGTATCACTGCACCCGCCTGAGGAATATCTTGGAGATTATGGGAGACCTATGACACAAATGGAGGAGTCTCCACCGCCCTTCACCCCCCTATCACCTTTGAGGATATCTTCCTTCACCCCCAGCTCTCTACTCTCCGTTCACCCTTTCACCCTCGCCCACCCTCCTGGAGGTCGACCACATGAAGGAGATACAGAGGGTTGGCACCAAGTCCTTCCTGGAGATCAATGACCGCATGAAGGTGATACGCAGGGTTGGCAGCTTGTCCTTTACCCCCGCCCCTCAACGACGCCCACCACAATCACCGAAGCAGAGACGCGCACCATCTCCCCCGTCTTCATCACCATGCCTACGTCAACCACCTCCCCCCCTTCAAGACAGCGGCCGTTTCTCAATGTCGAGTAGAGCTGCTGCAGAGCCACTATTTCAAGTATACAACGTCATCGAGTGGCGCCAAATGCTGGGCATTTAAACAGCATTTAAACAGTCCTTTGGCGCCACTCGATGACGTAGTATACTTGAAATAGTGGCTCTGCAGCAGCTCTACTCGACATTGAGAGACGGCCTGTATCTGCGGTCTCCGAAGCCTGATAAGAATGTGTGTGTACAAAATGCAGCAAACTCTAACTGATATGTGCTGGGTCCAGGCTCAAGGGCGCATGGCACTCTCAACTCTTTCCAGGACAAGCCGGGGCCCTGCCTGCCAGTAGCTTTGCCGATATCTGTGTTGATATGTAATAGATTGAGAGCGGTGAATCAGCTTAGAAACAGGAAGTGCTCAAACGTTTGTGTGAGTTTATCAAATTTAGCAGTGATTCCATGTCAGCCACAGCTTGTCACAAAAAATCTGACTGATAGTGTATTTAACGAACTTAAACTAGATTTATTAAATGTCAGGTCTTTGGCAGGAAAAAAAATGTTAATCAATGATTTTATCACTGAGCACAATCTGGATTTTATTTATTATTTGGACAATAAGGGGCACACTCTGGACTTAATCATCTCAAAGGGTCTGAATATCTCTAAGGTTGTGGTGACTGATGTTGCACTCTCTGATCATTCCTGTGTTTTCTTTGAGAGCTCTATTTCTGTTCACAAAAATGATCAAAAAGAGGTAACCACAAAGCGATATTAAACTGAAAATACTAGGGAAATGTTTACTCAGAATTTTTCTTCCACACTTGCCCCTGCTAACATCTCAGTAAATGAGCTAGTAGATCATTTTAATTCAAAAATTAAAAATGTTATAGATGCCATTGCTCCAACTAAGGTAAAGGAAGTGACTGGCAAGAAAATATCTCCATGGAGAAAGGCCATGACCGTGAAAACAGAAAAAAGAGAGTGTCGAAAAGCTGAACACAGGTGGCGAAAAAAAATCTCCAGGTTCATTTTGAAATCTATAAAGAGAGACTTGGCTTTTATAATTTGGAATTGAAAATTGCACGACAGTCGCACGTGCCTTGTTTGCTACCGTTGACAGACTAACAACCCCCCCAGTGTCAGTAGCCTCTGAATTTCTATCCACCAGGGCCTGCAATGAATTTGCCTCCTTCTTCACTGACAAAATTCTGAAAATTAGACAAGCAGTCAGTGCCTCTGCATCAGGTACAGCAAATGTTATGTCTCTGTGTCCACTTAAAATCAATTCAAACACCATGACACAATTCCATCAGATTAATGATAAAAACCTAGAGCAGGGGTTCTCAAACTTTTTGTTTATGCGGACCACTATTTATTATAAAGGATTTTCGCGGACCACCTCATATGCAAACCATAAAAATAAGTACATATATAAACGTAGTGTTAAAACGCCGATATTTTTTTATAGTTAATTATAGACAATCAAAAGTAAATTGAAGCCTATCTGATACTTTTGTGACCGGTGTCTGTCTGCGTTGTGTATGTGTCTCAAAGAGGACGGCGGACGGTATTTTAATTAGGTCATCCCAAACAATGCCACAAGTGCGCACACGCGCAGTGCACTCACAAAACGGGCAGACAGGTCTACAACAAACTACCGGTATGCTCCTACTTTAGTTACTGTACTGCAAAAAGCAGACGGTGCTGCGCTCAACACACACACACACAGACACACACACACACACACACAGACTCAAAACCATGGACACACAGGCATATAAGTAACATAAACAATGTATAGGCCTAAGTTGCATAAATGCTTGAGCTACAGTATTGCAACTAAGCAGACAGCGCTGCTTCTCTCTCTCTCTCTCTCTCTCTCTCTCTCTCTCTCTCTCTCTCTCTCTCTCTCTCTCTCTCTCTCTCTCTCTCTCTCTCTGGCAGACATAATTGAATGCATTTTAACTGAACAATAACTGAATTACTTTGTTTCACTCTTAGACCAGGGGTACCAAATCTATGCAGACGGCTGCAATAAGTACATTAATTAACTGTATCATCGATGTTTGTCTGAATTAATATGATAATATTAACAATCATAGCTATTATTCCTATCAGCTGTCAATCACTGTTATGATGCGGCGATTACCATTCTGTTCAGCAAAACGCCTCACAAACTGATTAAGATCCAAAGCTTTAGTGCGTTTTGATTGAATGCTGAGTACAGCCAAACTTGACAGTCTCTTCTCTGTCATTGTAGAGTAGACAGACCGCAAATACCTCATTCCTTCCGTCTACAGTACTTGGGTCCGGATGCTTCTCGTTTTGCGCCGTCCCGTTCAAATGAAATCGCCGCCAATCATATTTCCACGCTCGCGCCAGGGCCGGGGGAGGGGTTACAAGGATCGTGTCTTGTGGTGCATTCACTTGCACTCGGACATTAGAGATTTTCTCTCATAAATGTCCGATGAGCCCAACGACCACTACCCCACTGCCTGATATCATTAGAAAGCTAGGAATCTCCTCTTTCCAACAGTGTATACAACTCAAAATGTGTCTTCGGGTCAATGCGACTGATTTCGATAGAGCAAGTCACATATGAGGTGGTCCCCGAAAATCCTTGATAATAAAAAGTGGATTTTATTTAGCTTTTTTTCACGGACCACCTGCAGTACCCTCGCGGACCACCAGTGGTCCGCGGACCACAGTTTGAGAACCGCTGACCTAGAGGACATTATTCAACTTCTGAAATCCTCCTCCTGCTGCCTTGATATTATTCCAACAGGATTTAAAAAAAATGTTTTTCCTTGCATGGCCTCAGATCTACTTCATCTAGCAGTGACCATCAACTGGCGGCCCGCGGGCCACATCCGGCCCGCCAGACCTTCTCATCCGGCCCACACGACGGGGGTGACTGTGGCGTTGGTGGAGTGGTTAGTGCGTTCGCCCCCTACTCATTTTTTTCTGTACTACGTCTCGTGAGTAATGTGCAGTACCGGAGTCCAACAGAGAGGCAGCAGCTGCGGGACAGTAGCCTGCGTACTGCGTAGCCTTCCCTGCCTTGAAGAAGAAGTGATCCTTCGTTGTGAAGAGTCTGCTTTATGCGCTCCGCAGCAGTAGCCCCGCTGCGACAGAGTCCAACAGAGAGGCAGCAGCTGCGGGACAGTAGCCTCGAACTGATCCTTTGTTAGCGTGAAGAGTCTGCTAAGCTTTATGCGCTCCGCAGTACCTGAGCGTGCTCCACTAGAACCCCCCCCCCCCCCCCCTCTATTGGATAAATGTTGGCCCTTGGACAAATGTAGTTGGTGTCATATAGTAAACAAGTCTCTTCTCTCAGGTGTTTTCCACAGGCCCTGAAAACTGCAGTCATCAAAACCGCTCTTAAAAAAGAATAATCTAGACCCTTCAGTAAGGAACAATTACAGGCCCATATCAAACCTCCCATTTTTAGGTAAAATCATTGAAAAAGTAGTTTTTCAACAGTTGAGTAATTTCTTGCATTTAAATAACTGTTTGGATGTGTTCCAATCAGGCTTTCGTCCAAACCACAGCACTGAGACTGCTCTTGTTAAGGTTTTCAATGACATCCAATTAAACACAGACAGTGGCAGAACTTCAGTGTTAGTATTATTAGATCTCAGTGCTGCGTTTGACACTGTTGACCACAACATATTACTAGACCGACTGGAACACTGGGTGGGACTTTCGGCAACAGTTCTAAATTGGTTTGAATCCTACTTAAAGGACAGAAAAAACGTTGTTTCGATAATATGACATGTGGGGTTCCTCAAGGCTCCATCTTGGGGCCTCTTCTCTTTAACATCTACATGCTACCACTGGCTCAGATAATGAAAAACAACAAAATAAGTTACCATAGCTATGTGGATGACACACACATTTACATAACCATTTCACCAGGAGACTATACTCCAATTCAAACACTGAGTAAGTGCATTGAACAAATCAATAACTGGATGTGTCAGAACTTTCTCCAATTAAACAAAGATAAAACTGAGGTAATGGCAGAACGTATAAAAGTTAGCGCTGAGCTTCAGTCTGCAATGTTCAAAACATCAGATGAAGCCAGAAATATAGGTGTAGTCATGGACTCTGACCTGAGTTTCAACAGTCACATTAAAACAGTTACTAAATCAGCCTACTATCACCTAAAGAACATATCTAGGATTAAAAGACTAATGTCACAGCAGGATTTGGAAAAACTTGTCCATGCTTTTATCTTCAGTAGACTCGACTACTGTAATGGTGTCTTCACAGGTCTCACTAAAAAATCCATTAGAAAGCTGCAGCTGATTCAGAACGCTGCTGCTCGAGTCCTCACTGACACTAAGAAAGTGGATCACATCACTCCAGTTCTGAAGTCTTTACACTGGCTTCCTGTGTGTCAAAGAATAGATTTCAAAAATACTGCTGCTGGTTTATAAAGCACTGAATGGTTTAGGCCCAAAATACATTTCTGACCTCCTGCTAAGTTATGAACCATCGGGAACTCTCAGGTCTTCAGGGACTGGTCAGCTTTCTGTCCCCAGAGTCAGAACTAAACATGGTAAAGCAGCATTCAGTTATTATGCTCCGAATATCTGGAACAAACTCCCAGAAACCTGCAGGTCCGCTGCAACTGTGACTACTTTTAAATCCAGGCTGAAGACTTTTCTTTTTGCCGCTGCTTTTAATTGATATATTCATATCTTAAACTGCACTGTAACTTTTATTATCTTTGCTTTTAAATGAGTGTTTTTAAATGTCATTTTATATCATTGCTTTTAAATGAGTGTTTCTAGATATCATTTTATAATATGTTTCTTAATGCTCTTAATGTCTTTCATTTTTGTAAAGCACTTTGAATTGCCTTGTGTTGAAAGGTGCTATATAAATAAACTTGCCTTGCCTTGCCTTACTGTCATATAGTATTTTATGTTTTTCATTTAGTCTCTTATTTCTTTATAACTATAATGATCATATCAAGGTGTGCCTTAACCTCACTGAGCTGAGGTTATTTGAGCCTCTCAGTCTGTCCGGAGAGAGCAATCTTCCACCTGGTTGTAGAAAAAACTCTTTATATTCGTTAGCATAGCTAGCTAACCAGATGCTAATAACAACAGATCGCCACCGGGCTTACAACTAAAGACGCAGCCACGCAAAAACTGTGGCATGTGTACAGCTCCTTATGGGTACTGCAATATTTGAAGTGCTGGAGCGGCGTTACGGTGCTCTCCGTCAGCAATACACCACGTGATGACACGTTACGCTCGTGTTGTGTTCAAGGAACCTGTCCTTGGCCAGGAAAAACAGGCACTCGCTTGTTTAATTCTTTTGCGGTCTAGATTTCTTAATTTTTTTTTGAAGTGAGAAGTTGTCCGTCAGTCCGTGAGTCGGAGCCCGCCCCCCCCCCAAAAACGGAAACTCTTCGGTTCTCCACGAATTACACAAGTCATCCAAATCAGCGTAAAAAAAGCGGGAGGCGCCGAAAAGCGACTAATTTGCATGCAAGTAATTAAACTCTTGGAGGGAATGGGATAGAGCAACAAAATGCTACACAAACTGGCTTTTGTGAATGAACACAATTTAGGAAACGTGTAAAATGCAGATTACAGTAAAGCTCTGCCCTACAGGCTGCAGTGAGCAAAACTATTGAGCCAAACAGACAGCATGCTGATGGATACGCTTCATAACGTTTATTCTGAGGGCGTCCACTGAGACGTGTCATTAGATGTATTTACCATGTGAGACGTTTTGCAGAGTATATTTTAATATGACTTGATTACAACTTAATATCTGGCCTGTCGTGGTGCCATAGCAGCCTTTATTACATCTTTACGTAATAAAAAAGGTGTCTTCAAATGCACATCTGAAAATGCTTCACAATCCAAGGGGTGTTATTAGCCTCACTTTTCAATAAAGTAAGGGTTGATCATTCTCCCCCCCCCCCCCCACACACACTGGTTGTAGGGACTCACTTGGCATAGGCCTTCTCCAGCAGGGAGCTCCAGAACTCGTGTCTCTCTGGAGAGCTGAGGTAGATCAGACTGTTGTCCTGAGTGGGCAACAGGTCGTCTACCTTCACCTCCTCCCACTGACCGTACTGCCAGAACTGAACAGGGGGGAGGGGGGGGGGGGTATTTAGTCTTGTCAGTGCACTGTGTGTAACTCACATTTAAATAATAAATACAAAATGTTAGGTTGAACTTAATATTATTACTTTCTACTAACTTAATACAGTTATGTGAAATGTGTTGATATTTTTTTCAGTGTGCATACATCAACCTTTTCAGGTCCATCTTAAATCTAATTTGTCAGTTTATTGTTGTCATTGTCTTTGATTATTTTAAACTGTTTCACAATCTAACTGTAGGTAAACATTGTTCTTGAGAGTAGGAGTTCTTCAGTCCTGCACTGACAGCAGGATGCCAGGTTAACGTTTGTGATTACCTTGAAGGTGAAGCAGCCGCTGTATCCTTTTTGGAAGCTCTGTTCTAGAGGCATGACCTTTTTGAGCAGGGAGCGATGCATGGAGAGAGAGGCGATGGCAGAAAGTAACCAGCAGTCATCTGAGGACAGGAGGTCAGAGGAGGTCAGGTTTTCAGGAGGAAGTCTGTAAAGGCTCCATGTCAACAAAGATTGTCTGAACCTGTTCATAAGCCCTGTGGATCCTCCTTATAAAGCTGTCTCTTTAGCTTTCTGTTTCCCATAATCCATTGTGCACTGGCAAACCTTTGAAATAATGTAGGTACAACACTCAACTAAATGAATAAAATATATTTCTAGTCTTTTACATTTCAATGACGAAATGTTACATATAATACTTTTAAATCTATTGCAACGTAATTGTCACAATGTCACAAATGTAATGCAACAAAACATAATATCCAGTATCCTGGTTTGATAATACACCAATGGTGTATTTGTATAATGCTTCCTGCAGCAGACTCACAACTTTCTGTATTTCTTTCTTATTCTGTTTCTGTTATGACAAGAGCATTTCACTACGGGGATGAATAAAGGTCCATCTTATCTTATCTCATCTTATATCAAATGAACCCACCTTAATTAACAAAAATACGAATGAATACAGAATTATAATTGTTTTAATGGGCTAGGGTTAGGGTTAGGGTTTCCCTTTGTGTTATGGGAAAGCCTTCCCTCATGCGTTGTGTGCTCTGGATGAAGTCACCTGTGTGTTGTGTTCCCCTGCGGCTCTACTCACTGAGTTTTCCCTGGCGGACGTCCAGGCGCGTCGCTCCGTTAACGATGAACTGAGGAGACGCACAGAGCTCCTGCAGACCGACAGGTGATTGGTTGATCATTAAGAGGAGGAGGAGAGAGAGAAAACGAAAGAGATTAGAGTGGGTGGAGAGGGACACAGACAAATTATGCAAATAAAACAGGACCTAGCGTGTCAGAACAGCACCACAGTTAGCAGCAGATTATCTGTCAGAGAAATGAGGCAGAAACCTGGCCCACTATCTGACCTCTGGAGAAACTCAGCAGAGTCAGGGCTGAAAGTTTATGATTATTGTAATTTCTTCCAAATGTTGAACGATTTGAACTTTTCAACCCATAAACAACCCAAGGGTCCATCTAATAATGCCACATTACCCATCAATATACATGTCTATATACAGATACAATGCATTTTTATTTATATAAGCACCGCCGTGTGTTTTATGAGACCAGCACTTAGAGAAATCCCTCAAACTGATGCTCAGAAAGTTGTTCACTGGTTCCCCTGCAGAGTGAAACCTTAAAAATATTCCCCATTTATTATTTATTTATCTTACCAGGCTCCAAAATACTTCAGGTTCATAAAAGCTGCCAAAACTGCCCATTGCCGAATACAAGTCCATGAACTGTCATTTAAGTCATTCAGACCAAGAAATGCTTTTTAAAAAGTTGAACAGCAGCAGCAAGAGACCTAGAAAAAGGTTAATTATTGTTGATATTATCATTACTATTCCAGTTCAGAAGGATTGGCATGAACTGTTTCTTGGAGATTAGTGGTGCTGTCTAACAAAAACTTACAACACCATATTTAACATTCCCGCCTGCGACCAAGATAGTTATATAGTGTCTTTAAGGTTCACTTTATGTACGCTAATCCGATTACTGCTACTACTGCTGTGTCCTGGTTTTAACTGGATTGTGTGTTGGTGAAAAGTGGCATTAAACGAGCTTCTTGAATAATAATAATAACTAGAGAATGCAATTCCTGAAGAAATTGCTAGTGGGAATGCTTTATGCTGAAAATCTGACGCTAAACTGCTATGCTGAAATGTAATGTGTAAGAAGAAAGTGAAGAATTTAGATTGAAATGATACATGAACACTGGGGGCTTGAATGTGTGATGAGAGAAGAAAATAAAGTAAAATGGCTTGGAAAAGCAGCAGAATATTTGAACTGCAAACTATTGAACTAACTTGATGGCGAATGATCTGTCGCCATGGCAACGGTATTTGATGACACCCCATAATACGCTTAGATATGTTGATGGGTGCATCGTTACCAAACCTGTGAAGTTTTGGGCTGTTTGGAGCATTTTCACTGAAATGATGAGAAAACCGTGTTTCATGGCGAGCATTGTGTTGCCATGGCAATACCATTTGAAGAAATCTCAAAACTGTCCCATGTCTTCACAGCTGGACTGTTAGCACACATGTGAAGTTTTAGCAGTTTTTGACAATTTTCATAGGAGTTATAGCAATATCGTGTTTTATTGCAAGGGATGCGTTGCCATGGCAACAGCTTTTGAGGAAAACTCACTAATGGCACATAGACATGTTGAGGGCTGGACCATTAACTGTCATCTGAAGTCTGTCGGTGTTTTGACCATTTTCATATCAGTTACGACAACATCGTGTTTTTTGGCGAGGGATGCGTTTCCATAGAAACAGCCTATGGTGAGATTTCAGATTTGGCGTAGAGCTGTTGAGGCATGGACCGGTGATATACAAGCGAAGTTTGGGGGACGATCGGACCGTGTCCATTGGAGTTACAGCGACATCTTGTTTTATGGCGAGGGATGCGTTTCCATGGAAACGGCATATGATGACACCCCATAATTGACGTAGAGCTGTGTTAACCATTATCTGAAGTCTGCTGCTCTGAGCATGTCAGTTGGAGTTATGACATCATCGTGTTCCATGACATAGGTGTTTATATTTGAGCTAACGACGTGTCCAGAGATCAGAGGTTTCCATGGTGATGTCTCATTCATTGTTCTGAATGAGAGATAAACCTCTTACATGTGAACGTTTTGTTGAAGAACCGTAACAGATATCGGTGAAATTTCAAAGCGTGAAGCATGTCAAGGAACTTGAGCATCTGAAGTGTACTTTTTGTGTACTTTCGGGTTAATAATGTGGCCTTTTTGGCAGATTAATAGGCTGCTGTTGAAAGATTTGGTCACTTCATGCCCTCAAGAGGCATTTTGTTTAATTATTTTGCTTAATTCTTTTTTATTTTTCAAGCTATGAGATGTTTTCCTACATTTCTCATGAAAAAGTATGTCTCAGGAATGTAGGGTTTGGGAATTATGGCAGGTTTAAAAGAAAATATGAAGGCAAAATTAAATCTGTCCTCCACTCTAGCTGTGACATCACGCACTCTAAAATCTGAAGAAGGCCTCTTTACCAAGGTCTGAACAATGTTTAATATCTCTAAAAGCACGAATCAGATTTAAAAGTTGTGTTACACGAATAATGTCAGAAAGATGTGTAACATTTTAAAGTTGGAATGAGGTTTCTGAGTGAAAGTATGAAGGAACAGTTAGCAGTTGAAGTTGCATGAAGATTGTTGAAGTCTGAAGAGTTTCTCCATTGACTTCCATGTTAAAAATGTGGAATGTGGAATTATGAAAGTTATGAATGATAAAAGTCATAGCCATCGATTCCCGACTGAGCTGAACGTTTTGATGTTTGAACGGAGTTTCTGCGATGTGGAATGTGGGAGAAGAAGAGGTGCAAAATAACCCGGCGGAATAATAAAGAATTTCGTGCGTAGCATAACAGATAGTGGGATGCTGTGTCAGCATTCCCACTAAATAACCTACAGTACAGTGAACATACTAGAACCAAAACCAGGGATTGACATTAAATATTTAGAAATTCACATATTTTCTTGTCAAACACTTGTATTTACATAACATAGAGTGGGAAGCTTCCCCATTATGTAGGAATTATATAAATAATTCAAATAAATGTGGCAAAGGCCCAATGTTGAACAACACATTTATAACAGGTTTGTTAATTGACCAAAAAATATGAACAGTTGGAAGATTGAACATGGGATTATTATTAGGATTATTTGTAGGTCATTGAAAAGTAGAATCATTTAGAAAGATGTGAACATTGAAGTTTCTATTTTAGAAAAGCTGACACTGTAGTGCATCGCTGGTGCAACTTCCATGTTAAAAGTGATTTATAAGAGTCATGTTTAAAGATGTGCAATACTTAAAACGTTTATAAAGATCCTCTGAGTGTGTGTCATTAGTTAGCTGATAAAATGTTAGGGATAAATACCTTGACATATTGACTACAAGAGCTTGAATCAAACAAGCAACCTTGTATTTGAAATATTAACTCACATAGCAACAGTCGCACCTGGTATATAAGTGGTGTGGCTGAGTCCTTTAAAGGGTTCATGAATAGAGGGGACTTGAATGTGAAATAAGAACAAGAAAATAAAAGTCTAAATGCATGAAAAAGCAGCAGAATATTTGAACTGAAAACTTTAGAACTAAAAGCATACGTCACCAATAATGTCTAAAATATGTGGAACATGTTGAAGTCAGTATGAAGTCTCCATCAGACGGAAAAGAATAGGCTGAGACAGTCTGTTAAACTCCAGTGACCACGTCATTAGTCTGCTGCTCTAATTATGTCAGTTGGAGTTATGACATCATCGTGTTCCATGACACAGGTGTTTATATTTGAGCTAACGACGTGTCCAGAGATCAAAGGTTTCCATGGTGATCAGTGAGAGGAGAGCATTTTCATTGTTCTGAATGAGAGATAAACCTCTTACATGTGAACGTTTTGTTGAAGAACCGTAACAGATATCGGTGAAATTTCAAAGCGTGAAGCATGTCAGGGAACTTGAGCATCTGAAGTGTACTTTTTGTGTACTTTCGGGTTAATAATGTGGCAGATTAACTAAAGGTGTGCGGCTGCTGTGGTGGGGAAAGGTGAGGGGTGAACTTACAATGGGGTTTAATGGAGACATGTTGAAAGTTTTTGTCACTTCATGCCCTCAAGAGGCATTTTGTTTAATTATTTTGCTTAATTTTTTTTTATCTTTCAAGCCACGAGATGTTTTCCTACGTTTGTCATGAAAAATGATGTCTCAGGAATGTAGGGTTTGGGAATTATGGCAGGTTTAAAAGAAAATATGAAGGCAAAATTAAATCTGTCTTCCTCTCTAGCTGTGACATCACGCACTCTAAAATCTGAAGAAGGCCTCTTTACCAAGGTCTGAACAATGTTTAATATCTCTAAAAGTAAGAATCAGATTTAAAAGTTGTGTTACACGAATAATGTCAGAAAGATGTGTAACATTTTAAAGTTGGAATGAGGTTTCTGAGTGAAAGTATGAAGGAGCAGTTAGCAGTTGAAGAAGGAGCAGTTAGCAGTTGAAGTTGCATGAAGATTGTTGAAGTCTGAAGAGTTTCTCCATTGACTTCCATGTTAAAAATGGGATGTATTATGGGATGTATCTCTGGAATTATGAAAATAAATGAATGATAAAAGTAATAGCCATCGATTCCCGACCGAGCTGAACGTTTTGATGTTTGAACGGAGTTTCTGCGATGTGGAATGTGGGAGAAGAAGAGGCGCAAGATAACCCGGCGGAATAATAAAGAATTTCGTGCGTAGCATAACAGATAGTGGGATGCTGTGTCAGCATTCCCACTAAATAATAATAATAATAATAATAATAATAATACATTACATTTATAAAGCCAAGGACACCATTACACAACCTTCTTTATAAACGGTAAAACATGTATTTGTTTGTGTCTTTGTTGTCTTTTTGTTGAGAATTCCTCGAGGCATCAGTCACGTTACCTTCATACTAGGACAACTACCTGAACACACTGCAGTTTACACAAACGTATTTGATGTATTTGTTAGTGCAGTTATTTGATTTAATCCCCACTGTACACCAGTCCACAGTATTGTACTGTATTTCTTTCAGTTATAAATATATCCTATCTTATTCCTAAACTTTAACTTCTTCTTATTGTGATATTTTTAACCAAGATGCTTTTCTTTTTAAATCCGATTTTATATTGGAGAAAGAGACCCAAACTACCCAACTGCAATGTCGGGTTGTGTGTATGACACATTTAGACAAATAGCCAGGACCACATACACATTTCATTTTCTTAAATAAAATTAAATAATTTCCTACCAGAAAAAAAGAAATAGCAAACTTTATTTGTTTTCCAAATTATATTTGGTTTACACTATATTCATAAAACAAGTGGCTGTGTGATGGTACGGCAGCACCTGAAGGCAGAGCTCGGATCTTGGATAATGTTTTATAATAAAATAATTTAAATTCATTCTTTGTAAAAAAAAAGGATTGTGGTTCCTGTTTGTAAACCATGATCGTCTCCCTTGAAGATCCCCCAAAGGTGTCAAGTATAATGTTTCAGATCAGATTATACTTTCTATTATCTTTGAGCAAACACCTATTTTTAAAGCTGTTCCTGCTGGTCTGCACTCCTCTCAGCCTCTCGGCTGTCTCAACAGGAAGAAGATGGCCTAAAGAGAGTAGCTGTCCCATGTTAGGAAGGTAAACACACCTGTTATCCACTGACACCATTCACTGACCTCTGTCTTGTGAAACCAAACATACTTCCATAATATTATTATGTTATCATCTGCATACAACGTTATGTGTCTTCTTTGTGAGCATTCACATTTCATGTTTCATTGTCTGGAGGAAATTGTGTAGGGAAATGTGAAAGAATATGAGGTGAAGGGGTTTCATAACAGCATGAGAGTTTTCAAAGCCTGTATGTTGTAATTGTTTTGTTACAGACACATCTTAATCTACTATTACTGATGGATTGCATCATACTGTAATGTAACGCATTCTTGTTGTTTGGTCCCCTCTCAGCAACAACAATACCTACTTTATGAAATGTTAACACAATAATAGACAGTTTGAAAACACTGTCAACATTTTGCCACTGTTCCTAGAACTAAAAACTGCCTCCTACAATTCACATTGACAACATGTATGATCACCACTACACAGGAGTTGATGTAGCGATAGGAACCTTTTATATGTCATATTTACTCAACAAAGATCCTGTGCAAACAGGTCACATATTTACTGAATACATTTCCTGTTAATACAACCGCAGGTTTTATCTTATCCGACCTGCCCTACCCTCCTTTGTTAGAAAAGAAGACTCTCTCTTAAAGGCTTTGAAGTGTGACAGGAGAAAGCTGTTGCAAATGCTGGAACAGCAACTTTTTATTGCACGATAGTTAAAGTGCATGCAAGGATTTATACTTCCTGATTTACAAACAAAAGCATTTTTGTATCAGCTGTATGGTCAGAAAGCTGAAAACTGGGCAGTATCTGAGAAACCCAGGATAAGTCAACTCTTTAGCATGTGGTTCAAACAGGACAGCAGCACTACAAACAGAACATGATCTGATAGAATATGATGCATTGCTGCAGATTAAACTACTGAATAGTATAAAGGAGTTCAAATGAGCCCAACCTTAAACATCTACAGCAGTAACATGCAACATAAAAACTAATAAGCAGTACTGTTTATACAGAAACAACAACGGCCGCTGGCGACCGGCTCGGTTCGCTGACGGCCGGACGTACTGTGATTCTCCAGAACACACAGTTGGCCAGTCCGCCCCTGTGTCGCATATTATTTTCGATGACAGATGAGCAGATCGCCACTGGGCTTTCAACTAAAGACACAGCCACGCAAAAACTGCGGCATGTACAGCTCCTTATGGGTAGTGCAATGTGTGAAGTGCGCTACACCCCTGATCGTTTCACCATGGAGGAAAGCAGCAGAAAGTCGACTGGAGTTAAAGAGAGCGGGGCCTAGAAGTTATCCTTCTGCGCTGCGTTGCGTGCATGGCTTCCTTCTGCAGGTAACGGGGAGACGCGCTCTCGTTCAGGATCCGAAAATACAATTTAAATATTTTGCACACTTATTCCTAGTGTGCCACTGGTTACGGCCCCACCATTGGCACGCGTGCCAGGGGTTGCCGACCCCTGCTCTAGAATAACCTCCTGTTTTCTCTCGTCTTTTTTCTATTCAACTTAATATGAATAAAATGAAAATACAGGTGAACTGAGGGTTCAGTGTCTTCTTCAAGGACACTTCAACATGGAGGAGGCGGGTATCATACAGCAAACCTGTGATTAAGGGAAGACCTTCTCCACCCCTGAGCCGCAGCAGGCCCAATAAAAGTGAGTCAGACTGATCTGTGTGTGACTCACTGACAGTAAATGTGATTTTATGAGTCTTTTATATAACTTTTTAGTATCGAAAACTTCATGTAAAACCCCCATGACTCTCTCAATATTTGAATTCAGGAGTCAATATTGAATATGCGGCAATTCCTTAAAAAGTGTGTCTATAATGATTGAATACAGTGTTAGTGTTATATTGCTGTCAGGACTCAAAAGAAGGCACGTGTTTATCAGAAGTGATCTGGTTCTATTGTATTTCTAAAAGTTTAACAGGTCGGAAATAAAATATAAATTCTTCCTTAATGTTGCAATGGATGAACAGACCAAAAATGAGCACTGTTAGTTGACTACTTGATCATTTATGGAAAAGTCATTTAAACACCACTTATATATGAATGATTCTGTCACTGCAGTATGGTAGTGAAAGTAGCATAACCACTGTAAACATACTCTAATGCTTAACTCTAATTAACATTTTATATTTTAAAGTCCAGCAATTTTCTCAATTATTTACTCAAGTAAAAAAAACGTGGGCAGTGTATTATTATGTATTATTGTATATATTATATAATTGGAGTAATAATACTATTCATTACATGTTATATGTGCAACGACATGCAACAGTATCTGTTAAACACATGTAAAGTAGTCAAAATAACAACATTAGTTGAGTAGAAGTACAAATATCATCATTACATCTAAATATTCCAGTAGTAAAGAAAAGGTACTGCAAATGTACACTTCGGTACAGTTCTTGAGTAAATTTGTAATGAGTTACTTTGCACCATGTTTGAACTGTATATTATAAACAATATTCATATTATTCTTAAGTAAAAGTGTAGTAATACTACTCTGTGAAAATGCTAGTAAGTAAAAATCCTGCATTCAAAACTTTACATAAGTAAAAGTACGTTAGTATTATCTGCTTAAAATATAAAATAAGTAGTCATTATGCAGAATGGCTTTATAATCATCTTATAATTCTGTTCGTATCCCTAATGATGTAATGTCTGTCGATGAATAACTAGAGAACATGTATTTTGGACTATAGGATACTTGATACGTGTGCCACTGTGGAGTTTAGTAGTAATACTGCATCATATCGACATTCAAATGCTGTTGCATCAATGTATCTCACTGTTGATGCATCAAATAAGAAGATACTGCTAAAATAAATTATGAAGCAAATATTTCTTATTTTTTTCTATTATCACTGGAAAAAATAATAGAAAGTATTTTTTCTCGCCGTAGGGGAGAAAAAATATGTTTAATTGTTTAATTGTTTAATTATGTTTAATGTTTAATTATCAAAAGTCAACAGCACTCATGTGCAGAATGGGCTGTTTCAGAATAGTGTACAATATATAACTACATGAATAGCCTAGTGATGCATTCATTAGTTTATAACTTTAATATAACAGCTATCAACAGGGTGGAGCTCATTTCAACTCCTTATTGGGTAGCTTGGGAATTCCCCCCCTAGGATTGATTGTAGTTTTATGTGACTCTATGATGTTGCATCATCATTTATTTAACTCTATTTCCGTTATATTAATAGCCTTATCTGCAACTCAAAGTATCAGATAAATGTAATGGAGATTTTGAGGTACTTGTACTTGATACTTTCCATTTTATGCTCCTTTACTTGTACCCCAATACAATTCAGAGGTCAATTGTGTACAACTCCACTATAGTTATTTAATAACTTTAGTTACTTTACAGATCTGGATAAATGATGTGAAATATAATCAAGTGTTAAATCAGACTTTAGTTCCACCTGGAGTAAATTCACAAGCTACCCTGCAGTATACAAAGTCATTCAAACTATAGCTGCACCTTTACCAGCTTTGATAACACTTTAATGATCAATCATTATAAAACATATCATATATATTATTCTGAAATGGACCAATCTGCACAATGACTACTTTTACTTTGGGTACTTTAAGTATGTTGATGTTCTACTTTTACTTTTTTAAGTACAAGAGCTGAGTACTTCTCCCACCTGTGGTTACATGTAGGCTACCCCCAGCAGAGAATGAATACAGGTTTAACTGTGGATCTTTTCTTTACCACTGGTCGCTTCCACTTGACCCCGGCCTGCAGCTCCAGCTCTCCCAGGGGGAAGTGGTAGTCCACGAACAGCCCGTCCCGGCCGACGAGCTTCACGTGCTCGTTCTCCGCGGGCAGGTCCCCGGTCAGGAGGTCCGCCAGCCAGCGGCGGGACTGAGAGCCCAGCAGCTCGTCGGAGCACACCGAGTCCAAGTCATCCTCCGGGGAGGGCAGGGAGGATTCGGACGACACACTCAGTGACTTTATCATGTCGAAAACACCGCGTGCTCTGAACACTGCTCCGAACACTGCACCGAAGAGAATGCTACTTCTGTCTGTCACTCAGAGCAGACCTGCACAGAGCCCCGCCCCGTGGGAGAGGTGCAGGTACATACTACATGCTAACCTCTATGATGCTAACTGATAGCTGCTAACTGATAGCTGCTGACTGTTCGTACAGTGAGTGAAGCTAACCTGAGCTCAGGTGAGGGTGCTGCTATCACTGCTGCAGGGCTTTCTCTGACAGGCACTTCCAAAAAAACGTGTGGTTTAGTTCAAGTGTAGTTTCCAATAATAGTTTACAGTTGTGTACCTAAGTAGATGTACTCAAGTGCTGTACTTAAGTACCATTTTGAGAGACTTGTACTTTACAATTTTGTTGTAATTCTGCCATACTACAATTCAGAGGTTAATCGTGTACTATTATTCCACTACATTTATTTAATACCTTTAGATACTTTACATATTTGGATTAATGATGTGAAATATAAACAAGTGTTAAATCAGACTTTAGTTCCACCTGGAGTAAATTCACAAGCTACCCTGCAGTATAGGGTACAAGGTTCAAGGTTCTTTATTGTCAAACTAACATAGCTACAGAGTAATTATGTCGTTGAAAATCTTAGGTCACAGGCTTCTCCAACAATGCAACACAATGATACAGATAAGCAGACAATATTAAAGTATATTATATTAAAAGTAATACAAAAAGAAAAATAGTTCTAAAATAAAGTGAGAAAAAAAAAAGTGGAATAGTGCAATACGAGTCTATATACAGGTTATTGGAATGATATATTAGATAATAGATAGATATTACTAAGTAGCAGATGAATGTTATGAAATTGTTTCAGCAGTTCAGTTGTTTAACAGTCTTATTGCCTGCGGGATGAAGCTGTCACTGAATCTGGTTGTTCTTGTCAGGAAGCTGCGGCAACGCCTGCCCGACGGCAGCAGACTGAACAGTTTGTGGCTGGGGTGATGGGGGTCTTTTATAATCCTGAGGGATTTCTTCCTGAGCCGCTGGGAGTAAAGGTCCTCCATGGATGGCACCTCCGTCCTGGTGATGTTCTGCACAGTTTTCACCACCCTCTGTAAAGCCTTACGATTTAGGGCGGTGCAGCTGCCGTAACAGGCCGTGATGCAGCCAGTCAGGATACTCTCTATGGTGCACCCAGTGGCGGCTCCAGAGTATTTTTGTTGGGTAATCTATGGTAGGGGGCGATACGAGCCCGGCCCGCTGACATCCGGCCGTTCTGTGATTCTCCAGAATACACAAGTGCACACCGGGATAAATCCCGATTCTCCAAACCACATTGACAGTGGCATTTCAATTGGTGCACTAAATGTACATATTTATAAAGAAAATCTATTTTTCAAATTTACACCATTCGCCAACAGGGGGTGCTGCAGCACCTCCAGCACCCCATACTTCCCGTGGCTATGCCACTGGGTGCACCTGTAGAAGTTGCAGAGTATCCTGGAATCCATTTTGAACCTCCTCAGCCTGCGGAGGAAGAAGAGCCGCTGTCGAGCTTTCTTGGTGATGGTGGTGGTGTGAAGAGTCCATTTCAGGTCCTCAGTGATGTGGACACCGAGGAACCTGAAGCTGCTGACTCTCTCCACCGCAGTCCCATTGATGGCGATGGGGGTGTGTCCCTCTCCCTGCTGCTTCCTGTAATCCACAATCAGCTCCTTGGTTTTGCTGACGTTGAGATGGAGGTGGTTGTCCTGGCACCAAGATGTCAGTTTTCCGACCTCCTCTCTGTACGCCGTCTCGTCGCCGTCTGTGATCTGGCCGATGACGGTCGTGTCGTCAGCGAACTTCACGATGGTGTTGGAGCTGTGTGTGGCCACGCAGTCGTGAGTGAACAGGGAGTAGAGGAGAGGGCTGAGCACGCAGCCTTGAGGGGCACCGGTGTTGAGGATCAGGGTGGAGGATGTGATGTTTCCCACCCGCACTGCCTGGAGTCTGCCCGTCAGGAAGTTCAGGATCCAGTCACAGAGGGCGCTGTTGAGCCCGAGGTCTCTGAGCTTGATGGCCAGCTTGGAGAGCACAATGGTATTGAATGCTGAACTGTAATCAATGAACAGCATTCTCACATGTGTTCCTGTTCCTCTGGTCCAGGTGTGAGAGGGCAGTGTGGATGGTGAGGGCTATGGCGTCGTCTGTGGACCTGTTTGCTCTGTAGGCAAACTGCAGGGGGTCCAGAGAGTCAGGGAGGGAGGAGGTGATGAAGGTTTTGACTAACCGCTCAAAGCACTTCATGATGATGGAGGTGAGTGCTACTGGGCGGTAGTCGTTGAGGCTGGTGATTTTTGTCTTTTTGGGGACAGGAACGATGGTGGAGTGTTTGAAGCATGTGGGGACTACAGACTGCAGCAGGGACCTGTTGAAGATGTCTGTGAACACCTCTGCCAGCTGAACTGCACACACCCTGAGAACACGGCCAGGGATGCCATCAGGTGGTCCAGGAGCCTCGTGTGGGTTAACCCTTTTAAAGGATTTGCACACATCTGCCCTGTTTAAAACAAAAGGGCAGGGCTCCTGATCCTTCTGCTCTCAAAACGTGCAAAAAAGCTATTCAGCTCATCTGGGAGAGATGCGCATGCACACTCCCGCAGCACCCCACGCTGCTCCTTTGTAGTCTGTCATTGTTCTTAGTCCCGCCCACATGTCCCGGGTGTTACAGCCTCTGAAGTCAGACTCCACTTTCTCTTTGCACTGTCTCTTTGCACTGCTGATTGCTCTCGTATACAAAGTCATTCAAACTAGCTGCACCTTTACCAGCTTTGATAACACTTTAATGATCAATGATTATAAAACATATCATATATATTATTCTGAAATGGACCAATCTACACAACGACTACTTTAAGTATATTTCAATGCTTAAACTTCTGTACTTTTACTTGAGTGACATTTTGAATGCAGGATTTACAGTAAGGCCAAAATATTAAATTACAGTTTGAGGTAGTTTTACTTTACTCAAGATGTCCATTCGTTTCAACTAATATAGTATGACATAATATTTAAATGAGCCCAGAAGTATTTTCTTTTAATATTTAAATTAGCCCCACTTTTAGCTCTGCAACATTACAGCTCTGAACACATCAAAGCAGCAATAATTATGTATGATTCTGAAATGGGCCATTCTGTATGACAAATACCTGTACATTTTGGTACTTATTTTGATGGTGATACTAATGTGCTTTTACTGGGGTATATTGAGGTATTTATTAATGCTTGTACATGTGTACTATTAAGTAAGATTTAAAGGCTTTAACTTGTACCAGAATGCTCTAGGTAAAGTACATTTGCTACCTTTACTTGTGTAAAGACAAAGCCAGATAAGATAAATATTGTTTCGTTATCTTTTAATGTCAAGTTCACCTTGATGAGACTTCATATTAGATGCATTTAATAAAGCTTTAAATACCTGAAACATACAACAGGGGCAGTGGTGGAAAATAACCAAGTGCATTGCTCAAGAAATGCAGTTTAATAAGTATATTGACTTACAAGATCTAACAGCAGGTGACAAAACCACTTCGGTTGAGGAGCTAACAATTAAATGTTTTTGATTAAAGATGAATGCCTTTGCCGTTTCTATTAATTAAAATAGATTAAACCTAACATAATGACTAAGCAGCAGCTTTAAGCCCAGCTGCTGCTTTATGACAGGTCATTTGTTTTGATTATTAACAGTGTACAGTAGGGATGTGCATCTCCATCACTGAGGCCGACGCGATGTGCATCTCCATCACTGAGGCCGACGCGATGTGCATCTCCATCACTGAGGCCGACGCGATGTGCATCTCCATCACTGAGGACGACGCGATGTGCATCTCCATCACTGAGGCCGACGCGATGTGCATCTCCATCACTGAGGCCGACGCGATGTGCATCTCCATCACTGAGGCCGACGCCATGTGCATCTCCATCACTGAGGCCGACGCGATGTGCATCTCCATCACTGAGGCCGACGCGATGTGCATCTCCATCACTGAGGCCGACGCGATGTGCATCTCCATCACCGAGGCCGACGCGATGTGCATCTCCATCACTGAGGCCGACGCCATGTGCATCTCCATCACTGAGGCCGACGCGATGTGCATCTCCATCACTGAGGCCGACGCCATGTGCATCTCCATCACTGAGGCCGACGCGATGTGCATCTCCATCACTGAGGCCGACGCGATGTGCATCTCCATCACTGAGGCCGACGCGATCTGCATCTCCATCACTGAGGCCGACGCGATGTGCATCTCGATACGTTGCCAACGATATGATACATTAACGATACATTTGAAGCACCAGGCGATGCCATACGATTCACCCCTGTTGCGATACAGTTCGATACGATTTGATTCATGCTGTTTCTTTTTGACCTTAAAAAAACCCAAACACCTGGACCTTTCACAAACAGGCCTTTTCACAAGTCCTTTGTAGTAGTGTTCTCTGTCTCCAGAGTACAGTTCAATTTTATAACATCCCACAGTTAAACAATTTAAGGATGCATTGCCCATGATTAACAATGTGCAAATAACAACTCTCATAGTGCAATGTCCATACAGCTGCTGCCTGATGTGCTTAGCACTCATTCATAGGCTAACTCACCAGTGAGCAGAAAGCAGTGGTTTCTATATGAACAATAAAAATACAAATAACCTTTCACAAACAGGTATTTCATAACTGCTTACAGTGAGGAAGACATTTAAACTATTATTGGCAGTCACAGGCTGTAAACTAAACTCCACTCTCTCTGACAGAACACCTCACTGAGTGATTGAACTCATATGTCTAACTTTCAGGTTTCTCTTTTCAGCCGCAGACCCCATGTCGCCTCTTTATGTGCGTCGCTAAGTTCCTCGTACTACTTGTGTACTTTAAAGCGGCACGGCATCGTTTACAATTTGCGAGCGATTTTTCAAGTTGACCGTCTTTCTTGAAAAATCCGAAGTGTTGCCAAACGTTTGATTTGTAGGTATTTTTCGGTGCGCTGTGTTTCTCTTTCTCCTCGACTTCCATGCGTGTTGATAACTGAGACTCTCGGCCTCCGTAGTGCGAAGCAAAGATCAAAGATCGTCTCTGCTGAGTGCTGACAGGATGAGAGGATATTATATGAATGAATCGTTTTTTTACCGATGCAAAGACGCTACAATCGATGCATCGCGAGTTCAACCCAAACTGTAGCCGATGTGTACTCTTTCAACGTTTATGCCGGTGCACCGATGCGAATCGGTGAATCTTAACATCCCTAGTGTACAGCCAACTCCCTGATATGTTTTTTGATAAAAATGGCTGTCAATTGTTCTGAGCTGGGAACATTTCCACAGCCAGAAGTTAACAAGATGTGATTAAACTGATTGGTATCGAAGTGATAGATGTAAAGGTTTCAGAAAGGCACAAAGAGCAGCAGACACAGAGACAGGCTGTAAATGATAAATTACTTTTATTGAGAAAAGAGTGATTATGAAAACAATGACCTGGTTGAATCTGTCTTGCCTTATGTGTGTATGTGTGTATGCGTGTGTACATCACTGAGATGTGGCCATGATGCTGGATACACCTGTGAGAAGAAATACAGGGAGATAAGTGGAGAAAAACAGAAAGAAAAGAGAAAGGATGTTGAACGTACAGTCACTTATCAGCACAAGACTAAAGGATGCCCTTAATGTAAAATATGAAACATGCTGATGAATGTATCTGGATATCTATGGATCTTTGGGATGTCTCGTTAAGAAAAACCCATCACAATTACTTTTATCTGTATGCACTGTGCTTATTCTTTTTACATCATACCTTTACATTAATTATATTATATACATAAACTTTTTCATATTCCTTGATTGATATTTTGCACATTCCTGCACAAACTGTACAGCTGTTTCATTTGAAAACAGTATTGGAAGTATTTTTCATTGTGAAATGTTTCATTTAGTTTCCATACTTTGTGAGAGCTTAAAATGAAAAACCAAAATGCTTGTCAGTTTAAAATAAAATGAACTATTTTTTGCAAATCCCAATCTTTGAACATCTAGATTCAGAGAGACCTTTACTGATATTGACCAAACAATTCTGTGCACATGCAATTCTATGGTGATATGTTGATTCATTTTGAAAAGTAAAAGGTCCGTAACTGTCTACTGTTTCATCAGGATATGAGATCTAGCCTCTATAATCTCTCAAAACTACTTTTTAACACAAACATGCAAAATGCAAATGAGGTGTGTTCATTTACTCTCAGGAAATCTAGGTTAATTAGACACGGGAGTCAGAAACACCAAGACACATGTAAACCTAATCGTGTCACCAGCTGTGATTAAATGTCTGTCAGTTTGAGCGGCAGGACTCACTCTCAAAGTCGATCTTTTCCACGATGTTCTTGGGCTTCACGCTCTCCTCCTGGTTGAAGATGAAGATCTGTCCTTCCTCGTCCTCCGTCCAGCCGTACTTATTCATCCACACCTTCACCTGCGTGTCTGCAACAACAGACAAGACCACCGCTAGGGCCAATTAGAGAATTTTGTATATTAAGATATGACACAGTCATGAATATTATTATACAAGATAAACATTTCTGTTAAATAAATTGTTAGCCATACTTTGAAAAGGTAGCGATGCCTATGTATTCAAAGTGTTGAAATCACAGGCTACTTGCGCAGTAGCGAACTCACAGTCTTGATAGTGGTCTTCTTACATTTATTTACCACACTGGTATTTGAAGGACTTCATCTATCTGATATTCACAGGGACAACATGGATCAGCTTTCTTACATGCCAGGCCATAATAAGCGGATGGTTGACAATGCTTTACAAATCACTTTTCACTTTACCAGGATCTAGTCTTGACAGGTACATGAAATCCTCCTGCCAAAAGCAATAACCCTCTACAACACCTCATCTCTGGCTGCCAGAAGACTTCCGTTTCTCCCTTTCTATTATCATGAACAATTTGCACATACTGTACTTACATGTTGTACTCGCACTACCTCACTGGATATGGTTTACATTTAATAAAAAGCTACTGGGCAGTCTTCATTTGTAGTTATGTATAAAGTACACTATGTTTATGTTTCTGCCTGTCATAGATTAGTATTTTAATGTATTCTGTATATTTTATAGTGTGTATTCTTAGATACTCTTGTTAATATATGTATTTTCTGTGAATATGTATATTTTTGCTTTCAATGTTTACTCTATTTTATCTTTTTTTAAAGATTTTTTATAATTCTTGTACAATGACTGTCAACAATGCTGCTGTGACAAAACTATTTCTCAACTTGGGATAAAGTATATATTTATCTTAAAAAGGTAAGTAAAAATCCATATAAGACTTAACTACAATGTTCTAACTAACTTTATGATGATTGGCAGGTTTTATGATTCTATCTTCTTACCCAGCGGGTCTCCCAGCATCTCCGCCAGTAGCCGGTGCTCGATGGTCTGGTAGGTGATGCCCACTACATGGCAGATGACTGTAAAGGAAGATCAGTTTAAGTTTAACAAGAATCTTTTCAGTTTAGGTCCCGTTATCTTCCACTAACATTTCATATTGACTGTAAGAACCTTGTTTTCAGAGTCAGTTGATGTACTCACACTTGCGAACAGAGTCCTCGAAACCAGTAATGCCGTCAATGAGCTCTCTGTTCTCCTCGAGACTTGTCTGTCAGGAAACATGGGGGGGTGATTAATTAACACCAAACTTTGGAAAGAGGAAGGGAACAATGACGTTTCAGAACAAGGATGGCAGAGATGTTATGATGGATGAGTCAGCATTATGAAGCCAGGTCTATTTCTGTTCCTTTGTTTATCCAAGGTACGTACTGCATTCAGTTAAACACACAGTGCACATGAGCGTTTCCCTATGGTTTAAATGAATTAATACAAAATGTCTGTTTTTTCAGCAAGAGGACGGTTTTTTTACTTGCTAACTTACCAATTATTATCAATAATTGTGCAAAGTAGAGAATCTTTTAACGTAATATTGACATTTCGTCTAGCATTAACCTTGTGAAGGATATTTCTTATCAAGTGTGTATAATCATGCTGTTGTCTGTCTGGGCGTCTTCTAGGTGTGTTGAAATTAATCATTTCTACGATGCATCGTGATGCGGACGTGGACGATTCTGCATCGATGCAGGGACAGAACATACTCGATTATAGCATATAACGTTGCTTCCTGATCTTCCGGCCGCGGCTGGACAATAACGTTCTTTTTCTTCTGTCACTTTAATATCAAATCGGTCGGTGACGCAGAGATCAGGAAACAGACGTGACAGCGGCACAGCGACTCCAAACACGGAGCAGTCTGCTTTATCCACCAACACAAGAACACCAGTCCAGAACCAACAGCAGAAGGACCCGCTCTGAATCAGTCCGTGTCGCTGCGGCTCAGAGACACAGGAATTTATATTTTTGAAAAACACTCGTTGTCGTCATGTCAGGTTTTTGGTGGATTTAGTTAAAGAGCAACTTGCAGGTTTTTTTTTTTACTAGATTTATGCTTAACCTTGCCTGAAAATTACAATTAAAAAAAGTTAATGCAGGATTTGATGTTTTACGAGACATAAGGGCAATAATTCAGAGGGGAAAGGAGCCGTTTGGAGCTCTGCTACTAAAAACTGCTTTTTTTTTAACGTCATACGTCAAACGCGTCATATTACGTCACATGGGGGAGCAACTTTCACGGACTCCTTCTCTGCCCAATCCGCGGTAGTAGTTTGTAGTTGGTTTGAGCGGTTGTGATTTAGTGAGCTGGTATTTTTTCGATAATTTGACATTGCATTTCACCATTTGTAATCATGGTGAGCTGGAGTTTGTGCAGGTTGCACAAACTCCAGCGTGTCAGGACATCGAGTCCACAGTTTCCCTAACAGGAAAAGGACCGGAGCTAGCTTTCGTTCCTGGGTGCGTTGTGCGAGGTGCATCCACCTCCCTGCAGCACATACTCTCCACAGCTGAGGCCTATCAAACAAAACGTTTATCAGGAACCCGTATTACATCTCTCTCCCCCCCTTCGTTCCTCTCTCCCCCATTCGTTCCTCTCTCTCTCCCCCCCTTCGCTCCTCTCTCTCTCCCCTCCGGTACACAGCACCGTAAAGGTCTCTACACACCAACCTGAGACCAAAGAACGCGTACCGAAGGCGTCCCGACTTTTACGTCAGCTACGTCGGGTTTCGTTGGCTTCGTCGGATAAAGCCGCCCGCCTACGAACACACCGCAAATACTTCAGCCGACGAGTGGCAATAACTCTCCTTACCAGCAGGCGGCGGTAGTGTGTATTCGTCATTCAAAAGAGGCAACAACCGGAAGACAGACTGCGTTTTATACACCGAGAGAAGAAGAACAGACTTAGTAATATAAACAGTTGATCAGTTGGTCTTCACTTTCTTCATTCCATGCCGTCATGATAAAAAAGAAACTCTTACGTCCGGGTGAGATGAAAATGAGGAAGATTAGCCGTCTGTGTGTGCCTTCTTATCGTTTGTTTTGGTCCCTCACTTCCGCTTCACTTCTGATGCACTGATTCGCTAAGCTGAACAGCCAATCAGAGTGATTGATTTGTCCCGACGTTCTTTGGCCTCCCGCGGCCGATTCAACATGTTGAATCGGCGGCGGGAGGAGGCGGGAGGGTTGAAAATGTGCCGTAAAGAGACGACACACCAACCTGAGTAGTGCGACGCGAATGCCCGACTGCCTCTGACGGCTTCGGACGGCCTCTGACTCCCAAAGTCGGGCCGGTGTGTAGAGGCTTTTAGACGTAGTGTGGAGTTGCATTAGGTAACGCTGTGGTGGCTGTACTCCTCCAGCCGTCTCCTTTGTGTTTGTTTGTTTCCCCCTGTCTGTGTTGTTTGTGTGGGCGTGGTGGCTGTCACTCCTGGCTCCCGGCTCAACCTCCACTCACCTGCTGCAATCAGCTGTGCACCCTCCCCGACTACACACCTGCTTTCCATCAAGCCATTTACAACGGCATATCAACGGAGGCTCCACAACCTTTCTCCGCCAGATCGTCCTGCCAGTAACGTTACTATATTATCAATACTACTGTAGTTATAGCCTGATATATGATAGCTAACTTTACAATGTTGTGATGTGACTGACGTTAGCTAACATTAACTGTAGCTAACGCCGGTCACTCACCAAGACAGCTGCCCTGCTCCACTGGTTCTCCTCACACCACAGCTCCATTTCTCGCCGATGGCCGTTATTTCTTCTAATCCTTGGCTGCTCCTGGTCTCTTGTAAGCCTAGCAGGCTCATAATTATATGGTTGTGGTCCGTCATATGCATTTGAATATTTATTTTCAACCTCTTCTGTGTCAAAACTAGCATTGTGATCCATGTTTATTAATACGTTAGACCGGCCGCTCTCCCCCATGTGACGTCACACGCGGGAGGTCACATGGAGAGGCTTTTTTTATGCGGAAGTAAAAATGTCTTACAAAAACGACGCCAGATGTCACTGTAGTGTATATTTATGTATATTTTTTGGAAAAATGTAGTGTATACATCATTTTCCTACACATTTATTCACTGGTGTCTCTAACCTGCAAGTTGCTCTTTAAGTCTTGGATTGCAGAGTAGGAATGTCCTCTTGCTATTTTCAGACGATATACGTGTGTAAAGTTTGTGAAGGCAGGAGGAAAGCTTCCGCGATCACCGTCTCCTCTCTGCTGCTCCAAACCCCGCCCCCCCCTGAAAATAATGAGTGACAGGCTGATAGTAACCTGATAGAAACTTTATTATTCACTTGAGATATGATGAAGCTAACTTAATCTCATACATTCATGGGATTTATGTAACAGTAAGACAGAGAATGTAAGTGTGCACCCACATGCACTATTTTAGTTTGTATATGCTGTTGTAAATACTCCTGTTGTCTGCTGTGTTCAGACTCAAGTCATGTGTGTGACGCCACATTCAGGACATTCACTGTCCTTTTTTGAGCAGAAGACCGTTGCTAGAAGCTGCAGCTAGACTGCAGAAGCATTAGTTTATGTATTAGTGAGGATGGAACAACTTCACACAGATATAGGGATGCTAGAGCTATACAATTGGTTTACTTTGGTTTATAATTTAATGTCAAGACATTTATGTTATTGATTTCTGACACACTTTCTAAATAATAAAAAGGGAGTTCATATGTCTTTACTGCATGTATTCATTGATGAAAAAGAAGCCATGTGCAGTAATATAGAAAATTGAGGGTGCAACGCATTGGTATGAATCGTGATATCGAATCGAAGACAGGATAATCGTAATCGAATCGTGAGACCAGTGAAGATGCACAGCCCTAGCGTCTTCATACTGTTTCTGGGCACCCACTTTAAGTCCTAACACCAAGTTTTAACTTAAAATTAGTTTTGATATCAAGCATTCCGACTGCTTGAAAATGTTCCAAAAACTTCAGAAACGTGTGTGTATGTGGTGTGTGTGTTACCCAGAAGCTCTGGAAGTGGCAGGTCTCCAGCAGGTTCCCCAGGTACAGGATCTGTCTGATGGGACGCTCCTCTTGCTGCGACACTGTAGTCAAGGAACTGGCTTCCGGCAAATAGACAGAGCCCCCAACCCACCCCCCAACCCTACACAGTGACACTGCTAATAATTATATACATTACATTTAGGTTAAGGCGAGACACTACAGGTGAATAGGGTCATTTTTTTTAACTTAAAAGATATCAGCTAGAAATCTCTCCAGTTAATTACTTACATTAAGACAATTGTTTTTTTTATTACAAGTTTTCTGAAATAGCATGTTTAAATATGCAAATGAGCCATACTCTCATTAAATATGCGCATATTTTAATACATTTCAGGAACACAAATCTGAACATTGGATAAAGCCAGTTTCAAAATTCCTGTTTCTTTTTGTAGTCATATTAGCATCTAAGGCTTTTACAGAAGGGATTTTGGATATCTCTTTTTATCACTCCATAAATCAGAAAATACTGTCAACAGCTCTAAAATATCAATTTTCGCCATGTTTTTAGGTATAAAATGTTATAATTCAGGCTATGAATGATATATGAACAAACCCTTCTGTAAAAGCCTTCAGAATATTGATAGGAATATAACTGGAAAGTTTGGTGTATGTAAGTGCTACTGAAGTGGACATTTCTAACTCAGAGTAGGAGAAAAAACTCATTTTGAGAAAACAACCTTTAAAGATTGCTGTGAGGCGCTAGCTAAATCCTCCTGTTCTTTGGATGACAGCTTGCGCCTCGACGCACTCCGTGAAGGTATTTCATGTTCGGGGTCATTTGTTTTTTGTATAACCTTGCTTCGTGCAAGTGACAATTGTTGTCGTCTTCTCTGTGAACGTTTTTTCCGCCGTTCTTTTGCCATTTAGAGATTTAAAGGGGACCTATCATGCAAAATGCACTTTGTGATGTCTTTTATACATACATATGTGTCCCCGGTGTCCCAGGGAACTCACAAAGTGTCAGAAAACACAACCCTCTCTCTTTTCCTCCATACCCAAATCTCTTAACACGGGGCTGCAACGGATTTGATACGGGTGGATTTTTTATTTGCACCTTTTTGACGTAATGTAGGTGCACTCCGCCTGATTGGTCAGCTCTCCACCAATCAGGGGAATGAGAGGTTGGGCCATGTTGACTCTCCACTCGTAATCACAGCAAGCATGATAACATGACGCTCGTGCCGGGGCCGTGTCACGCCCCCCTCTTCCGCATGGGGGCGTGGTCAGCTGAATCAGACCTTGCAAAGACAGAGCTGGAGTGAGGCAAAATGAGGCATGGCTAAAATGCATGATCTGTTTCGTATTTTGAGAATTAAAACGTATTAATATACCATATATATATATATATATATATATATATATATATATATATATATATATTATTTAAATATAGCATGATAGGTCCCCTTTAAATTTCCAGCGGAAAGCTAACCAGGAAGTGTTTGAGAACACCACGTGACGCATCTGAACGAATCACGTTGTCAGAAATTGACAGCAGCCAATGAGATTTCGTTTCTTGGTTTAAGACCCCTTTGTACTTTCACGATTGGTTGCTGATAAAAAGGAAATGACCATATTTGGATCCGATGAGATTGTGCAGGAGAGACGGAGCTTTCCAACGGTCGTGGTCGCGGTACTTTATGTTACGTTAGAATGCTAACTTTTGGTGAATTTAGGAGAAATCTACAGACGCCAATAGACAAACTATAGTAAAATAAACACTTAAATGTGTGTTTTGTACGTTTTCCTTCCAAAAGCCTGAAAGAAAACATGTTATGGAATCAAAATAGCACAAAATCTCAAAATTGACCAGTGCATGAAAAACGATGTTTTTGCCTGCCGTGTCTCGCCTTAACTACAGGAATTAAATCACCAAAACATATCAAGACTACACATAAGATAAAGGATATTTCACCCACTGGTTAAACACTGACACGCACATAATAAAGTCATGTATTGTCCAATCAACTCGATAATTGTGATGCATTTATTTTAAGCAGAGCGATTTCGCCGCTGCATAGTATATCATTTACTACTGCACCATACTGTGTTGATCAAAATAATGGTTTGATTGATGATGATTTTTGACCTAGTCAGACGGCATCAGATAAAGAAACAGCACCAAAAGGATACGTGTGTTTGGTCGATCATACACTTGCAGAGAGTGAAGTCGGTGTGTGGCAGGTTGGTCAGAGCCTTGAGCAAAATCTGAGAGGTTACCGTAACCTGGAAGTAGGCTGGGTTGAACTGGTACCTGCGGAGGAAAACATTTGTTTACTGCACCATAGCTTGGGAAGCCCATTCTTTTTTGTGATCAGTTTGAAACTAAAATTTGTTTTAGAATGTTAATGTTACTGTTTTAATCCAACTGAACCACACTCGCACAAGGTAAAACATCCAAGCTAACGTTATTAGCCAGTATTTGAATAGTGGCTGCATGTCTGTATAACTTACAGCTTGAGGACAGCCAGGTTGGCCTCCAGGTCGTAGGCGTTCTCTTTAGCTTGTGTCTCCACATAGCGCTCCAGCGTAGGAAGGTTTTCTGGGTTGTACCTGTGAGGAGAGACACCAGCATTAACTAGGAATCAGTGTGGATGACTCAGTGCTTCTATGATGTGGATATACACTGCAGGTTATACATTTGTGGCACATAGTTGTGGATGGTTATACATGGTTAAATTATTTGCAATGCAGTGATTGTAATATGTATTTGAAAAAGCAAGTGTATCTTAAGTGTTTTACAGCTGAATTTCTCTGCTAAACTTTATTCCTCACTTGACTTTTTCTTTTTTTTGGGCTTATATTTGTGTCCATGATATTAACCAAAGTCCTTTGTTGGCATTCCTTAAAAAGGAACTTTTCATTTATTTCAGCTTTATTAAAAGACAGGGTCATAGGAAGTATTATCCAGGTAAGCCTCTATATGTCAGGTGTTGTTTTGAAGAGCAGTCATCAACATTAAGCAGGTAACATCTGTCACTTTTTGTTTACTTGCAGCCCTAATATAATTGTATATACAAACTTCATATATAGTAAAGCATTGACAGGGAACATGTTGCACAATTAATAGTTCTACTTTCATACATGATAATAATAGCATACTTTAGGAATGTAATGTTAAAAATGCAGGACATTTACTTGTATTGGAGTAATTTCCCATATAGTATACTTAAACGTTACTGAAGTAAAATATCTGAAAACGTATTTCACTATTTATTTCATGACTATGGGGAAGATGTTTTCATGTTGGTCGAGCAGAGCTAGCTGATGTTATACTACTTTTCCATTGCTCGTTTGCTTCGTCATACCAGTCTACAGCGTTGGCATAAGACAGATATAAAATCAACAGTTTCATTTTATAAACTGCACACAATTATTTGTGAGGATGCTTTGTGTAACAGACTTAACTTAGCATAGCTTAGCTTAAAACATTAGCAAACAGGCTAAGTTAGCCTTAGCCTAGCTAGGTTATCAATACGTTAGGAGTCCCATCCTTACCTATCGATTCCTCGTAGGAGCTTCCCCACGTTCGCCCTCATCTGATCGAAAGACGACGACATTTGGTCCAAACTTTGACAGCAAACTTTAGGGTGAAAACCGAATGAAGTCCGCACGTGGGCCGCGTATCAGAAAGCACCGGGCGGAGGGAGAAAGAGTCGGAACGGAAAGAGCGATGCACAGGCGGACCGGAAAGAATACGGACCTGCACAATCGAAGGACCGCTTTTTTCTTCTTCTTCTTCTTCTTCTTCGGGGCAATATGCATTATTTTATAGGATAATGGGCTTTCACTCCAATACATTTTTCGATCTATTGCATGCCACCCTGAATTGATTGATGTGACTCAACAAATTAATTCACCTTTGACAGCTTTTTAAACAATGTTTATCAACTGATTTTGGACATCTCACAGTCTGTTCCTTATACACATTATTTAACGCAGAAAGCAAGATTAATTTTCATACCTTATTTGTTCTGTCTTTTACATGTTCTTCTGTTCAGCCCCTGTTGACATAAGATCTGACAAAGATAAGTGAATAAATGATGTGATGTGATATGATGTAATGTGATGTGATATGATGTGATGTGATGTGATGTGATGTGATATGACTGATTTCATTTCATTTTTTACATTTAATCGTTTATTTGAACAGGGACAATGCACATTGATGAACACTTTAAACAAATAATGCTTCAAATGTAAATATGCCGGATTTTAGCTTTGAGCTAATTTCCATCCGTACTCCCTCACATACAACATTTAAGATCATAACAGTTATATACATAGCAAAAATAAATACATGATATGCAGAAAGAGCATGAGCAGCATACAAGCATTAACCAAATGGCAGTACAATGCAGCAGCTACGACATATAACGTGCAGGAGAAGATGGGGGGGGGGGGGGCAGTCCATGTAAACATTTATAAATAAAACACATACTTTTAAAAGACTTAAAATTGTCAAAACTCAAGAAATGGTGTTTTTCAAGGATGGTACAGTGGTGGTATGAATAAGGCTTTCTGTCAAACACCTTGATAGCTCTCTTGTACAGCAGTTCTATAAGTTTCAGGTTTGTGACACAAGCAAACGACCAGTTTGTCAAACAGTATTCAATGTGGGATAGAATCATACAGTGGAGGTATGACTTTGCAGCATCGACAGTTAAGAAAGGTCTAATTTGTTTAAAATGTTGCAAGTTGAATTTAATGGTATTGGATACTTTCTTAATATGTTTCTTAAAAGTCAAGTTTGAGTCCATCATGACTCCAATATACTTGAACTGGGAGACTAGTTCTATTTCTGCTCCGTTTAAAAAAACGTTGGATCCTTCGATTTTGACTGGTCGTTTACTGAACATCATGCATACTGTTTTTTTTACGTTTAACTGTAAGCAAATGTTGTTCAGCCAGTGTTGAACCTTCTCCAATGCATTAGAGCAGGGGTGTCAAACTCAAATACACAGTGGGCCAAAATAAAAAAATGGGTACTAGTCGAGAGCCGGACTGGTTCAATGTTTATTGCAAAACGTATTGAAATGAATTATTGCACATATTAAACCTGGAACTAACAAAGCTTAAATGATTTCCTATAAAAACAACATTAAACATTAAATAATCAGTTGCATTCATTTCTTATGGCTCTATCTGCAGCTTTTCCAGAGTCATTTCTTATGATTACATTTTTCCACAGGCCAACAACAGCTTCAAAAAAACAATTTCCCTCAAAGAAAAAAAAAAAACATGCCCTGTTGTCTCAAGAAAAAAAGTGCAGAAGGAAACATCCATTTAAACTCAGTGTGCTGCTCTGTGATGCACACTAAGCCAGATACTTCGCATCTCATCTTGGGTGCAAGTTCATCAATGTTTGGGGTCAGGCTCTGAGCTGAGGAAACCCTCAGGATTGAGTGAAGGTGTGCGTGCAATATACCGGCGGGCCAGATCTAATAGTAATTAAAAATGATCCTGCGGCCGAAATTAAATCCACCAAGGGCCTGATTTGGCCCCCGGGCCTTTAGTTTGACACATGTGCATTAGAGAGACAAGATGAGATAATTTCAGTGTTTTTCCCGTGTATAAATATGACCGCATCATCGGCATACATTTGCACATTCAACTCAGGACATACATTAGGCAAGTCATTAATGTACAGTGAAAACAGTAATGGTCCAAGAATGGAACCTTCTGGAACCCCAACAGGGTTCACAAGGTAGGGGGATTTGGTACCGTTGACCAAAACACACTGTTTTCTGTTCGATAAGTAAGACTTAAACCAATGTATCGAAACTGCCGAAAAATTGAAATGAGTCAGCTTTGTAAGGAGCCCTTGGTGGTCGACAGTGTCAAAAGCCTTACTGAGATCAAGGAAGACGGCACCTACATATGGGCTCGTGTCCAACATACATTTAACCTTTTCCACAAAGACACAGTTAGCTGTCTCAGTGGAGTGGTGAGCACGAAAACCAAACTGCATTGGGTGGAGTGGAGCGAAACCTTTGTCTAAATGTTTGGTGATTAGTTTTGACACCCATTTCTCAGCTATCTTAGAGACACAGGGGAGGATGCTGATTGGTCTGTAATTGGACATCATTGCCTTATCCACAGATTTAAAGATTGGTGTCACCGTGGCCACCTTCCAGGATGATGGAACTTCCCTCGTGCTGATAGATTGATTCACTAGCATAGTAATTGGTTTTATTAGACCATCAATATGTGTTTTTATAAAGTTGGTGTCTAAATCATCTGCATCCCTAGCCTTAGTACCTCTTAACCCTAAGATTATATGTTTTACCTCAACCTCTGTGATTTCCTCCAGGTCAAAAACAGGGTGTGTATCCACAGTCGGGCTAGGTGAGACCTCAGATGGCGGGAAGAGCTTTGTAATGTCCAAAGCACTATTTATGAAATACTCATTGAGAGAGTTGGCCAATACTGCAGGGTCTTTTATCCAACCCGGTATCACGGCAAGACGTGAACATGTGGCGATTTACCATGCTGGGAGACGTGAAGATGTCACGATTTCGTCCCTTCAAACGTGACAGTTACACGGTATTGTAAACATGGCCCAACCAGTGGAGAAATACCCGGGAATGCCAAGCAAATGCTCTACCACGACGGTCGGTTGTTATTTTCAATATTAATATAATAATGATTTATTTTTTAATAGTCACACTCGATTTCGCCGATTTTCTTGTTGCCCCAGCTGGTCGACACCTCTTTTAGCAGAAACAAAGGCTACATTAATGTATTAAATCGATGTTAATCCATGTGTGTGGATGTGGAATTAACGGACGTGACGTTGTGCGATTGCGTTGCCAGGCAACAGCTTCGGTTCATGTTAATTTACAAACTCTTCAACTAGAACCCTAGTTATGTTTAAAAACATTTTAGAAGGCCTCACGAAATACTTTAATGTAAATTAAAATTTAAATGTGAAGGAATGTGTGTATAACAAAATACATCCGTCATAAACATAAACCTTGAACCCTTGAACCTTGAACAATACCGGAAACAGACGTAGGCAAGATCCTCAGCTCGATGATTGGATGGTTTAGCCGCAATGCACGTTGGGATATGGTGTTTATGCGATGTGAAATCCGAAAACATTTAAAAAAAAATATATAATACTTTATTCCAAGTGTGCTTGCTTTTCTCTTTGAAAGTCATCACATAACGGCATTGTAATACACGGTTCGGCTGCATTAAATATTACATATATGCCGTAGTTCTCTATTTATTTTGTCGTACTTACAGTTGTTGGTGGACAGAGGGCTTGCTCATTCTACAGTGAAAGTGTATGCAGCAGCCATCTCGTCCTGCCATGAGGGATTTGGCGGCAGGTCAGTTTTTGCCCAGCCGCTGATGTCGCGGTTTTTACGGGGGGTCAGGAGGCTGTGCCCAGTGGTGCGAGCCTCTGCCCCGCAGTGGGACCTGCCACTGGTGCTCGAGGCGCTGGTCACAGGACCATTTGAGCCTCTGGAGCTCTCTTCCCTGAAAGCACTGTCATGGAAGACAGCATTGCTACTTGCCTTAACGTCAGCCAAAAGAGTGTCTGAGTTAACCGCTTTATCAGTGCACCCGAGTTGTTTGAACATCCGGGGGGACCAAAGTGGGGCGACACTCAGACCAAACCCCTCCTTTGTGCCCAAGAGCCTAAGGAGTGCGTTTAGGTCGAGGGCTATTCAGTTGGGGGGTTTTAATCTCCCCCCCCATAGTGGGGAGAGGGAGGCTAAATTGCACCTCCTCTGCCCGGTGCGTGCGCTGGCATGTTATGTAGAGCGCACGGCTGCCCTTAGACACACAGAACAGCTGTTTGTGTGTTTCGGCGGTGGGGTAACTGGAAAAGCTTTGTCCAAGAAACGCCTGGCAGGTTGGCTTTGCGAATGCATTGCACATGCCTACGGACAGGCGGGGAAAGCCTTCCCCACGGGAGTCCGTGCACACTCTACACGAGCCATCAACAGCCTTATTTAATGGCGTAAGTGTGGAGGACATATGCACGGCGGCATCTTGGTCAACACCAGGTCCATCAGCAGTGCTTTTGTTTCAGTAGGAGAAGGTGAAGGAATTGGGGCTGGTAAAGACAGCATACTTGCCATAGTGCCAGTGAAGGTGAAACTCTGTCATGGAAATAAAAGTATACTGACCTATGCATTCCTGGACCCTGGTAGTACCGACACATTTTGCACAGAGGAGCTCATGAGGCAGCTTGGTGCTAGAGGACGGAGAACTGAAGTCCTTCTTCAAACGATGGAACAGAGCAAATAGTCAGGAGTTTTGAGGTAACAGGTCTAGAAGTGGGCAATGTGAAAGATGACACATATATAAACTTGCCCAAGGTTTACACTCAGAACCAAATCCCTGTTACCAAAAGAAACATTCTTACCAGGCGGACCTCAAGAAATGGCCTTATCTGCAGGAAATCAAAATAAGAGAATTAGATGCTGACGTGGGACCTTTGGAGTAAATACTCCAAAGGCTATGGAACCATGGAAAGTTATAAATACCCAAGGAAATGGCCCATATGCAGTGAAAACACTGTTAGGATGGGTCGTTAATGGTCCACCTAATGCTTCCACAGATCTGGATGATGAAACCCCTGTGGGAGTAGTGAACAGGACCTCAATTGTTCACCTTGAGAAGCTTAGTGAAAGACAATATATTAATGACTTTCCAGAAAACGAGTGTGAAGAGGAAAGACAAATGTCAGCTGATGACCGAAAGCTCCTGCAGAGGAGAAAAAAGAGGAAAGATTGCTCCACTGATCTTGGAGCAAAGCAGGATAAAGGAAAGAGACTGAAGGATCAGATGCTTCTGCTCAAAATGCCTACAGCTAATGCACTAAGATTTTCGGTAGAGGACATGGAAAATGCTGAAGAAGCCATTATTTGCCACGAGCAGAGACAGCATTTAAAAGAGGAAATTGCCTTGCTGGAAAAAGGAAAACCGTGCAATAGAGGAAGCTCCCTATACAAGCTGGACCCTATCATTGATGCTGGGATTCTGAGAGTTGGAGGAAGAACTACAAAGATGGCTATGCCAACTGAGATCAAACATCCAATGATTCTACCGAAACATTCTCATATTTCCAAATTGATACTAAGCCACATACATCATCAAGTTGGTCACTCAGGTCACATGCTCCCCAAACTCCTTCAACGTTACTGGCTATCAGCTGCTAACTCTTCAGCAGGAGGCAGGTGCAATACCTTGCTGACCTGTTTTGGAAGTGCTGGACCAGGGAATACCTTCCTTTGATGCAAGAACGGCCCAACTGGAATACAATCAAAAGAAACTTCACCCCCGGAGATCGTTGATGAAAACGCACCGAGGAACACTTGGCTCCTGGGACGTGTAGTTAAGACCCTTCCTGGTTCAAAAGGACTTGTTAGGAGTGTCCTGGTTAAAACCAAGACTAGTACCATTGAAAGACCCATAACTAAGTTGTGTCTGCTCCTGGAGGCAACAGACTGAGCATACTAAGCCTTAGCCTTTCAGTCACGTGCACCTCTGACTGCACCCCCCCCCCCCCCCCCTTTTGAACAGCAGAACATTACAGACAATTAGTACTAGACCTATACACTCAGTACTGGTCCTACATGGACTTGAAAGTATGCAATATACTATGGACTTGAAAGTATGCAATATACAATGCTACGGATGTTATATGTTTTGTTAAAATTACTCTTGATATATTATTATTGGTAATCGCTATGTAATAAGCAATTAGGGGCTGGTATGTTAGAGCCATTTTCCTTTTGTTATTATTGTCTGAATGTTAGGCTTAATAATAATATAAATTAGATTAAACTCTTGATTATCAGGTATTTTTGTGAGTCACACTATGGTTTAAAATGTATTAATTTAAGGCTCACTTATTTGTTATGATATGTGCGTCAGTATCACGTGCATGGGTATATGCCTATATATGGTAGGTTGATAGGACACAGCTGATGGTGATGAGACGGGGAAGCGGAAAAGTCTTTTGACCGTGTTCTTTATGTTCTTTTTGAGACTGATATCTTTATTTTCCTATGAAGTGAAGAAATGTGTCCTCCTGTTTGTATGTCGTCTGGACCATTGAATAAAGCTCATCTAATTCAACAACGATCTCCGCTGAATTGTTTGGAAACAAAGAGAGGCGCGTCAAAACCCACAACCCCGACAGAGGTGGCGACTGAATGTAGACTAGGATTAAAACGCCACCACAGGTGGGGCTGGAGAACGGGGACCGTCTAGCTTCCCCACCGATGAGAGGAGGGAAGGCTGTATCGGTGCAGCTGCTGATGGGGTCGGGGATTTTCTTGGCAAGTTTGTCCTCGCCTAATGCGTGGGAGGGGGGACTGTGGCTTTGGCCATTTAAGGATTTTCAACTGGGAGGGCCGTGGGACAGCCTGAGCGAAGGTCTGTCATAGGGTCTGGGGAGGCAGCTGCGGGACCTTCCTGGGGAGACAGAGCTGGAGAGCCTCTTCCTCTCTCTTTTTGGGACAATTGTCATGTCCAAAATGTCATGTCCAAAATGTCCTCTTTCTCCCTGTCTGGTAGGTTCCTCAGGTTAAGCCATCTGGCTCTATCCTGCACCCCCTTTTCCTAAGCGATTAACCAGCGGCTTGGACCGCACAGTGCTGCATGCGAAGGCAAATGTTAGTGATCACGATAATCTCATCCCACGCAGCAGCTGAGGGTGAAGTGAATAGTCAAAAAAAGATTTTTATGAAAAGATAACAGTCTCATAAAATACATTTTTGGCTGTTTAGACTCCGCTCTCTAATAATGACAGAAAAATAAACATACTTTATGGATTTTCCGCCTATGATTCATGTGTATTTAAGTGTTAATATTACAAAGATGGTAAAAGGTGTGGGTATTGATCTATGATATGCTTTGCCTTTCTGTGAACATCTAGTCCAAATATGGTGACATTCTGATCATTATCTCCGGAGATACATGGGATAAGACCAACACGGCCCCCTTCAGAGGAGCCTACACTTTCACTATTTTCTGTTATGGGAAAGTTCCAAACATCAACCAAAAAAAAAAGGTTTGCAGTAAAATATTTTATACATCCATCAGTTTCATAAACTAGACACATATTAAAGTGAGCCTCAGGGAGGGGTATGTCTACTCACACCTCTATTCCAGTTTTCGGTCAGTTGTGAGGGGCACAAACAGAGAACATACAAATCATTACTACTGAGTCATACTTTACCCATTCAGTTATTAACGTTGGTTTTAAGCCCATCTTTATTGAGGACCTCAGCCCTGCTGCTGTGGATGGGTTAACGTTCAGGCTGTTATTTGTGGTTCACTGGCCTGTGATGTGTCAGTCACATGTGGGCGTTTGTGAGCCATTTTGCAAAAAATGAGACAGTAGGCAGACAGCCTTCAGACAGAGCAGAGGGAAGATAAATGTCAAATGTTAAAGATCATTTCATGATGTTGTGTTCTCTTTACTTCAACCCTCTACAGTTTTTTCAATTGCTAAAACACGTTTTTCATAACGGGGCTAATTTTCGCAAAACTACATTAAGGCTTAGCAAAATCCAACTTTTGCACCAAATGGCACACACTTCATTCATATTACCAGATTTTTCGTCTAACCAACAACCGAATGTTGTGCTCAATCAAAAGCACACTCCTCTTTTATGGGCTTTGTTCTAGAGAATTCAACATTACAGAAATCTGTGCCGAAATCTGTGTAGTAACAATTAGTTACAATACAGTTCCTAGAGTCTCTAAAGGTACAATGGGATCCAGAGCCTTTTGTTATTACAGTTTTTTCACTGGGGCTCATTTTCTCAAAACACAAAATTCACAAAACCACATACCAAAAGTGCAAAACACCTGATATATCTTGCAAAATGAAGCACTGCACCCAAAACTACATAAGCACTTACCTAAACCAAACTTTTGCCCCAAATGGCGCACACTTCATTTATAGTACAAGACACTTTGTCCAACCAACTACACACTGTGGTGCTTTACCTAAATCACTCATCTTTTGTGGTGATCTGTATGTAGAGATTTCTGCATAAAAAGATTGTTCAAGGCTACAAAAATATGTGCAAACACAAATATACTGTTGTTATACTTTTATGTTTCTCCAAAACAAATTGGTGCAACTTTCATGCACAACAAATAGTTACAGTTGTGTAAACACAAATTATGCCTCTGTCAAATACAGTAAATGGAAAGGAACACTTTGAGGAAAACTAAATACAAAAAATATTTTTACAAAAAACAGAGGTAAGAAAAGTGCTTAGGCAGCATTTTACCACCTCACTGGGTCTGACCACAGCCCCTCATCAACCTGCAGAAGAAGCATCACCTGTAGCCTGATGGTCACACAGCTCCAACCGTTATGCTGCAAATACAGTTTTTTTCTATTGCTAAAACGGGAGGTTACGTATTGTAACCCTTGTTATATAAGCACAGGCGGAGCCCTCTACTGGACTCTATGGGTACTACCTTATCATGCAAGCATTCACCTACTGAGACTTCTATAGACGTAGCCGGCCCCGGGGCGGGCCTACCTGAATGCACGCGCATCTCACCTCCGTATAAAAGGAGGCCTCGCCTCCTGACCGTCATCCTACACCTCTCTTCAGCGAGCGGTATAGGACAGACAGTGCCCCAGAGTATATAACAAGTGTTACAATACTTAACCCCCCGTTATATCTCTCACAGGCTCCACCCTCTACTGGACTCTATGGGTACAGTGGGCGGAGCCCCGATGTATACACGCACTGTCGTCCAGCACACCGTTCCACCTCACTGTCCCTGACCGGCTTTCTGGTTAGCAGCCGCTGCGCCTCACTCAGCTCTCCCTCGGTTGTAACCGTGGAGAAGTCCGGGCTGCGGCTGACAGAGCACACCTTGACGCGCTTACCTCGCGAAAAGTGTGCTTGGAAACAGTGCTGAGGGCTCCCCTCCGTCCGCCTATGGCAGACAGAGAAAGTCCCCAGCCCTGTATGGGTTCAGTATGCACCACCTCTCCAGAGTCCCTAAGGAGCACGGGGAGAGCGCAAGTGCCCCCATGTCCCCCACACTCAGACACTGACCCCGTTCAGTGTGTACAGACTATAGTGTGGAGGGCTCTCCCCCTCCTGCCGCCAGGCAGGCGAGGCGAGCCCTCCAGCCCTGTAAGGGCCCAGTGCGCACTACGTCACCCCGCGACCCTCCAAGGGCCCGGAAAAAACGTAAGCGCATTTACACCCGGGGAGGGGGTCAGATGCCCACTGACCCACAGCCCCCCCCCTCCTCACCAGTCCTGTGTTGCCCCAGCAAGCACCGACGCGGAGAAAGAGCCAGACATATCCAAGGGATAAAACTTTATGAAGGGGCCTGGCGTTGACCAAGTCGCCGTGCATATATCCTCCACACTCACACCGTTGAATAAAGCTGTTGACGCAGCCACAGCCCGTGTGGAGTGCGCACAGACCCCCGCGGGGCAGGCTCTCCCTGCCTGTTCGTAGGCGTGTGCAATGCCTCCGCAGAGCCAGCCTGCCAGGCGTTTCTTGGACAGAGCTTTTCCAGTCACCCCGCCCCCGAAGCACACAAACAGCTGTTTAGTGCGTCTCAGGGCAGCTGTGCGCTCTACATAACATGCTAACGTGTGCACCGGGCAGATGAGGTGTAATTTAGCTTCCCTGGCCCCACCATAGGGTGGAAGACTAAAACCCCCCAACTGAATAGCCCTCGACCTGAACGCACTCCTTAGGCTCTTGGGCACAAAGGAGGGGTTCGGTCTGAGTGTCGCCCCGCTCCGGTCACCCCGAATCAACAAGCAGCTCGGGTGCACCGACAGAGCGGTTAGCTCGGACACTCTTTTGGCTGACGTTAAGGCAAGTAGCAACGCTGTCTTCCACGACAGTGCTTTCAGGGAGGAAAGCTCCAGAGTCTCAAATGGCTCTAGGACCAGAGCCTCGAGCACCAGCGGCAGGTCCCACTGCGGGGTGGAGGCGTGCTCTACTGGGCGCAGCCTCCTGACCCCTCTAAAAACCACGACATCAGTGGAGGAGAAAAGGCCTCATGGCAGGACGAGATGGCTGCTGCATACACCTTCACTGTGGAATGAGCACGCCCTCTGTCCACCAGTAACTGTAAGAAGGAAAAAATAGAGCCCAACTCACAAGATAGGGGCTCTATTCTCCGCTCCCCACACCATCGCTGGAATCCCAGCCACTTTGGCCTGTAACAGGCTGTGGTGGATCCCGCTCTAGCTGCCTGGATTGACTGAATAACCCTGTCTCAGCCTGTCCCTCTCAGGAGCCAAGCCTGGAGAGGACGGCCCAGAGTGGGTAACGCCCCGATTGCACCTGCCTCTTGAGACATCGCCCCCCAGAACTGGGGAATTGCCCAGGGCTGGCCCACCTTCATCTGTGTCATCTCTGAGTACCACGGGGCCCGACACGATCCGGTGCTACTAGGATGACTGCTAGACGTTCTCGCCTCACTCTCCCCAGGAGAGGGAGAATTAGACGCAGCGGTGGAAAGGCGTATAGCAGCTTCCTTGGCCATGGCTCGTGTGCAAATGCGTCCACCCCCAAGGGCGGGTCGTCGCTCAGAGCCATGGAGAACCACAGGGCACAGTGGCTGTTGCGCCGGCTGGCGAACAGGTCCACTTCCGCTCTCCCGAACTGGGCCCAGATCTGCTTCACCACCTCCGGGTGAAGCGTCCATTCGCCTGGCAGGGGGCCGCCCCTCGACATGAGGTCGGCCCCCCTGTTCTCCAGTCCCGGGATGTGGAGGGCTTTCAGAGATAACACCACCTCTGAAGCCCATAACCACAGTTTCTCCGCTGTGGCCAACAAGGCAGCGGAGCGGACTCTGCCCTGCCTGTTGATATAAGCCACTGTGGTGCTGTTGTCGCTCCTGACCATTACATGTCTCCCTTGAATTAGGGGCTTGAAATGCTGGAGGACTAACACTACCGCCTGTAGCTCTAGGAGATTGCTGTGTCGTGTCTCTGTTAGAGACCAGCGCCCACCTATTGCCCTCTTCAGGCAGGTCCCTCCCCATCCTGTTCTGGATGCGTCCGTGAACACTGTGATGTAGGAGGTCACCCGTCCCAGTGGAGACCCCCTCCGGAGGTGATCCGGGGACCCCCAGAACCGGAGGTTGCCCTCCACTGAGGGGGGGATGGTCACCAGCCGCCGTTTGTGCCTCTTGGGATCCAAACGCAGGCTGGACAACCACCTCTGCAGGCGGCGCATATGCAGTAACCCCAGCGGGACCACAACGTGAGCAGCCGCCATGAGACCCAGAGTCTGCATGACAGTTAAAGCTGTCACTGTCGCCCCCTGTCGCAGCCTGTGAACCGCCCGGAGAAGGGACGCACGTCTGCTCTCTGACAGGGTGGTAGCGTGCCTGCATCGAGCACCACTCCCAAATACCACTCCTGTTGGTGAGGTATGGGGTGCTCTTTTCCTAATTGATTGCAAAGCCTAACTTGGTTAGGTGTGTGATCAATTGCGCTGTGCAAAGCATTGCCTGTTCCCTGGACCCGGCCATGACTATGAGGTCGTCTAGGTAAGAGAAAACTCTCATGCCGTGGGCGCGCAGCGGTTGGAGCGCAGTGGCCACACATTTGCTGAACGTGCGTGGGGATAGGGAGTAACCGAACGGTAGTCTGTTGTACTCGTAGGCTATCCCCTGAAAGGCAAAACGCAGATAAACGCTTTCTGTGCTCCGGAGCAATTTCCACATGAAAGTATGCGTCTTTCAGGTCGATGGTGGTGAAGCAATCGCCCGGTTGCACCAGCCCCAGTAACTGTTTTATGGTTAACATGCGAAATTTCCTGCAGGAAATGTGGCGATTCAGGCTGCTGAGATCTAGAATAGGTCTGAATTCCCCTGTCTTCTTGAGAACCAGGAAGTACATGGAATAAAGACCCATTTCTCTGTGCTGAGGGTGCACAACAGACACTGCCTGTTTCTGCACCAGAGCCTGAATCTCCGCTGAGAGGAAACCCATCTCCTCCTGGGATGACAGATTTACCTCTCGCATGCCTCTGAATGGAGGTGGGATGCTGCAAAACTGGAGTGAATAACCCTGTTTCAGCGTCCTGTCCATCCATTTCGTTAACACACAGCTGAGTTTCCATTCCCCATAACATTGTGTTAATTGACAAGCCCTCAGCTGTGGGGCCGCAGCTATGAAGCTGTGATACTCTCTGGTGATCCGTTCCACCGCAAAACCCCCCGTGAAGGGAAGATTTGCCCATGGAGGGTCGACTCAGAAAGGGCCGATTATTTACTGAGGTCCCTGAACGCACCGCCGCATGCTCACACAAGAGCGCGCTGCGGTGCTCCACCATAATGTTCGCTTTACCACTACGGTAAAGCGCAATACTAGGAGTATTTATTCTAGGCGTAGTGTGTTCCCTGACAGTAATACGCCGGCCAATATGCCCCTGTACCCGCATAGCGCTTTGATAGCACTTCCTGCGGTTTATCTCTCTCATCTGCGCATGCCCACTAGCATGCCCACTAGTAAAATCAATCGACAGTAAGGAGAATACTTATTTCCGGGTGTAAAATTATCCATTATCCAATGGGAATGGACGCTCACATTGCCTCTAACTACCGCCGACATGGACGGATGCGGTGCTTCCCTGAGCGTCAAATACCGCCGCCGATGGGAATACATTGCAATCAGTTGAAAGCTCTTTGCGTCTGTTTATGAAGCTGAAGGAGACTCGGTGCGTCACAACTGCACGCCATAGAACCCTGACCAAGCGTCGTTCCTGGACGTTCAGGGAGTGAGACTGTGTTGTCTTGTTACATAAGAATAGATCATATTTGTTAAGTGTTATTATGGGAGAATTACTATTCTTGTGGTAGGCCTACTATGCCTTATTAGGCCCATATTGAGCAGAACCAATACCAAAACTCATGTACAACAACTTCCTTACTTGCAATAAATAAGCACTAATTAGAGGTTATTGAGGAAAAACTCTCAACTAATGGCCTATTACTTGTAGAATACGGTCATGTAGAATAAGGCATTAATAAGTGTTTTATAATGACTAATAAAGAGCCAATATACTGCTAATATGCATGTTGATTAACAACTAGTTGATGGAGAATTTGTGTACCTTAATATAAAGTGTTACCAAAAGTTCTTATTGCAGCCCAAATGTAGCTAGCAGTGCTCTGAGCAGCTTCAGGCTTTGTTTTCAAGGCTGTAAACCAGTCAAGGAATGAATATTTAAACTGGCTTCCTGTTGGATCAACCTGACTTCCTTTTAAAGTATACTCTCTCTCAACCAGTCAATGTCCTCTCACATAAACGTCATAAGCTCTCAAAAACACAAGCATTGTCTTTCACATACACTATCATTCTCTTACACACACACTACTATACCCTCATACATACTACAATTCCTCTCTCATTTACACTATCATTCTCTCTCACACACACACTACTATACCCTCATACATACTACAATTCCTCTCTCACATACACTATCATTCTCTCTCACACACACTACTATACCCTCATACATACTACAATTCCTCTCTCATTTACACTATCATTCTCTCTCACACACACACTACTATACCCTCATACATACTACAATTCCTCTCTCATTTACACTATCATTCTCTCTCACACACACACTACTATACCCTCATACATACTACAATTCCTCTCTCATTTACACTATCATTCTCTCTCACACACACACTACTATACCCTCATACATACTACAATTCCTCTCACATACACTATCATTCTCTCTCACACACACACACACTACTATACCCTCATACATACTACAATTTCTCTCTCACATACACTATCATTCTTTCTCACACACAAAGTTTTCTATTTTGCATACACTACTAGAGTATTATATTGTAGTATGATGTTGTCTGTAAGTGGTAATAATATTGTTTCTAAGAAAGTACAGTTTGGTATGTAAGTAAGTTTGATTTATGGCCCAGACAAAAGTGTGTGAAAGAGAGTATGATTGTGTGTGTAAAAGTGTTTAGCAATATGTATAAAAGAGTTTAATGGTGTATGTGTGAGATTCTGATATGTTTGTAAGACCAAGTATGAGTTGTGAGCTAGACGGCCTCTCATAGACTGTGAAGTTCCGATGCTCTCTCTACCCTCCCTCTACGTCTCGCGCACAGCGGTGCGGACATCGGCAGTCACTTCAGACAGACAGGTAGCAGCACCTCCCACTTTACTGTCCTATGTTATGCCGGCTTTTCTTGGCTTGTTTGAAGGTGAGTGAGTGTGGTGATGAACAAATGACTAAGCTGCCAGTGCCTCGAGTTTACAGCTAATTAGCCAAAAGACAAAAACAAATATAGTTAGGCCTAACTAAGGTAGGCTACTAGCTAATGGATAAGTTAGCTCAAGGTTTTAGCTAAGGCAATTTATCATGGGCATACAGTACTGTACTTAAGGGGAGACAGGCAACATCTTTCCTGGCTAAACTTCGAGGGGAAAAGCCCCTTGAGTGTTGCCTCCAGCCCCCGACAGCATCAGCACCTCCTCTTCCTCTGCCTGCAGAGGAGCATGCTCCACAGGGCTGAGGCTCACACAGCTTCCATCTCCATGCTGATAATAACTGCTCCCTCTGACCCCCCCTCTACCTCTTTCTCTGGCTGGAATAGTGATTATTATTGCTAGAAAGTTCTCAGCTGTGGTCTCTATTCTTTGCTTACATTCTGTTCGATTAGTTAAAAAGAAATGGATTGACAATTGATAATAATTTATGCTAAAATTGACGAATTGACAGGTAAGTGTCTTGGGTGACCACGCTCCATCATGGCATCCCAGATGAAGTCGAAGCACTACAAGTGGAGCAGGACAGGGTGCAGGACTCTGGTGAGGAGACAGCGGGGCGACCGTGTTTGTTGTGCCTCGTCAAATGTGTTAGTTTTGTTTATGTATTATGTCTGTCATTTACTGTTTAGTCAGGTTTTCATGTTATTTCACGTCATGTCAGGTCTGTCTATTTAGGTCATTCATCTCTAGTCAGTCCCTGTGTTTCATGTCATCTCTCGTTTTCCATTTTCCCGTTTTATTTTGTACTTACCTCTTGTCTCTCATTTCAGGCCCTGTTTCTTCCTCCCCTTGTGTGTTTTACCGCCATCATCAGTGTCTGCCCCGCCCCTGATTGTTTCCACCTGTTCCCACTCACCTCATCTTTAAATAGTCCTGTCTCTCCCCTGTCCTGTGTCAGTTTGTCTTGTTTGTTTCCCCGAATGGTCGTGCCAAGCCTCAGCAAAGAAAGGATCGTTTTCACTCATGTCAGGTTTTGTTATTTTGTTATTTTTGTAGACTTAAGTTATTCTTAAGTTCTCTTTTTGTTACGCTTTGTTTTTTCCTCCTTGTGAGCACTTTTTGTTAAATCCAGCACCTACTCTGTTAAGAGGGATTATCTGTTCTTTGAAATTAAAAGACATTTTTGTTACATTCAAGACTTTGTCTCTGGGTCGTGCATTTGGGTTCTCCAGTCTGTGTCGAGGTCGTGACAGTGTTAGCATCAAGGTCTTAAGGTTTTAATGGTTTTGCACAATTTAATAATACACAAACATATCAGATAACAAATGATAAAAACCATTGAGCTTATTTAAAGCCTCTACCTAAATAATGTTAAAAATCACAGTTTTATACAAAACACAAGATCGATATACCATCAATTGCTTAAATTCAATAAAATGGCATACTTTAAGACTAACATGTACTATACTTAACATTTTAACAAATAAACACAATGAAAACCAGGCATCATACAGTGATCATAATCATTTATTCTTAATGCTCAAACATCGAAGTTGATGGACAATGTGTTTCTTGATTTTTTAATTTGTTATGTTTAATATGCCAGACATTATCAGCCAAGAGGATTCCTCATTTTTGTTTGTTTACAATTCTCCTGTTGCAAATTCAAAAAAAAGCACAAACCTGCTTGATCATGTGGACTAAGCTAACTGCACTTTTGTTGCATAATGACATTAAAAGATTCTTGAATCTTTGAAACTGTGCAGACCTGATTCTGTAGATATTGTCTGGAGTTCATGTGAGAAAACAGCTGAAGTCCTGTTATCTGATCTGTCTCTGTAACAGACGTTTTCATCTCTTTTTCTGCACCTTTTCCATTTTGTTTTACTCTGATATTCTAGTTGACTGCGGCTAATATCATTTAATGATATTTTCTTTTAACAATTGGCTATTGACAACAAATGAACATTGAGAAAATGACAGCTATAACGATATAATAACAATGAAAACCAGGTTGTAACTCTGCTATTCAGCCCATTCTCATGTCTTTTACCTCCTGCAAGATTTCTTTTTTTTTCAAATATAATAAACAGTAATAAAGAACATGCAGATATTCAACTGATAAGTAACTTGTTAACAGGAAACTGACAGGGAACTCCAAGTATCACTGACTGACACACAAACACACACACACACACACACACACACACACACACACACACACATCAGTTGTTGTGAAGCTATAACAGAAACTCATGCTCAAAACCCCAAACAGCACAACTGCAATACATCAGCTACAAGCCACACACACACACACACACACACACACACACACACACACACACACACACACACACACACACACACACACACACACACACACACACATCTTGTGAGTTTTCTACCCTTAATCCTACTAACCACCATCAGCTCTTTATTGACTAATAACTTCTTCATCTTTAAATTATCTTTCAATATGGTTCTCCCAAGCACAGAAATACAAGTACACACACACACACACCTGCCAAACAAAAACAAGTCTATAACACAAACTGGCGTAAATGTCTCTGTCAAATGCACAAACCCAACAGGAAACAGAAATGGATTATGCAAATTAGCAGAGAAAAAATGTTTGAAAGAGAAGAGAGGAAGGTGTGAAGGAGGGAGGAGGGGGGAGGGAGGGAGGGAGGTTCGATAGCAGGCTGACGAACTGAAACAGGAAGGTGTGTGAGTGTGAGAGTGAGTGCGAGTGTGTTCTCTCAGCAGCTCTCTTTCTTCTGAGAGTTTTTCAGTTTTTTGCCTGTAGATGTAAAGGCCACATAGTGTGTCAGAGAGTGTGTGTGTGTAAGAGAGAGTGTGTGTGACATGCCAGCAACATAAACCTCTAAATGGATTACCACAACAGGACAGCTCTGGATATCTCCACCAGGAACCCTCAGGATGACTTTGAGATGCTGCAGAGAGTCGGAGGAGGAACCTACGGAGAAGTGTACAAGGTCAGAGCTGCTGCTGCTGACTGAACACACACCACACACAGCACTCAACAGATGTGTGTTTGTTTCTTATCTTCTGAAAGTCAAATTGCTCTCTGAAACAGTTGGCGAAAATATGAGGCTTTTATTTAGGTGGTAGCTGACTGCTTTCATCTCAAGTCAAGCATGTCTCACTGCTGACTGCACAACCATGTGTAACCGCCATCACATCTGTATTATGGGTTACACTGTGAAGGAGGAAGAAGTATTTAGAGCTTTGACTTGATAAAGGTAACAAAAACTCAGTGTAGAAATTCTATGTTACAAGTAAAAATACATTCAAATTCATCGCTAAAAGCAAAAAAGTACTATTATCCAATTATATGCAAACCAATAGTATATTTATAATGCAGAATGGCACGTTTCATAATTCTATGTGTAAAGTAATGAGATTATAATTATATATCCATCAATGAATTCATCATTTTATGCAGCTGGAAGAGGTGTGACACATTTCTGCTAATGTACTGCTGGGTAGCCTTTCCTTTAATAATTCACTATACAAAAGTAGATGGTTATATTTTGTAATATATAATCAATAATAAATGCATCTTAAAATATCTTATCATCTAATAAAGTTAACAAACACATGCAGTGGAAGAAAAGAGCACTATTTGTATTCCATGCCAAAATGTAGTAGTATGAAGCAGCATAGTACTTATGTGGAGTAATTGAGTGAATGACTGAGAAACAGAACATCACTGTGTGAGTGATGTTCTGTTTCTCAGGGTTGAATATGGTGTTATGTGTTTGAAGGAAATAGGAGAGATTGATGATTGTGATTGGCTGATGCAGCTCCCTGCAGCAGGAAGTGGTTTTGAAAGGGAAAGTGTTCCTGTCAGTAGATGGGGGCTTTTTGAGAATGTTACTCCTGAAACAGAATTCAGTCTGAACTCCGGGTGTTACTCAAACATCTTCTGTGTATTTTTTACCTTTCTTCCATTTCACTATTTTACTACTAGTTTAGGACCTAAAGCCCAAGCACAACCTAAACACATGTTAAAATGGTGGTACTATGATTCAGAGTCATCAGCTGTGTTCATGGGAGATCTAACCTCACACACAAATCCTGCTCTTTTCATGAGATTTTTTATATAATAATTATTATTTGTATACTAGTTTTGCTTTTATGTTAGTCACAGTGGCGTCTTGAGTGCTTAAACGATATGTCATCTGGAAATGTCCCTAACACATCACAATGAAAATAAAGAGCAATACAGGGCTCTGAGTCTTTGCACATGCAGACACCGCTACATATTTTTGTGAGACATGAGTGATGATTGAGAGGAATGACTTTTGTTCATTTCAATACATTATTTTGTTTTTTAATAAAATCCTTCTCATTGTGCCTTTAACACTACTTTCTTTTGTCCTCTACCACCAGAGAATCAGTTTCCTATTGCTGAGCACCAACATCGCTTGCATAGTTCAGGATAAAGTGTTAAAGTTAAATGTTTAGATAATTAAACACAACAGGGACAACTCATGGAACGTAACACATTCTCGTCTTTAGTGCTAAGTGTTAAAGTTAAACCTCTATTAGTCCAAAGACAGATGGAGATCAAAGGTTCACCTACATTACAGAGGAACATTTATCATTATGGGCATGCAGATAACTTTGGTTTCATCTGATGACTTCGGAGGTTAAGCATCAGATACTTTTGAGTTTTAAAAACATGTCACAGCCCCCGAGTTTCTGGACAGAAATCTGCTGTCATTCTGTCAGTCTGGTTCTTTATAACTTCTAAAGCTTTTCTGGGCCATGAGTTGTCAAGACCTCCACAAGGACACTATTGCAATGTGGCGTTTGGCGTTTAATTTTATTACAGTCAACCTTTTGGAGTTAATAATAAATGGCATAAAGTTAGCTGCATTTGGATCCTGCTCAGATTGTTGTGTTCTCTTAAGACACAAATGTTTCTGGTTAAAGTTAGGAGGGTCAGGGGTAAAAGGCAAAGTGAGCTGCTGGTACAAATGTGATCTTATCATGTTCATCAGGCACAGTTCAGTGAACACGGCCTCTGGATTCTCTGGTACTTTTGACAAAAATAGTCACACCTGAAATAGTCCTGTATTGAAAAGTCGAAGTACGTTGTTATAGTGATCAGCGTTTCCCTTTCCACCGGCTCTAAACAGTCAGATTCCTTCACAGAGGCAACTGTTTTACTTTATACTGCTCTTTCTGTATTTATTTGATCGTTTAAGTGTGATGTACTGTTGTAGATGAATATGGAGGTACATTCAAGCTAGCAGCTAAAGTTTATAAAGCAGTTCATCTTAGTATAATATTTAGTTCGGGTGTGGTTTCCTAGACTGGTATTTATTTATTATAATTTGGGGAATAAAGTCTGATTCATTTAGAAAGTTCCATTGCTTCAGTGCCTTATTTAAGTATTTGAGTCTTAATATAGTGTTTCTCTCACTGTAAAGAATTAGCCTGAAGGCCATTGTTGTTACCCTCATATCCTACCATTTCAATAGCTGGTATAGATTTGTATTATTTTATACATTTTACTTTTCAAACACATGTTGCAAGTAAGACCCTCACCACTTAATTAAGTAGGTCCTTTTTGTCCCTGAATGCTCTCATCAGATGTGTCAACCATTGTAAATATCTGTAGAGTTTTTGGAAACTTTAGTATCCGACTTTACAGAGTTTTGCAACATGTTAATCTCTGTGCTCAAACTGTTCAACAATCAAGTGCGATAATGTTTCTGATGCAAAGCCGGTTATCTGGTTGAGAAGACTTCCTGTAAACAGGTCAGTGGTCCCCGCTCCTCTGTTGTACAGGGAGGCACATTTGCACAGCTGTTCCCTTTAACATATGGACACACACACATCACACGCACATATAGAAAGGATCACACGTACACATTGAAGTTCATATTTTCCTCTGGGTTGCAGCGAGGTCAGTCTGCAAAGGTCGCACTTCACCATCAGCAGAATGTGAGAAGACCATGATCCAGATCAGTGGTGGAAATAAGTACATTAACAACACATTCTCTGCTTAAACACAAATCAGAGGTACTTTTGATTTACCTAGTAAAGTTACGAGTATTTAATGTTATGCAACTGTATACTTCTACTCCACTATTCAGTGAAAACCAACACATTCTTTGCAAGCCTCTTGCAACATGTGTGGTCACAAAGCTGAAAACAGAGCTGTTGTTCTGATAAACTGCTGCGATGTTTTCATTTTTTGGATACGTGGTTCTCACAGGACACGACAACCATGATGATCTTATAGAATTCGAAGCATTGCTTGCTTTTACTTTTAATACTTAAGTGTTTTATGCTGACAAAAGTTACAAAAGTCAGGTTTTTAATGCAGGAGTTTTACTCGTAGTGAATACGTTTCACAGTGTTATACCAGTCCTTTCACTTAAGTAAAGGATTTAAATAGTACTACACTTCCTCCACTGATGGAGATGACCTGATTTAAACCAAAGTGACTGTTTATTACGGTGCAGTTAGAAGGGGGGAGGGTCACAAAGGATCAGTTAGAGGGGGGGACATCAGCATGAAGACAGTCAGAGAGAAAGATGAGGTGACTGCACTGGATTAAGTGGGGCATGTGTGGCTCAGGGGATAATCGGTGTCCAACAATATGAAGGACAGTGGTTTGATCCCCAGTTTCTGCAGTCAGCTTGTTGAAGTGTCCTTAAAGAAAGATACGAGATACATAACCCAAATTGCTCACATTGGTATGTCTACAGTATGGAATTGTATGTTAATCTCTTTGGATAAAAGCAGCAGCTAATTGAATGAATGATATCATGTCTTGGCTCGTTGGTCTAGGGGTTTGATTTATCGCATAGGATGGAAAGGTCCTGTGTTCAAATCCCAGCCGAGCACTTCTTCAGCGAGTAGAGTGGCCCATAGGTTGATGGATCGGAGCCTTGTCTAAATCCTGACTGGATTAAAAAAAAGATGGAGTGTGGGCTGGAAGAGGTGCCAGTTCACCTCCTGCATTCAGACCTAATGTGGGATTCTGTGCATGTCTGAATTCCCCCTTAGATAAGGGGTCCTCTTAATAAAATGTAATGTAGTACAAGTGTGCAACTTTCCCTGTTTGGTTCATCCTGACCATGACATTTGAGTTGCAGGGGCCTTTGATGTTTGTGACACGTTCTGTGTGTGAGAGGAATAGATTGATGAATTAGCTAATTCATTAACATAGTTTTTAAACAACACAGTATTATACAAAAATTCATGACATAAAAAAGTGATTGAGATATTGTTGATTAGAGAACAAGAGAAATATAAGTCAGTGCATGTATCAAGTAGTTCAGCGTGCATTTGTTTTTATGTTACAGTGTGAAACTAGATTCCTGGCAGACAAAGGTGGCATGCACCCAAACAACATTTCTGCCTGCTGAGTTATCGAACTTCCTTTCTGTAACCGTCAGCGTCTGAGCTGGAAACTGGTTCTACCTGCTGGACAACACACACACAGCGACATAAAGACACCCATCAAAGTGCCTTCTTTTGTTGGATCAAATCAGGTTGATTTGATCCAGCCAAGCAGATATTTCAATGACTAATATAATAAATACTTTTTGACATAAAGATGTTTTTTTATCAAGATAAATATCTATTAGACAAAATAAGCCCCATGTAGCCTATATAAGTAATAAAAAAGTTTAGATAACAAATTGGAAACAAATGTATATACGCAGTAAATGCATTGCACAATAGATACATTTGTCATAGTTTATAAAGTGTTGTGGAGAATAAATCACTGACAACATGTAACACCTGTGTGATGTCATCCTCATGTTCCTGAGGCCACAGCAGCCAGTGTTTGAAACACACAGGGGCTGTTACAACGTCATTTTAAAAGAAAACGTTACAGATAGAAACACTTTTGGGTTGTGATCATCGACTCACGTGTGTTCTGTCAATAGCAGGTGCTAATTTGTACAAAATGTAGAACACATTCTGTATAATCTGAGTTTGATCAGAAGTTGTGCATTGTTCATTTTGACCCTGTCAGTAGGGTATGCATAATATTCTTGTGTTATGAAAAAGAAGGACAATATCCTGGTTACTATGTAACTGCATGCATGCTATGTCATTTGCTTCAATACTGGAAAACTGTGACATGGCACACTTCTGCATGTATTAGACTACTAATAAATGTGTCAGATGATCGTGAGTATCAACAAATCAACTTTTTTTGTCTTTATTAACAAACTCACATCGCAGCAGTTGTTAGCGAGAACACGGTCCCAAAAAGACATCAGAAGTAATTATGGACAAGGAAACACACACAATGAATGCTATACTCTAAGCCTTTTATTTATTATTAATGTTATTATTTTATTCCTTTTTTTTTCCTTTTTTCTGATTGTAAAATACGGGTCAACAGGCTTAGGCAAATTGATATTTTATGAAAGTAATTTTTGCATTTTATTATCTCATTGTATCTAGTTTATCTTGGCTGTAGGATCCCCAACTATGGATCAGGGTCATGGTGACCTTAAGACGCCAAGGGGGATGACTCCCGGAGGCATTCTTTTAAAACATCCACTAAATGTCACACCCCTTTAACCCCGTGGTAGGAGGCAGTTAAAGGTTCAGTTGGCAACTTTATTGAGATATTTCTGTCTTTGAACAGTCAGTTTATTGTGCCTCAAACTTTCTTTTGCTCACTAGTTCTTTACTCATAAATGTTCCTTTCTAGTCTACATATTTTAAAATACACATTTCCTTGTGATGATTGATGTTTTCTACAGATTTTCCTTTATGAAATATGTGTGATTTGGCTTGATTTGCTTTGGGATATGACTCAGACTGAGCTGACTGCATCCGATCACCTCAGGGTCTTTACGGTAAAGTGTGACTCCTTATCAGATGTGGCTTGTGCTGCTGAGCTGCAGGAGGAGTTGCTGTTTAACGCACTGCAGCTCTATCTCAGGCCTCACACCCTGCGGGCTGCACCTGTGTGTGTGCAACCTCAGACACAAAAAAATGAAGAAGTGAGACAAAAAGCAGCGGACTACACAGAGCCTGCTGCAGAGAGGAGCTAACTGTGGCAGCTTTCTGCTCAAACACTGTGGTTTGCTGTGTGTGTGTGTGTGTGTGTGTGTGTGTGTGTGTGTGTGTGTGTGTGTCGCACATTTGTGTTTCACAATTAAATACGTCTGAATTTCTGGTGCTGAGGATTTATCTTTAACCCTGAAAAGAGGAAGAGAAAACAATCTATTCCACCGAGAACATTAAACACATTGCATCAGAACACCAGAAGAAAACTGGCTGTGTGTGTTTGTGTGAAAGTGTGTGACATCTACTTTGTGAGATCAAACGTCTTAAAGGAATACCTTCAATTGAATGAACAAATGACCCACAGCCAAATAAGATGATGAATTATCAATATCTGTGTGACTGATATATTTTACTTCTATCTCATTCCACAACTAAATCTGATAACACACAATGTATCCTAGTTACCATATTATACTATATTATTTAATATGAGCCAGTTTTATTCACAATATGATATACTATATTTATTGTATATCTATAAATGAAATATATACAGTAGATTCATATGTACATACAAGTTTATACAGACAAACACCAACACTACAGTGTAAGTAAAAAAGTTTAAGAGCTGCCTTAAATACAAGAGTTAACTCAACGTCAAGATAATATTTGTTTCAACTTACCAAGTTGTAAAAAAAAAAAGATCATTCATTGGTATAACTTAATACTTGGAGTGAAAGAAACTCACAATGTTATATTATCAATTGAAAATCTAGTCAAATCAACTTTGAATTGTACATTATCTTAAATCACAATTCACACAGTAAGGATAACTTTAATTATATTCATATTTAATTGTCAAATTCAAGTTATGTTAACTCACGTTTTCAAGGCAGCAACTGAACTTACATTTTCAAATTAAGTAAACTAGAGTTCTATCTCTTAGCTTTACTTATCATATCACATGTTAGGCTGCTGTAACTTGGACTTGCTGACTCTGCAGCCATTATTCCTCCAGTGTCTCTGTTCATCATTTTAACATTCCGTGACAGCAACGCTGGCAATGTTTTCACTTTGTGAGTATTTGTGTGTGTGAGTATGTGTGTTTGTGTGTGTGTGTGTGTGTGTGTGTGTGTGTGTGTCATCATGATGGAATGTGCTCATGGAGACTCTCTGCCAGCTGTTTGTCCCTTGCCTCTCTGTCTGTGTGTGGATGGATATTGTCACTGTGACACCCAAAGAACCGCGCTTGATGTGATTATAAAACGCCATGGTTGTGTAGTTGAAACAATGATGAGGGCTGAGTTCAAAAATGGACGTGTCCAAATTGTGTCCCAAAGTATTAAAGAGCATAAAAAAAGGAAACAAAAGATAAGAGCACAGCAGGGGCACTTCCCTCTGATATTATCTTTCCATGACGAGAATATGGCTTAAATTCCTGTTTGTTAAATAGCTAATCCTGTTTCATCCAAATGAGTGATTGTGCCTCTCTGTTTTACTTCAGGCACAATTATGTGGTTGGCTGCCTTGAACTGACACAGATTTGATGTTGTCGGTTTCCATCTCTTAAATAGGAAAAAAGTATAACAAAAGAAACATTTAATAAGGGGGGGGGGGCAGACTTTACATCTCTGGTCTTTTTAGTGTGTTCACATTGCAATATTTCCTCTTGTTTATCCTATTCCTATTTTTGTTTTATGAACCTCTTTTTATTTATTTTAGTTGTATTTTCTCTATCTGTCTGTTGTTATTTAATTGTTTTGGCTCAAGACTGCATAACAGTACCATGGGCTGTTTTTTTCCAAAAAAAGTGTGATATAACTTTATTCTGTGTGTGCTTTGTGTGTGTGATCACCAGAGGTCAGCGAAAGGAAAGACCACTGAAAATAGTAAACGCATCACTTTAACACGGAAACATCACTGTGGCTTCCACTATGGCGTCCAGCTCGTGTGTGTGTGTTTGGGTGTGTGTTTTGCTGTCGGTGTCTTTCCTCTCAGTGACCTCTAAGATGTCAGACACACTGACACACTAACACACACTGACTGAGTTTCCATTGTCGTGTTGCTTTCATTACCTCTCTAACCCTTAAACCGCTTCTGTTGCTTCCAGTCATTATTTACCTGCTGTGAACTGCTCATTTTACAGAACTGTTGTGTAATAATGTCCAACAAGGTACTTTACTGGCACATGTAATCTGCTCTCTCACGAAAAACATGACATAACTTTGTCAGCACACATTTCCCAGAAGACATCTGTGAAATGTCAAACATCTGACGGTTCCTGAAGTCCTGTGTATGCTACACTGGAAAACTTGAAACGTTGACTTTAATTAACTGTATTATGTCAACAGAGTTCACATAACTGTATTAGGTTAGTTGAAAGTAATAATATTAAGTTTAAATACAAAATATTAGGTTGAATTTAATATGAATGCTTTCAACAAACCTAATACACACTGTAAGAAACGTACCGTGAAATTCACAGTATGTAACTGGCAGTAATTGACAAGTTACTTACTGTAAAATTAATTACAGTAACTTCTCCATTTTGTATTACAGTAGTAGTATTATAGCTGTAAAATGAAACAGTAACTTCCAAGTACTGTATTTGTGTTTACGGTAATAGTGTTTCAACTGTAAAATAGAAACTTTAATGCTATAATTTTAAGTTACAGTATCAGTATTGTAACTGTAAAATAACTTCTTTATTATAGTATACTTCATGTCATGCTGGTAATTTACAGATTACCAGAAATTCTTGACACAATTTTAAAGCTCACCAATAACTGCAGGGAGACAGCAAACAATACATTTTAACAATGTATTCTTAATTGTTGAACGGTATCAAGAACATGTATTTTCTTGTGCTAAATGGGTGAGCATACCATGGCTACCACAAATGTAGTCTTCCATTGCATATCCCATGTACAATTATCTTCCATGTCTTATAAACTGTGCTTAACTGACCAACAGCTGCAATTCCTACACTTATTAAATATGTTTCATCCATAAAACAATGGATATTAATATCCAAAAACATGGAGATTGCATTTTTAAAACAGTGGCGATAACAAATCAACCCAAAAAATATGAAGCCATTTCTTCTGCCAAGCCATTTTAGAGAGTTGCTGTAGTTGAAAAGGTGTCACGACCTCGACACAAACTGGAGAACCCAAATGCACGACCCAGAGACACAGTCTTGAATGTAACAAAAATTGTCTTTTTAATGTCAATGAACAGAAAATCCCTCTTAACAGAGTAAGTACTGGAATAACAAAAAAAACGCTCACAAGGAGGAAAAAACAAAGCAAAAAGAGAACTTAAGATAAACTTAAAGGGGACCTATCATGCAAAATGCACTTTTGTACGTCTTTTACACATGAATATGTGTCCCCGGTGTGTCAGGGAACTCACCAAGTTTCAGAAAACACAACCCTCTCTCTTTTCCTCCATACCCAAATCTCTAAAAACGGGGCTGCAACGGAGCTGATACAGACTGATACAGATTTGAAATTGTTCTGATGTCAGAAACGGGGAGCTCCGCCTATATGGGCAACTCTCCACCTATCAGGAGGAGACAGCCACGGCCATTGCCGCTCGAAAGCGCTGGAGATGCTGTAGTACATATGCCAGGCCTGTAAGTGGCGCTGTAGTCTGCCACAAAAGCAGCGAAGAAGACTTCTCACAGAATCAGCCCTTGCAAAAACAGGGCTGGAATAGAGCAAATAGAGCGAAATGAGGCATGGCTAAAATGCATGATCTGTTTGGTATTTTGAAAAAAACAAACTTCACAGACATGTTTTATATAGGTATGGCCCTACAATATATTATTCAAATATAGCATGATAGGTCCACTTTAAGTCTACAAAAATAACAAAACCTGACAAGACTGTAAAGGATCCTCTCTTTGCTGAGGCCTGGCACGACCATACGTAGAAACAAACAAGACGAACTGACACAGGACAGGAGGGAGACAGGACTATTTAAACATGAGGTGAGTGGGAACAGGTGGAAACAATCAGGGGCGGGGCAGACGATGGCGGGAAAACACACAAAGGGAGGAAGTAACAGGGCCTGACATGAGAGACAAGAGGTACTGTAAGTACAAAATAAAACAGGAAATGGAAAACGAGACACGACATGTAACACGGGGACTTATCTAGAGATGAATGACATAAATAGACAGACCTGACATGACGTGAATAAACATGAAAACCTGACTAAACAGTAAATGACAGACATAATACATAAACATAACTAACACATTTGACGAGACACAACAAAAGGCACTGTTTGGCAAATACATTATCACTATTCTTAGATGATACACATTACATTACATGTTACTTGTTAGACGCTTTTATCCAAAGCGACTTACATACTCAATACTGTGGACAATCCCCACAGGAGCAATTTGGGGTGAAGTGTCTTGCCCAGGGACACAACGACATGCTGACTGCAGTAGGGTTTGAACCTGTGATCCCCTGATCCCAACACCAAGGCTCTATCCACTGTGCCACACGCCTCCCTACACAATATTTTAAAACACTTTGAATACAGTAGGGCATTCTGCATGTCCACACTGAAATCTAATGTTTGCAAGATTTCTGTGAATTTTAACATGCAAAATGAATGCAGGAATGGACCCTGAACTGAACTTACAAACCTTACACGTGTAAGACATTTTGATAAGCTAGCCGAGTACAGTTAGCTTAACTTGCTTTTTCACTAAGCGGCCTGACGTCGGACTGTCAAACTTTGGCTACGGTTACATAAATTAACTGACAAAATTGTTTGTATTAATTACTTTCTTTGTCTCTTGAGTTACCATGTCCATTGGGGGAGGTTACTTCCTGGTTCAGCAAAGGGCGTGGCCGAGCGCTGAGGACTCATAAATACCGCAAGGAGCCAATTGGGACAGATTGGGACAAACCACCTGCTTCCATGTTAAAGGGGGGCTTTGGGTTTTGTCAGTGTCCTTGTGGTCCTTGTGTGCAGTGGTTCCCAAACTTTTTCAGTCAGGCCCCCCTTGGGTAATTGGAAATATTTTCGGGACCCCCCAACCCGGTTCCCATCTATATTGGTAGGATTAATTGTATATTGTTGTAAAAACATTACATTTTCTCTGCTAATAATAAGAAGATCCAAAGATCCAACTATAATTTTATATTTTAATATGGATTACACATGAACAAAAGTGCTTGTAATAGATACTGTGAATTAATTTGGCCTAATTAAAACTAGTAGGCCTTCTTCCCTGAGTAGTAGATTTTTAAATTCAAATTTCTTTAAGGAAAATATATGAATGAACACTTAACTACTATTTCTACTGCAGGTTGCAAACGATCACATCACTTGACCATTCCTATTCCACACATAGCCTATCAATGACTTGTGTGTGCTTGCTTTCCCTTGCAGATCTTCTCAAACCGGGGCTGTTGTTTTGAGACTCTCAGTTCATTCTCAATGTCCAGCTTTGATCTGTATTTCGTTTTGATGGCAGCAACAGCAGAAAAGCCTATCTCACACAAGTAGGATGTTGCAAAAGGCAGCATTATGCCCACAGCTCTCTGACCAATGAGATATTTTCGAGCAGTGTTTGTTTACAATTTAATAATAATAATAATACATTTGATTTATATAGCACACTTTAAAAACAACGTCATCTCAAGGTGCTTCACAAAGCTAGAAGGAGAAAATAATAAAAAAATAAAATAAAATAAATCTTCCCGTGCCCCCCCTGCAGTACCTCCGCGACCCACCAGGGGTCGCGCCCCACAGTTTGAAAACCACTGCCTTTGTGTATTCTGTTACTATTAATTATCCCTTATTTTAGCTTTGACCTTTTTAGTGTTGCTGTTAAAATCCTGATCTGGTCATGTCTCTGCAGTTGCCTTCATCTTTGTAAAATGTGTTTTACCCCACACATGAGCTGCGACAGTACTAGCAATACTTTATACTTAATTATGGAAATCGATTGACTAACTCTCGGAACTGCAAACATATATTTTCCAAAAAAAATTCTTAAGTTATACAATGAACTTGTTGCTTAACTGTTGCTAGTAATGTAGTCTGAAATATCATTCTAGCTGGCCATGTGTTTATATGTTTAACTCTAGTGGTAGTATCTCTCTAAATGTTGAGATATCTTCCACTGAAACTCCACAGCCCAACATCTCTTACACAAACAATGCTGTAATTATTCTGGAGGTTTTGCAGACATCATTGTTTTCAGTCGATGTTAACTGTCCACAGTGAAGTCATCCTTCTGACTTGAATATCAGAGGCATTGTTTCATGAAAGACACATTGCTGTCGACTTTTTGAATGACATTTATAAAAACTATGAGAACAACAAACCAAACTGTGTCCACTTTCATTATATTGGGGCAGCAGGTGGAAATCTCAGGGACAGACATCTTCAAACCAAAACTATCCGCATGCATAAACTCCACGACGGGGCAGTGTTGTAAGTTGTTGACCCTTTAAGGTCTGTTAGTGGAAGGGAAGCGTGTTGGTTGAATAATAAAATCGGCTGCTCAAAATAAAGATGTCTCTCATAAATTTGAGCCAATAATTGAGGAGCGTCCTCCACCGAAACCACAACCGCCCGACGTTCCACTGTGGCCTTTCAGCGTCAAACTCAAAGGCCACGACACCAAAATGTCTCCAAGTGTCAGCTTCCGCTGCGGTTTATCATCTCCTTTTCCGACAGATCGAGCGGTCCTCTGACAGTGGGGGTGGCCACCATCAGTCTTTGTGGAAACTGTGTTGCTCATTTATTTAGTATCGTGACACAAATGCTAACGTTGCCGTGCTCATTTCAGAAATGTGCGACGATTTTTATTGGTATTTTGTAAGCTGGGCAATGACAGGGAAAATACACGTATTACTGTAAACACAATGTACATTACAAGTCAGTTTGTCTTTTAGTAGTCAGAATACTTTCCGGCTGAAAGTATGTACACTTTGATGATATTTGTTGCGCAAATATACCCATGTGTCATGTTTTCAAAATGGCTCTGAGGCAGTGGAGTTTCCGCTGTTCCTGTCCTCGCCGACCCACTACACCTCTCTGAGTTTCACAAGGTGTTTCCTCTCAGTGAGGCAGGTGGGAGTCTGCACTACAGTCTGTTATAAGTGGAAGAAGTGTTTAGATCTTTTTACTTGAGTAAATGTATAAAAAGTCTATAAAGACTCTGTTAACAATTAAAAGTCATGAATTTAACATATATTTAAAAAGTTAAAAATGCAATTAAAGGTGGGGTAGGTAAGTTTGAGAAACCGGCTCGAGATACACTTCTTGTTATATTCCATGGAATGCTCTTAACATCCCGATAGCAATGAATATCTTAAGTGCTTTGACAAAAAATCCATAAAAAATGTCATCTGTGGAAGCCGTAGTACTGTAAAAAGCACGACCAATCATCTGAGCCGGCCCGGCTAAAATAACTGGATGACCTACCTGCCTGTCAGCCCTCCATCTGTGCACAAACTTATCTCGTGCCCTCATTGGTCATGTGCGCATTCGTGTGTGTTGGAGGAGGGGCTCTGTAAGGAAGTGGCAGATTTTTTCCGGCTGTGTATTTTCAAATTCTAGCGCACTCGAGCTGGTTTCTCCAAAATTACCTACCCCACCTTTAAGTATAATGGCCATAATGATTTTTAAAAGTAACTTTTTGTTAGATTTGCTTAAACTGTTACTATATCCTGCCACTATTTCATGAGACAGATAATATGTAAAAAAAAATCATATTCCTCTGCCCTCCATCAGTGCGCCTAATGGCATTTGCAAGATTCTATGTGCCTGAAGGAAAACAACCAATCAGAGCCGAGGACTCTCTAAGACAGTGTCCTGAACTGCTCGTGAACTCCCAACAAACTGTGAAACCAGCAGCTCTGATCAAATATGAATGAAGATTTTGGCACAGAAATGCCTTTTCAACTGTGGCTGTGAGGGAGTGTCGTCTTTCAACCAAAGGTTGTCGGTTCGATCCCAGCCCCTGCAGTCCACAGTCTGTGAAGTGTGTGTATGTTAGATTCCTTGAGCAAAAATGTGCATTGCTCTGTGTGAATGAGGTGAATGATGACTTGTAGTATGCAATGCGCTTTGAGGGGTCTTACAGGCTGGATGAAGTGCTTTATACATGCCGTCCATTTAGCATTTATAACTTACTTTTCCAAACCTTACATGTATTCAGAAAAGTGCTGAACTGTTAAGCTGTAAAAATTAGAAAATGTGTGACCCGACCTCCATGTTGAAAACAGCTGTTCCAAACCAAGCTCCACCCAGTGGAGCTGTGTCTAAACAGTTATCTCCTGCCCTCAGCAGAGGGGATACCTTTCCTGTGTCAGTCCTGCACTGCCAAGAAACAACAGAAACATTCCTGAAAGCTGCTGTGTCCTGGGTGGGTGTGTCCACCCAGGACACAGAATTGGGTAGGGGGGCATGACTACTGAATTGTCCCTGCTGCACTCATATGTCTGCAAATTAGAGAATATACTGGTCATGTTGGAGCTCATTTACTTATTTACTTCAGTCTATAATAATAAATCAGAATGTATTAGTTGATTTATAACTAAGGAAATGTAAGTTATTAACTACATGTAGTGGAGTATAATGTACATATCTGAGATGGAATGAAAGTATAAAATAACATTTTAACATAAAATTGAAATACTCCAGTAAAGTACAAGTAAATCAGAATTGTGCTATATAATTATAGATTACCCTACATATTACCACTTCTCCTCTCAGTCTGGAGCCGTTTACACCAAATGGAAAAAGGAGTTCATTCCTGTTTTATGTTTCTGGTTAAAAGGGTTTTGCTTCTTTCCAACTCTGTAGCTCAGTGCTGTGGTGTTTCCTCATCGAACACCTGTCAATCACACAATATGGCAAAGTAAAATAAATAAACAAAAAGAGGCACTTGAAACAAGAAAAATACAAACCATATGAAGAAATTGTCAGACAAGAATGAAAAGTGACAGCATAGTGAATCACAGCAGAGAAAGCAGGTATATGTTAGCAGCTGTACATCAGACTAATATAAGATGTTTGTATGTAGTGGTCCTGTGTTTGTGTGGAAATATAATATAAATATTCAAAATTAAATCAGTAATATGTAGACATAATATATCATAATCTTTCATCTGTGTTTTATTGTGTCTATAATATTTTAATAGTAACTACTTTTGAATCGTAAAGTTATGCACTCATGGATAAATGTCTACCTACTTTGAAGGAGATCTATAAAAACCTGAGGAAAGTTTGCTTAGCTGAGTTATTTGTGGTCTTTTAAATAATAGTATATGGCCTCATGTATTATTTGTCTGCAGATTTAGTTTTTGACATGAACTGTAATCCCTAGAAGTTAAACACGTCTAAACTAGAAAACAGTCACCAACTGGCTGCCACAGAAACCAGCTCGGAGCCGTTTGACCGTATCTGTGTGGGGAGGAAGTTATCTTCATGTTTCTCTTTATAAATGTTGTGAATATGCAAAGAGAAGTGACACCACTTTCTGGTATCACACTTTGAAAGGTCAGTGTGTGTGTGTGTGTGTGTGTGTGCGTGCGTGGTGCGTGTGTGCATGCGTGTGTGCATGCGTGTTTGTGTGTGTGTGTTTGTGTGTGTGTGTGTGTGTGTGTGCATGCGTGTGTGCATGCGTGTGTGTGTGTATGTGTGTGTGTTTGTGTGTGTGTGTGTGTTTGTGTGTTTGTGCGTGCGTGTGTGCGTGCGTGTGTGTGTGTGTGTGTGTGTCTTTAATGTGGTACAGTAGGATGAGTGTTGACAGATAAAATGCTAATGAAGCTCTGCTAGTGATCTACACTGTCCTGTCAGCACAGCATGATGCTACATATTACTTTACTTTAAGTTGATTAAATGGAGTTTTACCAAAAAGTGCTACTTTATGCTTCCCTACACTACATTTTCAAGCAAATATTTTACTTTGTACTCAACTACTGTACATTTGTTCATCAGTTGATTGTCATCAGTTACTTTGCAGAGTCAGATCATTAATACAAACTGTAATCGACCAACAAATGATTATGTAATATTACAGGTTAAGCTACCCAGCAGGATATAAAGCGATTAACATTAGCTTCTGCTGTAGATACAACATTGAAATGACGAACACATGAATAATTATAATCTAGTTATACTAAAGTTCAACATGATGCAAGGAGCAGAAGTCTTGTAACAAATAAACTGTTTTAATTGTAGAAATAGTCTCCCGGCTCCTCCTCAACAGTATTTTTCTATAAATAGTATAAATATAAATTGTATTTGTGAAAATAATAACCTGTGCAATGTTTTTGTGTGTTCAGGCACGTAACAAGCAGAATGGAGAGCTGGCAGCTATCAAAGTCATCAAGATGGAACCAGGTGAGGATTTATCTGAACACGCTTCATTTTGAAGGGGTCAGCTCCTCGTTGACCCACACAGGCCTATAGCTGCCTATTGCCTGTGGACACGGTAATAGACATGTTTCCAGTCTATTATATTTAGCATAATCAGACAAGTACTGTACTAAAGTACACATTTGGGGTCATTTCTTTTGATGCAACTTCATTCTTTTAATCAACTACATTTCAGCGACTATTAATGTTGTTTTTACTCCATTACATTTGTTGAGAAGCTTTTTCCATACAAAATATGACATTGCAATATCATAAAACAACATTTTGATTGTTTAATCAATTTTCTCATATAAAAACGTATCAGCAGATTAATTCAATAATGAAAAGAATCATTAGTTAATAGTTCAAAATTAGCTCCAACTCAAATGGGGCGAAGCCTGCGAGCTAGTTCAGGCAGTCAACTCGAGCACTTATGCTGCATTCATACATAACGCCCCTTGCCACTCTACAACCAACCAAACAGAGTCTCCTTAATATGCCGCTCTATTTAACCTGCCAGATCTCTCTCTATGCATTGCTTGCTGCTGCTATTGCTGCAGCTACTTCCACGTCGCTGCTGCTTGCCTGCCCCACCACCACCCCAGCTTCCACCCCAGCTTCCACCTGTAGGCTCGGGGGGGTTAGTTATCAGAATCAGAATCAGAATCAGAATACCTTTATTAGTCCCACAGAGGGGAAATTTGCATCGTTACAGCAGGAAAGAGCCACAGACAGCTTAAAGGTATTTATTTATTTAATCATCACTCATCGTGCTATGTATATCTGTGGAGTGATGAGGCCCCAGCCTAGACGCCAAACTCAACTATATGCTGCTTCTAATAAACATGTTAAAGAAACACGTGAGTTGCCTGACTGAACTAACTACAACGGTAAAATAATTTTATTTGAATGCATGAGTAATAATAATACCTGCATATCTTCAATGAAGTCACATGCAGGCTTCTATAGTTTGGTTTGGATCTGAACAATTCTTCCACCACATTATCAAGTGCATAGCTTCATCTGGTGAAAGTCTCTAAACATGTTGTAATCCAAATCAATTATTGCCTCTATACTTGTTATGATCACAGGAGTTATAAAGTATTAGAATCAATAAAGACAGCTGTAACTGCTGTTATACCTACAGTGTGATTAGTGTTTGTGAGACCAGACATTATAATTAGTTTGGATTGCAAAGACAAGATTCTCCAATGACTCATTCAGTTTACCTGCTTGTTATTAAATCTGTGCCACAGAGATTCTTGGTAAATCTGTATTGGTTATACTAGTTTATTGTTATCAAAATATATCTCTTACCACAAATGCAGGGTATAACATTACCGTCAATGTGAACATCAATAACTGCTATGGGGACTAAGCCTTTCTAAAATGATGTATTCAATATTTCTGCATGAGACGGCATGCAGATATATTGAATACATCATTTTCAATATCTTGTTTTAAGACGGGACACTTAATTGAAGTCAAACTATGGAGCATTATGTAGCCTCTTCTCAACAAGCAAACATGATCATAGATTCTTTATGAGTTCATACTTTTGTAAAAGTAAAAAACGCAAACTGTGCCAATAAAAGTAGTGCAGTAGTAGTCTTACCAGCAAGTTTCATTGAAAAAAAATGTTTTTGAATTAATATTACTGCTGCATTAATGTGTATCTTGCATTTTACTGCAGTCGTGGTTTAATGTTGTGCTCATTTTAAGTCCTTTATATACGGGTTGGTAGTTTAATCTGCAGCAATGCATCATAATCTTTAAGATCATCATATGTTTGTAGAGTCACTGTCCAGTAAGAACATCTCTAAAAAGTCAGCTTTCATGAGTTTCTCAGGTTAACAGCCCTGTGTCAGTTTAATGATGATGCATTTGCAGTTAATCCCAGAGGCTTTTACACACCTACATTCATTTCAAAAGGAACTGGAGGTAGATGTCAAGTGTGGTCTGCATGTAGTGATGTAACCACAGAGTCTGTTCAACTGTAATGGAAATGAAAATAATAAATATGTATCTCTTCTGTCTGGTTCCACAGATGATGATTTTTCCATCATCCAGCAGGAAATCGTCATAGTGAAAAGCTGCAAACATCCCAACATTGTGGCTTATTATGGAAGCTACATAAGGTGAGCTCTCTCTCTCTTTGTTCCCTCTCACTCTGTTATTCATGTATATTATTATATCTCAGATACAGAAGCTCACCCCTCTACTCTCTGCAGAACCAACAAACTGTGGATCTGTATGGAGTTCTGTGGAGGAGGCTCCCTGCAGGATATCTACCATGGTGAGAAAAAGAGTGTGTGTGTGTGTGTGTGTGTGTGTGTGTGTGTGTGTGTGTGTGTGTGTGTGTTATACTCAGTGTTGGGACTAACGCATACTGTAACGCCGTTATTTTTGGCAGTAACTAGTACTCTGACGCATTATTTTTTAAATTCAGTAACTCAGTTACCGTTACTACATGGTGCGTTACTCCGTTATTTTTTTTATATAGTCTCGGCTCCCAGACGTTGGTGAGCGGCGCCAACAGCGAGGCGAACAGAGATGAGAACTGTACTTAAGTACAGTACTTGAGTAAATGTACTTAGATACTTCCTGTGTCACATGCGGAGACGCGCTGTGGGCGTGTTTGTGTTTACCAACAAGACTATCATGGCGGCGGCGGAGCTCAAGTCGAGTGTCTCCGCCCGGAGATATTCTCACTATTTCACTTTTGTCGAGCACAAAGAAAAGAACGTTTTAGTTAAATGTAAGTTGTGTCTTGGCGGGTCAAAGATCCTATCTACTGCCCAAAACAGCAATTCAAATCTGTTGAAACATCTGCAGAAACAACATGCTGGGACGAAGCTAGTATCTAAGACTTGATAGATTGTATTATTCTCCAATGCAATAACAGTACTGACATGAAGGCTATTAGGGCATTAATGGGAGCCCTTTTTTTAAGTAACTAAAAAGTTACTGTTCACAGTAACGCATTACTTTTTGGTGTAAGTAATCAGTAAAGTAACTGAGTTACTTTTGAAATGAAGTAATTAGTAATGGTAACTAGTTACTGGTTTTCAGTAACTAGCACAACACTGGTTATACTTCTACTGTACTGTGCTTTTTACTTTAGAACATTAAACTGGACCTCATGATATATTCTCAAGTGTTCAAGGCATATCACACAGTTATTCATTAAACCATGGACACATAATCTTCAGTCTACACACGGTTTAGGGTGTAAATTATTATGAAAATGTATAATTTGAATAATTGTGTCCCACAGTGACTGGTCCTCTGTCTGAGCCACAGATCGCCTACATCTGCAGGGAGATGCTGCAGGTAAAATCACACTCAGTATTTCAAAAATTTTGTTTTACTATTATCAATCGACCATACTCTTGAAAATGATGCACAAAACAATCTCACCAGGGTCTGAACTACTTGCATGCACAGAAAAAAATCCACAGAGACATCAAGGTAAATATGTCTGACTTTTAATACATTCTTGTTTTTATCTTGTCTTTTATCTGTGCTAAAGGCTCATGCTTTTAATTAAGCCAGTACTCCTTCCACCTGTGGTAATGCAGCTGATGATTAATAAAATGTACTGAGCAAATACAATCAGCCTGTCAAGGGAACCTTTATTGTACTTTAACAGGTTTCTGATCTTCACCCTGGGTTCAGCTAAAGATCACAGAGTGGGTTAAAGTGTTTGTACGATGAGTTGTTCCTCTGTCTGTGTTGATTTTTGTGTTGACCTCTTGCCTGCAGGGTGCCAACATCCTCCTGAACGATCACGGCGAGGTGAAGCTGGGTAGGTGGATGTCTGAGTTTCTGCCCGTGGTTAAGATGAGTCACAGTCTGCAGAGTGATGGCTCAAACACGTCTCTGCTGTCTCGCTGGGTCTTCAGGACTATACTGGGCTTCTGCAGTCTCTCACTGTTCTAGAATTCATTGTTCTGGTCGTCTGTTACCGTGGTTATTATTCAGCTGCAAACTTTGTTTCATTCACATGCAAAATCCTTAGAATTTGGGTCATTTGTAATGGTTTTTTCATGAATACACTAAAATTCCAGACAGGAAGACAAATGATAGTTGGATATACCTTCTTTTAAGACTCTATTAGACTTGAGACCTGTGTCAGTGGTTTTACAGATTAATTGCATTGTGCAGTACACATTTAATTTCAAAGCCTACAAAATGTTTTGAAAGAGCACCTGAAGATTCTCTTAAATATATCTTGTTAAATGTAATTTCTTGTCGTAATTATTATTAATACTTTTGTTTCCCTGTTGTGTAGCTGACTTTGGGATCTCGGCTCAGATCACTGCCACGCTGGCTCGGCGGATGTCTTTCATAGGGACGCCATATTGGTGAGGTCAAAACGGATCACGTCCCTTGGGTAGTATCATAATTGTTTCACTTTATAATGAGCTTCATCGTCTTTCACCTCCTGCTGTTTTCACTTGGCTGGAGTTTGATAAAAGAGCAGCTCTGTCTGACAGAAAGATTAAGCATATCATAGATCCATTGATTTTGCCATGCTAACTCATGATTTTGAGATACCTAGTCATTATTATACTTATTTTTTTATATTGAAAAAAAAGGGAACATGTATAGTTCAAAACAAAAATGTCACAATTTGATGCACTACACGAGATTATGGCCTTAGATAATTGAATATTCCAGTCTTTTCTTTTTGTGGTTTTGACCATTATTTGTACAAGTTTCCTCATTTGTATCCAGTATCACATCAATATATCAAAAATCAGAGACTATTTCAATCCTCTCAACTGTGATGAAATAAAACCTCAGCTGTTTTTGTATCTATGAATACAACAGTGTCATCTGGATACATTTGCAATTCTATATCATGACACTGTTGAAGGAGATCATTGATATAATGTCTAAATAACAGTGGACCTAACACTGACCCTTGTGGAACACCCATTGTGCACTTCAAGATTCTGAACAGTGCATAACAGACTTCAACACATAACTTTGTTGCATTTAGAGTTTTGAAATTAAAACATCATGATAAACGAATATAGAATGCTTTACATAGATCTAAAAATACAGCACCCACTACTTATTTTGAAATACCTAGTCATTATTTTGAAATACAAGTAATACTTTTTCCGATACAAATTTTGTCATTACATTAGCTACCATATAATTGAACTTTCACACCATTAGCTGGTTTCTGTGGTGCCGATATATTTTGTTGCTGTTTCCCTCCTGTGCTCAGGATGGCGCCAGAGGTGGCAGCAGTGGAGATTAAAGGCGGCTACAATGAACTGTGTGACATCTGGTCGGTGGGCATCACAGCCATCGAGCTGGCAGAGCTGCAGCCGCCAATGTTTGATGTCCATCCACTGCGGTGAATACACACTGCAACACACACCTCTCCGAGCATGTGTACACTTCTGCAACTCAAAACACACAAACACTCACATAAAGAGTAAAGAATCATCTTCATTGGGCTGACCAGTTGTGGACTCTAACAAATTACATTTGCTCAAAAAGGTTAAATAACAATTTGAGCTACTTGTACTTTAAGTATTTCCGCGTTCTGCTCCTTTATACTTGTACTCGAATACTCGAATGGCAAATTTACTTTTTGTTCCACTACAGTTTTCTGTCAGCTGTGCTCCCCTCATGTGAAGAAGAAAACACAAAACACTCAGCTGTTATTAGTTCAGCTAACAAAGTTATGCAACATGTCACATTATGCAGATGGTTAAGCTAACACAGATTCCTATTGACTATGCCCCCCCCCCCCCCCCCCCACAGGGTCCTGTTTCTCATGTCAAAGAGTGGGTACCAGCCTCCTAAACTCAAGGACAAGTCTAAATGGTAAATACAAAACAATAACACATTACATTCAGTGATCAAATCATAGGAGCCAATGATTATTGTCTATCAAATGTAACTTCCTGGCCTTGGATTTATCTGTATCATTACATTATATCTGTCTTTCATAATTCCACGATACAAAATGCTACTAACTTATCTCCTGTCTGCAGGTCCTCCATGTTTTATAACTTTGTAAAGTCCATGTTGGTGAGGAACCCAAGGAAGAGACCCAGCGCCTCCAAGATGCTCACAGTCAGTACCGCTAACATCTGCTCCTGCTCTGGTTATATAGTGTCAGCTGTGCATCACATTAACTCATTTGTCATTCATGTAGCTGTCAGTAGGAGTAAACAATAATTGTGGATATTATAACAAAATGTCAAATGAAAATGGGAAAAGAGTTGTTCGTAGTGATGAACCTGCATGGAATGATAGTTCCCTGTAATTGCTGTTTCTTTCTGAGACCCCCATTTCTAACTTGTAGGCTGTTGACGCTCTCATAGTGTCCTATTTGAGGAAAAACCTTGAAAAACTCAATACAGCTCTAGTTGCTAAAGACTAGCTGGGGAACAATGTGGAGCATTTATTAGATAAAGCTCCTAATGTTTCCCTCTGGAGGTTGTAGAGTCCAAAAGCAGATCTAAAATAGATCATATTGGACTTACATTCATCAGGTGGATGCAAACACAAAGAATCGTCACGCACAAAAAAGTTGTCTAACCCTCCAAGCCAATGTACGATTAACGTCTTTGTACTAAGTCATGGCAGGATTGTGTATTTCTGGAAAGGTCTGTCTGCTGTTATGACTTGGCCACCCCAGTGTGATGTTATATATATATTTCTCCAAAAGTGAACTCTGTTTGAACTGTTCGACACAGGGCCACTGCTTTTATTTTTGGCATTCCCTGCTGTCAATACCGCTATCGAAAAATAATAATTTCCCACGTTTAAATGAAGATTTCAAATTGAATTTGTTTTTTTTTCACACACGTGTAGCAGAACACACACAGGGACATGTACATCCTGGTCTGGGTGGTCTTTACAATCATCCAGATCTTCCTCCTAATAACTTTCCTTCTCTGTGTTTCCTCCCTCCTTCGCTGCTTCTGTCTCTGCAGCAAAGCTTTCTGACCCAGCAGGGCCTGAACAGGGAGCTGACCCTGGACCTGCTGGAGAAGTATAGAAACCCTGAGAAGCTCAAGTCCTGCCTGGGGACGGAGGACGAAGAGATGGAGGTCTTAACCACATTATTATTAATAACTGATAGATCATGATTCCTCCTTCATTTATTTATTATTGATGAGGAAAAAGAGTGTTACATGTATTATTCCAGCCACAACTCTTTTATTTTGTATTTACTTACTAACTTTACACTTAAAAACGTTTAGTTTTAAAATGTGTTTTTTTGTCAGGTTGTCTAACAGACTCCCCTCCCTCTCCTACCTGACATGATAGACCCTGATAGAATGACCCATGTTTTCTTGTTGGTTTAAGGTGGCGCTGCCTGGATCTTTGAGGAGAATCCAGTCCATCAACAAACACAACCAGGCAGAGAGGACCAACTCTGACATCAGCTGTAAGAACTCACTCTTTCACTTTAGCTATGGAGCTATCAACCTTAAGAGAACATATTACAGATTTGAAGTTGGACGCTGATTTTTAGGACTTTTAGGACCAGCCAGCAACAATTTGTTTTTCCAGTCAACAGATTAGTGATTTACAACAGCAAACCTAAAAAGCCCTTCTTGATTTCAGTAAAAGTATATACTCCAGGTGGAAGAAGTACTCAGATCTTTAATAGTTATAATAATAGAATTTTCTTAAAGATTTGTATGTTATGTCCTTATCTATGGCAGAGTCTGGTAGGACAATGGTGATTGAGAACCACTCCTGGCAGCCTTTGCATTGCAGTTTTATGAACCTGGTGTCTGTGTGGACATGGCCGAAAAAAAATACACAAAATATTTGTTGTTTGTATTTCATATTATTAATGTGAATCTGAAGAATACATTACTCTTAATTAATGTAATGGGGTAACATGTACAATATTTCCCTTTCAGATGTAGTTAAGCAGAAGCATAAAGTGGAAATACTAAACTCTCTGAAGCGTACTAATATACAGTATTTAAATATGTGTACTTAGATACTCCAGCCCTGCGATATACATTACATGCATACAGCGAATACAGTATACTTAATAGGGAAATGTAAATGTTTACAGCAGTACAAAAGAGAGATGGTGATTAACCTGCTTACTTGCCTTAATTAAATATGTTTCTTAGCATCTTAACTGTTCTCATTCACAGTATTACTAAATGCTATTGATTACTGTAGGCATTATTTCACTCCCTGTTGCTCTTAATTTATCCGTTAATTTGAATGCTGGTGGTGACAGAATACACATTTATTCTGCTTTATTTTGATTTCTCTGGATAAATGAAATGCAATGCAAATGTTCACAGTTTCATTGTGTTCAATTGTTTTGCTCTCAGTGGAACAGATTTACACTCAGAGGCCTGTGAAGAACCAATCACCAAACACAACAGTAAGTTCATCACACATCCAGAGTTTGAGTAGTAGTTCTAGTTCTAGTCATCTGTCTCTGTCTACTGCCTCTCCTCTCACTCCTGTCTCCTGCAGGCTCACTTTAACACTCTTTCAACCAGGAGAGACGGTTTTGATGTAAGAATACATATTTATTGCAAAGATACACAAATGAATGTAATGGTGATTTTGGCGATTAGGCCCCGTTGTGCAGGAAGTATCATTCGGGAGGGGAGAACCGATCCGATGAAACCCCCCTGGGGTCTAGACACTGGTGGTGGTGAATAGATGGTTGGGTTCGGTCTGAAGGGGAGGGGCTTAGCTTGACCCTGGATTCAGAGGGACAGGAGGTGCAAAGGGGTGGAGGAGGGTTGCGTAGAGTCACCTGAAATGACAGCTGTCAGAGGGGGGAGAGCAGATTTAAAAGGTTTGGCAGAGCGCTATGATAGGCTCTTGGGAATAGAGCGAAGTGATTGGTTAAGCTGGAGAGTGACGCCCCCAATCACTTATTGAGAGGAGAGAGAGTAGTTACGTAGGAATAGTGAATAGACGGTCTTCCTGGTTGAACTTACGCTGAGCTTCATTTCAGACAGACAAGACAGACAGACAGACAGACAGACAGACAGACAGACAGACAGACACACAGACACACAGACAGACAGACAGACAGACAGACAGACAGACAGACAGACAGACAGACAGACACAGACAGACAGACAGACAGACAGACACACACAGACAGACACACACACACACACACACACACAGTTAATACATAATAATAATAAATGAGTCACAGCAGCAATGTTGTCAAGCATTACACACGTTAAAAATATTCTAAAGATACAATAAGTTACAAATAAAAAATGAACATGAGTGGCAAGTTTATAAAAAATTACAAATAAACTTGCTAAATGTTGCTGCTGCAAAGCATTGTGGGATGGAATTTTCTTTGCTTTTGGTAATGGATGGTCCAGTGTACCCTATGCTTAAGAAAGGAAGCGCTGTATCACAGCTAGACCAGATTTTTCAACATGTCTAAATAAAATGCAGATTTTGTGACATTTATATATACATTTTGTGTGAAGGCAAACAAAACATTAACTTAACAACAGATAGCGAAAGGTTGGGTTCTGTCCTTTCTAGTTTCTCTGTCCTACCTCATGTTTTATATCTCTATATGTCTGTTTTTACAAATACTGTCTAATCAGTTGTATTTATTTTCACAGTTAAGACCTTCACTGGGATCCAGCAGCAGTAACAAGAGTCCAGTGAGGTGAGAGGCTCCTCACAGACAGGGAGTCACATTGAACATTAGATTAAAGAAGCTAACCTCTCTTTCTGTCGTCTCAGGGATCAGGACTCAGACTCAGACGATGACTATGATGATGTGGATATGTAAGAAAACATCAACCCTGTTTATCTAAATACCACAGTCAGAGCATAATTATTGGTTCCAAAACTGTATACTGAATTCAAACTGATGTGTAATGTTCACATTAAAATATGATATGAAATGTGGAAGAAGTAGGCAGATCTTTAATTGAGTTAAAGTAATAATACAGTTAAGAACTATAGTGTAGTAAGTACAAGTCCTGCATTTAATTCAAGTCTTGCTCAAAAATATAGTATAAAAGTACCAGCATAAAAACAACTCTTACCTGCAAAGTAACTACAGTTGTCAAATATTTGCAGAGGAGTAAAAAGTAAAATATTTCCCACCAAAATGTTTATAAGCAGAAGTGTAAAAGCAACAATTGAAAACGTACAATGTAATTATTTAAAAGTACCCATGTGTATTTACAGTGCAGTAAAATGTAAATATATTGCATTGACAAATTCCCTCTGTCTTCTGTCTCCCTCAGCCCTACGATGACACCTGGGTTAGTCTGAATAAACACCCTCACATGTGTATTGATATTGTGTATTTGTATAATGAACACACTGAGCATGCTCTCTCTCTCACCAGCAGTTTCATAATGACAGCTAATGAGACTCCACCTCCACTTCCACCAAAGGTGATTATCAACAGATCCCTGAACCAATACATGAAAAATGTTTGATATTACAGTGACGGGATGTGCATTTCAAGCCAAAACACTTTTTTTTAATGAGGTTATTGCCTGTAATAAAATTTAAGAAATGTATGTGAAAGCAGAAAGTTGAAATATAAAATATAGATAGTGTTTGCCTTTCTCAATTGTCATTCATTCATTCCAGAAAGTTTAAGATTTTTGCATTACTGTTGTTTTATTAACAAAAAATTGTAGAAAAAGTATTCAGAACTTGAAGTTAAAGTACACATACCACAAGTTGGAAATATTCAAGTAAAAGTATAGTACTTCATTCAGCTAACTTAAGTAAAAGCATGTAAGAATGTATTAACAAAATGCTCATTTTAACTCCTTTATATACTGTCGGGTAGTTTAATTTACAGCAATGCATCATATTTTATACAACCCTCATATGTGTGTATCATCACTGTCCTGTGAGAACCACGTATCTCTGAAATGTCAGCTTTTCATAAGTTTCTCAGCCCTGTTTTCAGCTTTGTGACAAAGCTATATATATATATATATTCTAAACATATAAAGGAACGTTCCATCTTTTAGTTTATCACAAATGTTCAAAATCAACACAACTGGAGAGACGTTTTCTCACACAACTCTAAAGTAACTGAAGCTGTCAGACATATAGTTCCCTGATCGCTTAGTTGTGGATAGCAGTTTATTCTGTGAGAAACACACTCACTGTGTGTGTGTGTGTGTGTGTGTGTGTGTGTGTGTGTGTGTGTGTGTGTGTGTGTGTGTGTGTGTGTGTGTGTGTGTAGCCTAAAGCTCGCAGCAGCTCAGAGGAGAGCATGGCGGGGGAGGAGGAGCGGGGGAGGAAGCCCTGCTCTCTGTACCCCCCCACCCCTCTCATCAGGACCACCAGTGTGTCTCAGGTCCGACCCACACCCAGACCCCGGTCCTCCCGACACTCAGGTGGGCCGCCCCCCCTCACTCTAGATTGAGTGTGAAATATGATTCAAACTATATAAATGACCCATCAATAAAAACAAAATTCATGTCTATGTTCTTGTGTGTGTGTGTGTGTGTGTGTGTGCAATCCAGACCCTACGTCCTTCCCTGTCCAGTTGATGGACCCCCCAGGAGACTCGACCCCTCCTGAGCTCCCCCCTAAAGGCATACGCAAATGGAGACCCCCCTCAAAGGTACGCCTGTCAATATGAGGGCTGTAACTACATACATTGACTCATTACTCACCAGAGTTAGGGTACTTGAGTTTGTCATTGCTCTTTAACTTTGACTACACTACATTTCAGAGGCAATACTTTTTATTTGACCACAGTTACTGTACATGACAACTTTTGTTTCTTTACAAATTAAGATTTCTGCACACAAAACAATCAAATAGCTTATCAAATATGTTTGTTATAAAATAGACAACAGTTTATATGAGCTGAAAACAGCTGAAACTATTAGAAGATTAATGAATATACAAATAATGAAAACAATAATGATGTTAATAACTGTAATGTGTAAGTTGAGGTTTGGACAAAGCAAATGTTGGGAAGATGTCACTTTGGGTTCTGCGTAACTGTGTTCTCACTATTTTCACTGTTATTACAAACACAACTATATAGATGAAATGTAATGCTTTTATCCTCAGGACCCCGCTGAGTGCAGCAGCCCTGTCCTGAAGAAACCCCCGGTGAGTGTCTTTCCTTTCCACGCGCTCTCCTCCCTTAGTTTACACTCCGCTGCTCCGGAGGGTTTGAGATGCGACTCATATCACATGTGGTAAAAACACAATCCAAGATTCAAATCCAGCAGGCTCCACATTTATTACAAATATTTCCAGTTAAGCTTTTGAGCCTGAACAAAGACTGTTGTAAAATTTAAAAATTGTCATATTTTCTAACATTAAACTCCAAATCTTTCAGTATTATATGAATTTGCTTTGAAATGACAATATGTTTTCTTGCTTTGGAACTTCATTTACATAACCTTTCACTATATCTCATAATCATAATCTACCATAGTGTACAATATCATTTCAATATGTACAAACAAACACTTCTTTATCATATCATAAATGAGTCTGTTTTATACTGAAAACATGAACTTCGCTGTTTCGATATTTACTGTATTCTTATTTTGTTTTTATATCTTTTATATGTTTAGCATACTTGTTCTCTATGTATCTGTTTGTATTACTTTCCTTGTGCTGCAACAACCATCCAGAGAAGCCTTTCTTTAGAGTTATGTTTGAGAAACACATGGAAACATGTGTATCTATAAAAGAAAATATAATCATGAAGTATTTTTTCAGTATTATGTGTTTAACTAAACTTGTCACTCATTTGTATAGGCCATAAAACTGATAATAACTTCACTGATCTTTACCAAGCACTTCACTTTCTAACTGACAGTGTTTTTAAGAGCAAAAATATATATTCATCCATGTTCTGAGACTTTGTGTAGGGGCGTGAATTTGTTACACTGTGGACTAAATGAACCCTTAATTCTGCTCTCTCTCCAGGTCTACTTTAAAAAGATCTTCCACGGCTGCCCTCTCAGGATAAACTGCTCCACGACGTGGGAGAGCACGGCCGCCAAAGGAGGTATCCTCAGTCTGATGAATCAGAGTAAACCCTCTGTTCTCTCTTCTGATCTGACCTGTGTCTCCTCTCTCCCTCCCTCAGACCAGCACCTGATCCTGGGGGCGGAGGAGGGGATCTACACCCTGAACCTGAGCAGCACCGAGGGCACCATGGAGCTGGTAGGACCTTCAACATTTATAACACAGAGCTATACCACTGCCTAACTAACTGTGGACTCGGGTGTGGTGGACTGCATACATTTACTCAAGTACTTTCCTAAGGTCACATTTAATGTACTGAACTTAGTATTTCAATGTACTACATCTCAGAGGTGAATATTGTACTCCACTACATATGTCTGACATTAGTTACTTTTCAGATTTCCATGTTTTCATTCCCTCCCTGTCCAGTGAAACCCAAGTATCTCCAGATGTGTTCATGGTGAATGTTCCTATTTTGTGTTGAGGAAATTCTCCCACTTCTTAGACATTAAAAAGCCTTTTTAGATCAGCTCTAAAATGCATCTTCACAAAGCGGAAGTTTCTGAGTCCCAGGAAAAGTTGACTTTTGAGAGATATGTGGCAGGTTACAGTGAGCACCACCCTAAACATCTACCGCAGTAAAATGCAACATACTGCAACAGTAATATAAATCCAATTACATTGTATATAAGTAAAACCAGTGTCTGCATACTTCTCCCATCACTGCTGAAAATCAGTCACACTCTATCAGTGACAGAAAGCTTGAAATGAGTGGAGGTCTTCTTCTTCTCTTTCAGCTGTATCCAGGGAAGTGTACCTGGGTCTACACCATCAATAACGTCCTCATGTCTGTGTCAGGTAAACTGAATAAGAATGAAATCCTAATGTAGCTGTGTGTCTCTGTTCACTCAGAACTTACAGAAAATATAACAGGACAGTTTAGTATTTTTAGTTTTTTATTTTAGTCGGCAGAATAACTTATTTTGTTGAATTGAGTGGTTTGAGACAGAATCAGAAGACAGTGATCAAACTCTGGATACAAATATAGATATTCCCTAATTGATCTTGCATGTGTTACTTTGTCCATCATATTATTCAGTCAGAAGCCAAGTGACCTAATAATAATAATAATACACTTTATTTATATAGCACCTTTCAAAACATAGTTATAAAGTGCTTTAACATAGAAATGCACAGACAGCAGGTGAATTAAACAACAGCATATAAGCATAAGAACACAAAGTAAAACACATAGAAAATAATAAAACAAACAATAAGAATAAATGAAAAATAAAAAAGGACAACAAATAAAATCACATAAAAGCAATTCTAAAAAGGTGAGATTTTAAAAGTGACTTAAACAAGCAGACAGATACTGCAGCCCTGATCTCCTCAGGAGTTCCACAGTCTTTAGAAGGTCAGATAAGAACCTCTCAATGCCTTCAAAGTCAGCAATACAATACAAAATCAACTTTTCCTGCACATTTACATGGAATTATGACAAAGTCAGGGGGGTGTCCAGACTGATGTTAGTGATGACGTGTGTGTTTCTCTGTCTACCTGTATCCACCCTGTGATGGAATCGACTGCTCTGATTGGTTCCAGGTAAATCCTCTCAGCTCCACTCACACTCCCTGAAGGAGCTTTACGAACAGGCTCGCAGAGACCAGAGGATGGTTTCCCTGCCGACTCACAGACTGTTACCAAGGTAACACTCTTTACTTATTGTTTAATTAAAATATTTCATTATTTTCTAAATAACACATTTGCTCATGCCAGTTCAAAGCTAAATTAGTATTGTATTTTTTGGTTTACAGGAAAATTGCAGTGACATGTAAAATACCTGATACTAAAGGCTGCAAGACCTGCGCAGTTGGTGAGAAAAAATACTGAAGTATTGCAACAAAAAATGTCTGTGCAGAGAGAATGTGTGATGGACCAACCCACTCTCTTCAGTCTGCGTACAAATGACACGACTTTACACATTGGAAATGCGAGCAATAGATACGCAGAAGTCCGATTTTGCGTGCATATGATACGCTAACCATTCCCATTGAGATCTGAGGCCGAGTTTTGCGTGCATATTATATGCCACGTTTCTTGCCTGCACCACTTGTTTTTGTCCGGTCGGGTCTTGGTAGACCGGAAGCTGTGTGGTTCATAAAAACATGTTCTTACTCAATACCAAGCCACGATTATTGTTTTTATTTTAAATCGTATAATGTCGGACTTTTTTTGCCGTCTGTGAGGAAAAGAAATGGCTCAGAGCTTCAGAATAATGAAATCTGTATTTTTTTAAATCTTTTTTTCCTTCTAATTTGTTATTCTTTTCTAAATAACACAGTTATTTACTCAACAATAACACACAATTATCCTTGTTTTTATTTATTCGTTTAATTCTATAATCTCTGGCTTTTTAGCCGTAAATAAAGTCACCGGAAACAGACGTAGGCCTATAAGGGACATTTCGAGAATCATTGCGATACACACGACAACCACAACCCACTGAACTGATTACCCAAGATCCTTAGCCGCAATGCACTTTGGGATATGGTGTTAATGCGATATGATATCCGAAAAACATTTCAGAGTTTAGGATGGCCGAAGACACTACACTACCCATAATCCTCAGCTATCGTTTGGGACTACAGTCCCGTTGCTTGACAAACCCCGTGATTCATCTTCAAGCTCTGGGATTGGATGTTGGAGTGGCAGTGCGCCAAGGTTACGCCGAGCGTCAAACAGCTCTTTGAAATGAACGAAACCACGGCAGACTATCGAAAGCTGGACTCGAACGCCCCCCAGAACTACACATGCTGGCTATTGTGTTTCGCACATGGGTTTCGCAACATGTTCTATAGCGGTCTCTACTGGGAATTGTAGTTTTAAAAGACGTTTTCGTTTTTCCCACAATTAGAAGTTGCCAGTATTAAACTGTGTACATCCCTGGAGGTTTAGGCGATAGGAAACACATTGGTGTGTACAAATTTAAAACATGTAATTAATAAATGGGTGAAAATCGCTTGTGTCCATAATGGGCAGCATTAATATATACCCACATGACAGCTCATTGTTACTTTGTAATTCTACTCCACTACAATTCAGAGGTTAACCTGGTATTTTTACTCCACTACATTTATTTTAGTTACTTTGCAGATTCTGATTAATGATGTGAAATATAAACAACCCTTAAAGCAGACTTTAGTTACACCTGAACTATGTTGAAGTTATGCAATGAATGAAAAACTTGGGTCACAGCTTCCTCAACAGTGCATTACAAGACATCTATCAATATGTGTGTATACCTCCACCATTAAACTGTCAAATTCTGCACATTTCTTATACTATCTACATACATAAGAGTATAATTAATGTGTATAATATCAGTTAAAATAAGTGCTTCAACATAGGCAGGAAAGCAATATATTAGACGTTAAGTACTTTGTCAGGCTTAATATTTATGTGTAGATATCCCAAAAGCTTTTTTCTTATTTAAAAGAAGACCTTAACCTAAAGTATTCTTTAATGTTTAAATAAAGGTTAATTAGTTTGTCTGTTTTGCACATCCTCATATTAATATATTTGTACATCCGGCACTAAACTGTTTTATTGAAGAGATCACTTACAGTATCTTCTTGATTTTTTATATTTCTATCATTGACCTTCTACTTTCCCCCTATAGTATGTAGAGTATGTACTCTTAATATTTTTTTCATCAAATAACATTATTCAACAAAAATAACATTATTCAACAAAAATAATTCAATAACGTGCTTTAACCACTAGGCGGTGCACAGAAGGTACACACAGCATACTAATAATAACTTTGTATTATTAGTGTAGGACACTTATGTATTTTTTTTAAAATCTGAAGATGTGTAGTTTTATTCATGTTTTCACATAATTTTACAGGATATTGCTATACTATTTCTCATGTTTTAATTCTACACATTAATATCTGATTTGTAAAACATCACAGACAGAAAGGTATATCTGTCATTTAATCAGTGACGTGCGGTGAGGTTCATGGCTGGTGAGGCACTGACTCTTTCAGAGTCAGATTTACAAATATTATATTTTGACCTTAATCGAAATATTCGGATATTTTCAAAAGCTTTTTTAGTCTGATGCTTCCATTCATTTTAAACAGACCGTTCAACAAAAGGATACCAAAATCTAAATATTGGATTGTTCTTTCTTAGTAAGATCCCATTTTCATTACAATGGTGGTCTTACCTTGACTTGAAGATGAAGTCCATGCTATCCTTCTGGACAACAATCTCTATTACTTTATTGTAAAAGTCCTCCTTATCTTCCTGTAGTTTCAAAAGTCTAGTTTGTTGTTTGCGTCTACCGTCTCTGCGTAGAATAAAGTAGCAACAAGAACCTGTGGGCTCACGTGCGCCCCCTTCAGTGCGGCAGAGGTTATGGCTGCCTCCCCTGGTGCTTTTTTCATTGCCGTTGTATGATGAGACCAGCGAGCCTAAATATCATATATACGTGAAATAAGTTCTTTAGAGACTGTGGATGGCGAGGATAAATGTAATAAAGGGATCTACAAACATTACATTGGTGACCTACAGTGAGATGGTAACAGGCATGCGCTTAGGGCCCGCGCTCCAGCCAGTTTCTGTGGGGTGACGCATCTGAGGTGAGGCAGAGCTCATCTGTGCCTCACCTCACCCCACAGTAACTGGCTTGAGCGCGCTCACAAAATAAGTGGCCGCGCAAAATTAGTGCCCGCGCTCCAGCCAGTTACTGTGGGCTTACGTTAGGCAGAGCTCGTCCCTGCCTCACTTCTCATCGCTCCCCGTAGTTGTAGCGGAGCTCGGCAAATTTGCCGATTTTGACTATGAAATGCGATTGGAATCATACATAAATCACACTTACAACACAGATCAGTGGAGACATTTTATTATTATTACTATTTAGTTTTTCTTTAGTTGTTTTTCCGTTACATTGGAGTATGACAGGTGAGGCTCTGCCTCCCCTGCCTCCCCTGACTGCACGTCGCTGCATTTAATGGTAAGCTATTGAAATTCTGATTCCATAGATGTGTCTCCCATCACTCAAAAACCCCTGACTATTCTCTCAACTCAGTATTTACATTCTTATATTCGAAGAAAATCAGTAATATCTTTAAAAACTACAAGTCCTTTTATATCAGATGTGCACCGTTATGGTGTAAAGATAACCTATCTACCAATTGGATCAAATATAAAAGTCAGCCGAATTAGTGTTGATACTGCAAGGAGACGTATTGTGTGAAGAGAAATTGAAGATGTTTTTTAATTGCTGATATATTTATGATCCACGTCACATATTCAGTTTCGGCGGCATTTCTTCCAGTTTGTCTAGAAGTCTTCTAATCAGGGCTCTATAAATAAAGAACTACGGCAGATGTGTAATATTTAATGCAGCCGAACTGTGTATTACAATGCCGTTATGTGATGACTTCCAAAGAGAAAAGCAAGCACACTCGGAATAAAGTATTATTTTCTTTTTTTAAATGTTTTTCGGATTTCATATCGCATTAACACCATATCCCAGCGTGCATTGCGGCTAAACAATCCAATCACCGAGCTTCTAGCTGAGGATCTTGGGTAATCAGTTCAGTGGGTTTGTGGCGTGTATCGCAATGATGCTCGAAATGTCCCTTATAGGCCTACGTCTGTTTCCGGTGACTTTATTTTGAAATTCAGTTCCTGAGGAACGGCTAAAAAGCCCGAGATTATAGAATTAAACGAATAAATAAAAACAAGGATAATTGTGTGTTATTGTTGAGTAAATAACGGTGTGTTATTTAGAAAAGAATAACAAATTAGAAGGAAAAAAAGATTAAAAAAATACAGATTTAATTATTCTGAAGCTCTGAGCCCCATTTCTTTTCCTCACAGACGGCAAAAAAAGTCCGACATTATACGATTTAAAATAAAAACAATAATTGTGGCTTGGTATTGAGTAAGAACATGTTTTTATGAACCACACAGCTTCCGGTCTACCAAGACCCGACCGGACAAAAACAAGTGGTGCAGGCAAGAAACGTGGCGTATAATATGCACGCAAAACTCGGCCTCAGATCTCAATGGGAATGGTTAGCGTATCATATGCACGCAAAATTGGACTTCTGCGTATCTATTGCACGTATTTCCAATGTGTAAAGTCGTGTCATTTGTACGCAGACTGAAGAGAGTGGGTTGGATGGACACATGGATACATTCAGGCTGGACGTAATTACCTTCATTTTAATAGTGTGTGTAGTGATGCAGTTTGACAGGATGCTCCCTTTATATGGCTGTCAGCTCTTTTTGAAACCAAATTAGCTCAATGCTAGTTTGAGTATTGAAATTCAGTTTTTCTTGTTAAAAGTTGGTAGTCTTATTGAAAAAACAAATCAAGGGTGGATGAGCTTCTAATGCCTGTTATAAAGTACATTGAATTGCTTTCATATAATAAATTCAACAATGTAATCGGGTTGTTCCAACAATTTGCTGGTCTCAATCTAAAGTGTTATTATTCCATTTTAGTCACATAGGAATGTGTGTTATTGTCCGAGACAGACTGTATTTTGTAGTAACTGACAAGTACCACAAGATGGGAGAAGCTACATACAAAGTGTTGTGTGCAAAATCTGTGAAGGCGTTGAGGGAAATGCTATAGGGCTTTGGATTTGAAATATTAAGATACAGAAAATATTCTGTCTTAATGCAGTAAGAAAACATTTAAACAGGGCAATGAGGAGCAGATGAGAAAAGAATAAAGCTTTATACTAAGCTTTATACTGCAGTTTAAGAATTTTAGAATTGTAATTGAACGATCTAAACTAAACAATGCCCCTGTACAGTATACTGTGAGAGGACTAACTGCAGTGTGTGTCCTGCAGCAGGCAGCGTGGGGGGGTGTGTGTTCCTGTGCTGCGGCCTGGAGTCCAGTGTGGTGCTGCTGCAGTGGTACGAGCCCATGCACAAGTTCATGCTCATCAAGGTATGTTGATGAAAAAATAAGGTTAACGTTTCAAATTTCAGGAAGGCAGAAGCAAACCATCTTGTTTAAGTTAATCATTTTCATCAGTTACTTCTGTAGAACCCAAAAGAAGACGAAGGCTTTTATTTGAAAGAGGCCCCATTCTGCCTTTTGTAGTCTTCCCTTTCCTGTAGTGTGTTCTACTGTATAGGTTTTTATGCATCTAAATGGTCTGCAAAGGCTAAAATCCTGTAAAGGCTAAAATCCCTGTGTCCCCTCCAGTAGGGGGGTGCTTCTTTTTTTTAAATATTGAAGTTAAATGCATCAATCTGATGGACTTTTAGAGCAAAATTAAGAGATCTCATCTCTCAACACCCATATGAAACAGACTTGTAAACAGATTTTCTATTTCTTTATGGATATTTTACTAATCACTCCCCTTTTAAACGGTATTCTTGTTTTACTGTCATATTGTATTTCATACCTGTTTTTCATTTATTCTCCTATTTTTTTATAACTATAATGATCATATAAACGTGTGCTTCGGAAATAATTGTTTACATTAATCGTGACCAAACCGTTTGAGACCCGGCCACTGAGATAACTTAGACTAAAGTTAACTATCTAAACACTCAGAGAGTCCTTTACCTCACCTGAGTCTCTCAGTCTGACAGGAGACGACTTTCCCTTCACCTTGTTGTGGAAACTGCTCCTTATATCCATCAAAGTAGCTAGCTAGCACCAGATGCTAACAACAACGATCCCCGGTACCGGTCTCTCTCTCTCTCTCGCTCGCTGGCGCACGCACACAAAATGGCTCGTGCCACACACACACAGAGCCGAGCTTGAATGAAACACAGAGACCCAGAAGTACCTGTACTGTACTGTAACATATTGTTTTGGAATCAATCAAAAACACGATTGGGCTCTGGTTTCAGACAGAGGGTGAAAAGAGGTGCTGCAGCACAGGCAGTATGAGAAAAATAAAGAGCTTTTTGAACATTAAAGAATGGAGACATGTCCCAGGAAAGACACATACTGATATGAACCTGAAAAAGAGCAGAATACGGCCTCTTTAAGCCAGGTGTATTTTCACTCAGTGGTGGAAAGTAGTACATTTACTCAACCACAATTTGAGATACTTTACTGAGTATTAAGGTTTTCTGCCCCCCTATTCTTGCACTACATTACTTATTTTGAACCTTTTTAACACTAGATTCATCTGATAGCTTTAGTGACTTTTAAATGTATGATTTTGTAAACAAAACATGATTAGTATTTGGAATATGATGCATTGTTGCAGATTAAAGTGCAGTCTAATTCCTCATGAATTCTCCTTTACATCTTGCCTTGAGCTCATGACGTTCTGCAACAAGGTCAATGAAAAGTGGTTAGGAAAAAACGTTATGATTTTGCCTTCTGAATTCGACACATGTTCATTTTAGCTGTATGGATTACCTTTTAACGTCCCCAGAAGTTGTGTATCCTGTAACAGGGTCAACATACAATGTGTTTTAATAACTGTATCACAATCTCAGCCTTTGTCTTCCTGTAAAGTGCATAAAAAAAAATATGCTGAGGTATTTTAAAAGAGTCAACAGTAACTGTATAATATACTGTGATAAAGGAACACCTGTGAATTCATTATGAAAATACAATGATACAGTACGTGCAGGTTTATAGGAGTATTGTGTGCTGCCTTGGCTTATCTTTCAGTCTTTGATATTTCTACTAGGCTGTTAACACAGACAGCAGCAGCTTTTATGATCACGGTTAAATTTGATAGTTTGCTTTACATAAAATGGTTTATGTTTTTGGGAACAGATGCTCAGTCAAACACTGTGCTGCTCAGAGATGCAGAGCCCTCGTAGAAAACACTTCATTTACTAACAGGAAACCCTTGACTTTCCTCTATCCCGCAGAATTTTGACTTCCCCCTGCCCAGCCCCCTGCGTGTGTTTGAGATGGTGACGGTGCCGCAGCAGGAGTACCCGCTGGTGTGTATTGGCATCTCTCGGGGGGCCAGCCCCCACCAGCCAGTCAATGTAGAATACATCAACCTCAACTCTAACACATCCTGGTTCACCCACTCTGGCCTGGGTATGTCATATATTACAGTGAAACAAATGATATAAAGACTTTAGACAAGTAACAAAAAACACACCATGATCTGAATACCAGAGCACGGTCTGTCTGCTTTTAATGAATCCTTTAAATGTCTCTCTTTACCTCAATGTGTTGGCTACCCTTTCATTCTTTCATAATGTTCCAACAGATGGTCCTACTCTGGATGAAAATATAAATCTTCCTTCTATTATCATGTTTGTATCCGCTTGTGCATTCTGTGTGTGTTCTTACAGAGAGACCTTGCCCAGATGTTGTCCAAGTAAACCAGTTGAACAGTAGCTCGCTGCTCGTCCTCGTAGAGAGTAAGTCACACATATTTTTCAGATACTAACGACACAAAATATCTGTTATAGTAGAGCATATCGTGGTGGTACTGGGTCAACTTTCTGCAGGAGCTTCTTGTTACTTTACCTTGATATACTTATACTAACTGTTTTACTGTTTACATCTCCGTGTACATATATCTATTACTTATCATTACTCATATACAGTTATTACTGTACACCACAAATATATATATTTCGTTTTACTTTATACTCTATATATGTAATATTTCACCCCTATATCTCAACTTCTGCACTTCTTTATGTCTTTGATTTTTAGATAGTGATAGCTAATAAGTGTTGAGTATATGACAGCAATAACTTGTATAAATAATCAATAAGAATAAACATATAAAACATAATAATGAAATATAGACATTATTTATATCTTGATTATATCAAATACCAAAAATGTAATTTTTTTAGTGTTTTTTACAAACTAGGCCTATGTTGTGAAGACAATAAACAAGGTGACATTATTTTTTCTTTAACAGGCAGACTTAACACTATTTTAGCTTCTCTTTCCCTCTGGGCTAATATTTAAAAGTACTTCCCCAATAGTTCTACAACTGCAACAACACCCTGTGCTGCCCACATGTGATGAGAGAGTGTAACTGCACATTACATTCAGTCTATATCCCGCTCCTGTCTTTGCTATTCCCTCACGTGTCCCTCTCCTCCAGAGTCAGTGCACATCGTGGGTCTGGAGGGGGAGCTGAAGAGCAGCAGGCCTCTGACACATGAGACCACCTTCATTCATGAAGTCCAGTCTATAGGTGAGACCTCACAGAGCAGTAACTACACTCACTCTAATACTCAAGTTCAAATTTGATTTTCTTGAGTACTTTTTGGCCACTTAATACTCTTACTCCACTACATCTCAGAGGTAAATCATTTACTTTTTACTCCACTGAGCTGTAAAATGCATCGTCACGAAGCTGAAAACAGGGCTGTGGACATATGGCAAAGTACATGACATATGATGATCTTAAGGAATATGATGCATTGCTGTAGATTGATCTGTCCTAGGGATAGGTCTTGAATGCAGGACTTTTACTTGTAGAGTATTTCAGTTGTACTTTCACTTCAGTAAAGGACCTAAATACTTCTTCCACCACTGCTGTCCAGTGATGCCTAACCTTTAAAGCTCAGCATTGACATGTGGCTGTCTGTCTGTCTGCTGTCTGTCTCTCAGTGTATTTTGAGGACACTCTGCTGGCAGTGTGGCGTCACGGCTGGCAGAGGAGAGGACAGGGTTTCACTGAGGTGCTAGAGGAGACCACGGACCCCAGGAAGACCTACAGACTGGTGCAGTCAGACAGGTACAGCAAGACTTTACTCAGGGGTATGTTTGATTAGATGTGTAGTTCCTGCAGTGTGGGCTCTTTTGATATTCTGTTGTATGGCTTTTTTTTGCTACGCCTAGGCGCCTACTAATCAGCTGGGCTACAGTTTATTACAAACAACTGAAAAATGTCACTTCACACAGCAGGTATAATGTGAATCATGTTCACACTCCTAGATTAGCATGCTAACATTTGCTAACTGCTGTTGGAGAAAGTAACAAAAAACATTTAACCTTAGATGTCATTTTGATAGTACTCGTGAGTATTTCCATTATATGCAACTTAATATGGCAATTCATTGCAGAGGGAAATATTGTGCTTTTTAATCCTCTACATTTATGTATGTATAAGTCACTTCGCATACTCATATAGCTGAGTAGAATTCATGCATAAAAAAAAAAAAATACAAAAAAATATTTGTACAAAATGTCATGGGCATTCATTTAATAGATATTTTAGTCTAGACAAAGTGATGGACTGACTGATATCTGAATATTAGGATATAATCTAGATTTGCATCATGCACAGAAACATGTATGTGACTTTATCCTTTCATATATAAAAATAGGATTTTAAAGAGTTTATGTAGGTGTACACTAAATTCCACTGACCTCCCTGACCTCCTCCCTGCAGGATGGTCGTCTTGGAGACGCGTCAGATCGATGACCAGACGGGGATGTCCAACCTGTACGTCCTGGAAATAGCGGAGAACTACGTCATGCTGCCCTGACTCTCCGTCTGCCGGCGAAGGGCATCATGGGAGACTCCAGATTATATGTGAATGTCTCCGCAGGACTCTGATTTGTCATCAGTGACTTTGATGGGCATGGATGTCACAGTGTTTTAATTTCTAATGGGAGGAGAGGAGAGAAGTCAGAAAGAAATGATAGCATGATGTTGCAAGGGTAAGCCAACCCTTACTTAGGCTGATTTCAATATATGAGATACAGAATTGAGAAAGCTGAGGAAAATAAATGAACAGTGAAGGAAGGTCCTCCAACACTACAGAGGGAGTTCTACTTTCTTCTTCTGCTGCAGCCGCCTGCATGGGACTGAGATACACAACGGCTTCCAGAGGAATTCACACAGGAATAAAGGACTGGAAGGATTCATGATGTGATGTATAACCTGAGTTTGTTTGTCAGTTTTGGATCCATAAAACACACTTCTTACTGCCGTTACTTTGTAATAAAATGAATTAACTTAAGATGAGTTGAACTGTACTGATCTCAGAGCAAAACACGAAAATAAGGTCCCATTAATGGCAGAGTGTTTATTCCCTTTGTAATCTGAAAACAGATAACTGTTAGGGGCCGGTGACATCACAGGGAGGAGCGAATAGTCAAATTAACTATTTATATGGTACATAAAAGTGGCATATTTGGTGATTTGTCAACCAAATTGAGTAGGCATATTACGATTTTAATCAGCTTTGGAGAAACAACATATTTTGTTTTTTGGGAGGACAAAATAAAGAATTTTTCTGTTAAATATTTAAACAAAATTAGATAACTTGGGAGGAGTCACTTAAACTGCTTTGTTGTATCTCGGGAAGGGGTATCTTAAAAAAGGAAGAGCTTTCGGGGGTTTGTCACGTCTGTGTTGCTTCCTATGTCAACCCACTTAATGTGTGTGCATATGTTGCTAAGGGACAAACAGGTATATAGTTTCAATTATTCTACTGTTTTGTGCAAATGTACAGTAAACTCATAAACAAATCATTCCATAATAAATTAATAATAAATCATTTTCACACATTTTGTAAAATGTAGCCTTCCGAAGACACAAAGGCTTTATGGGCTATAGGGCAGTGACTCACTACTAAATATATGTCCATGTTATGCCAGCCTTCTCTATAGCCTGAGCTGCTTCTACGCTGCCTTTTTTAAGTTGGTCCTGTTTGGTGCCACTTTGAGGTTAATTGGCGGGTAAATGAAGCAGCTGTGCGGGCCGGTGCCCTCTCTTTACCCCCGACACACCAGGAGGATGCGCAGTGCCGGGCCGGGCCAGCAGCAGCAGCAGCATCGACGCAGCATCACACGTAGCCCACTTCACGCACACTGATGAACGGAGGCAGAGCCCCTGTCGAGGAGGATGCTCTCACCGGGTCAGAAGGGCTTTCTTTCGGGGTTTATTTACCAGGCAGCAGCGGTTTGCTCGCCGGTGCTGGTGTAAAATGCACTGGGGCATAGTGGGAGTGCTGGTCGGCCTGTAGCTGATCTCAGCCGCTCGGCAAATTTTCCCCAATTTTATTCTAGTAGGCTACATCTTGATTAAAGCGTTATTATTTCCAGGTCAGAATCTCAGTTTCCTGTGCGGCTTGTTTGTACTGAAAATGGCCGGAGATGCCAGCGCTCTGAAGGATATCAATGAGATTAAATCCCAGTTCCGGACCAGAGAGGGCTTCTACAAGCTGCTCACCCTCTCGGACTCGCAGCAGCGGGGTGGGCTGCCGCGGGGTCCCTCAGCCGGAGCCACGCTGGGCCCCGGGGCTGGACCCGGTCCGATACCCGGCGGAGGGGTCGGGCTGCTGCAGGGGCCCGGGGCTGCCGCCGCCTCCTCCTCCAATGCTGCAGCCAACTCCTCTCCAGCGGGCTTCCTGCCTCCGGTCCGGGTCTCCATGGTGAAGCTGCAGCCCGAAGACCCGGGCGAGGAGTCGGAGCGGGTGTGCTTCAACATCGGCAGGGAGCTGTATTTCTACACGTACACCAACATCAAGAAGGTGAGCCTGCTCTCCTCCGCTGTGAGCCCGGATGAGAGGCTGGAAGCTCAGGCTTAGCTTAGCATGCTAGTCTGCTCTGCTAATATGATGCTCATTACATTATTGTTTTTAAACCGACGCTCTTTGGCTGCTCGTGCTGCACAGAGGAGGCATCGTGCACATATGAAGTCTCCATTAATGTATGCAATGCGACGTGATAGTGTGTGTGAACACAGGGGACGGTGCATGATGCAGACGGTGCAGTGTCAGTGGAGGCTCCAGTGTTACTACACACAGGAAGCTCTGACTTCACTCCCATTCACATGAAGCCATGTGAATCTCTCCACTGCATTCTGAATGTTGTATGTAGGCCTATACAGTGTTCGAATTACCCATTTGCTTTCGGGGGAGCCCTATTTTTCAGTGCACATCCTGCTACTAAATATGTCACATGCACGCTCTGTTGACTGGCGCAGCAGCGCGGATGCGATCAATTGCTATAAAAACAATCTGCTGCTACTAAGCACAATAACATTTCAGCCTGGCTCTTATGGTGCTCATACATCTTTTTTTCGCAGGTTATTCTGTTGATCACTGCTGACTTTTCCCTGAATCCATTCTTGTGAAAGGTGCATTCCGGTGGATTTTTCTGCGAGCGGCAGGGAGATCAATATACTTTTGCCTCTTTGCAAATCTCACATCCACATTTTAATTTTTTATGAAAAGCCATGTGTTGAACTTTCCTGTCACTCCCCAGACCGTAGTCGAGGAAACAGGGGGGGATGACTCTCAGTCGTCTCCCAGGGCAGAAGCAACACGCTTCGGGTTCAATAACCCACTTTATCAAATCACTGGAGAGAGAGGCAAGCTCGGCTTGGGAGGTCGTTGTATTCATTTTGTTCTTCCGTTTCACAAGATACAACATCACCTATGCCTTTTTCCTGCTGCCTCTTTTCATTTCCAGAAAAACACCGCTCGCTCACTCTCGCTCTACCATACCCACACACACATGCACGTGCCACACCCCTTTCTTAAAGGGGTAGCGATCTCACTCTGCATGACCCTAATGTCATAACACTACCCCCACTCTGGATGGCAATTGCACACAATTCTAATCCAGCACAGTAAATGACATGGTACATTAAAGGTTACAACATTTCAGTGCAGATATATAGCAGTCTTTGTGTGCACATATCACTGTGGAGCATAAGGAAACCCTGAAAAAGGCATTAATAGCAGAGCTCTAAAATAGCAGTCAGAAGGCATTCAAAACTTAAATGGAAATATCAAAGACGGAAATATAACTTTAGTCCCATATGGTTATCAACCTGCTCTCAAGTCTTTTTTTTCTTTTTATGTATGAACATATGAAACAATAACACTTTGCTTGGACATTAGTAAACAACATAACGGTGTCCATGAACAGTCCTTTAACTGTGGGGCTTATGTCCTCACCCACTCACCATACCAGACAGGTGGTCCTCTGTTGCGGCCCGCCCGTGGCCCTGGAACATGATAGCTCCGACGGGGCTGCTCTGCCACGCTACCCCCACTAACCTGAATGTCCTCAGGGGCAGAAGAGTCCGGAGGAGTGGAGGGGACTGGAAGGGCAGCAGCGACAGTCTCCACTTCTGGATCTGATGGGGTGCAGCTGGAGCCTTCCTCAGCTGCGGCGTCAGTGTCGGTGAACAGTTGAGATAGACCCAGGGTAGGATCTGCAGAATCCAGGTCCAAGGCAGGGGCTGACACCTCCGTAGGTGTCCATCTCCGGGCGTGCTCCACAGCCCAGGCGTTGTCCAGTGGATCACGGCAGCGGTAGGGTTTCAGCTGATCATGGTGAACCACTTTCACTTTAGTCTTCACGCCTTTCTGGATGCGATACACCAGATCATCCAAGTGTCCCAGAACGAAGTATGGTCCTTCGTACGACGGGAGAAACTTCCTGACTTTGTTTTGGACTCTCCGTTCCTTTAATAAGGTACCACACAGCATCACCAATATGGTACTGTGTGCGACAGCAGTTTTTGTCGTATTGTCTCTTAGCACGTTTTACTGACTCACCAAGGGCCTCTCTGGTGATTTGATGAGCCAGCTCCAGGCGTTGTCGGGTCTGCTGGACATATTCAGGGGCTGAAGGGAGTGTGTCAGAGTCTGGGGGTAGACCAGCTACCAGGTCCACCGGCTCGCTCACTTCCCGGCCAAACATCATGAAGTTGGGGGTGAACCAGTTGCACTGTGCTTGGTTGCTCTGTAAGCCATAACAGCATAGGGGATCATCAGGTCCCAGTCCCAGTGGCAGCGCTCAGCTGTTGTGGCCAGTATCTTTTGTAGTGTGGCATTAAATCTTTCGACTTGGCCATCAGATTGAGGTCTGAAAGGTGTTGTGCGTGTTTTCTCAATGCCAAACAGCTTACACATTTCCTGAAACACTTCGGATTCAAAGTTTCGGCCTTGATCACTGTGCAGCATCTGTGGTGCTCCATAACGACACACCCACTCTGAAGCCAGCACTTCAGCCACAGTTACAGCCTGCTGGTTGGGAAGGGGGTAAGCTTCCACCCACTTTGTAAAATAGTCCTGTATCACAAGCACATAACAGTTTTTGCGATCAGTCTCGTTCAGGGGCCCCATGATGTCCAAGGCGATGCGCTCCATGGGGGCTCCTACCCTGACAGTGCCCATTGGAGCTTGTGGTGTCTTACGGGGCCTGGCTTTGGATGCGCAGCTGGTACAGGTGCTACACCAGAGGGCAACGTCTTCTCTCATTATGTACCAGAAGTATCGGGTCTGCAGCCGGGCCACTGTGCGCATTACACCAAAATGTCCACCTATTTGGCCGTCATGCATTTGTTTTATGACATCCGGGCGGAAGACTCGAGGCAGCACCACTTGTGGATAAAACTGTGTGTCATCTAGGCAGTAGAACCGCCTAACCAGAATTCCGTCTTTGAAGTAGAGCCGCTTCCACTGGCTCCAATATGTTTTTGTAGCTGGGCTGCACGGGGAGACCGTTACCCATTGTGGCCGTTCGTCGCTGGCCTCCATCCATGCTTTGATGGGGCCTATGTCTGGATCAGCCTCCTGAGCCTGCCGCAGCTCCTCTGGGCTCCAGCCGCAGAACAGCCCAGTAGTATTGTTGGTCGTAGTCCGGTAGATTATTCCAGAATTGACATTGTCAATCTCAGCAGGTGAAGCTTCTCCTACCCCCACTGGACTCACTGCTGTGGAAACGAGGGTCTCTCTACCCCCACTGGACTCACCATCGCCTGGTTGATGTCAGAGTCCAACTGGCACTGCACCGCCTGATCACTAAAGCTCACCGGCTGAGGGGAGGGGCATTTTTTCTTCATGTGACCTAATCCTGAACAGTTATGACAGCGAATCTCCTCCCAGTTAATGTCTTTATGGCCTTTTTGTTTGCTGGGTGTGAATTTCGGGTTGGAGAATGTGTGTTGGGGATGTGGGCTGGGGTTGGAGAAGGTGCGTTGGGGATATGGGCTGGAGTTAGCAGGCTCAGGCTTCCATCTGGGTCCTGGGGATGTGGCTGCAGTCTCAATTGGCTCCTCCTCTGCTCTTTCCCTGATGACAGCAGCACGGGGCCTCTGTTCTGTGATGTTGTGTGCCCCTGGGTGCATGCGGCTAGTGACATAAAGCGCAGTCTGCTTGGTGGTTTCATGGCGGCGGGCAATGTCATAGGCTTGGGCTAGTGTCGAGGCCGCTGCTCCAACAGTTTTTGAACAATTTCTGCATCTCCCAGAGCATTAGTGAAAACTTCAACGCCTATCACGTCTTGCTCAGTCTCATTCCTGTTACTGTAGGCTACAGACACTTTCCCATAAATGTCATCCCTCAAAACATGAAGAGCCTCACCCGTTTTGCGGACACGCTGTCTTAATTCAATAGCCACTGCTGCTGCTTGCTCTGAAGAGGGGCCGTATGCAGTCTCTAGTTCCTCCAGCAGGTGGCGGTAGTTCCACAGTGAAGACCTGGGATTTCTGTGGACAATTGCTGCTGCTGCACCCACAAGGCAAAACTTCAATTGGATAGCCATAGTCTTTTCTGACCAACAATTAGCTTCAGCGCAGCTCTCAAACCGGTGCAGGAACTCTTTCCAAGGTGTTGTGCCATCTATACTGACCAGGGCGCAGTGTTGGGACTCTTTCTCTCTGTTCGCAGTCCTCCTCACCCTCTGAAGAATCCGGGCAGTGCGCACGGCGAGGCTGGCGTGCACGTGATTTTGGCCGTTCACATTTGGGGGAATAGCACTTTAATTGCGTAGTCTGACTATGCTCTTTTTCTGGTGACAGCCTATAGCATGGGGGACATGGAGGATAAGGGACTGGTGTGCTATGTATGAATTCTCCCATATATTCAGGGGTAAAGGGGTTTGAAACAGTAGCAGCCATACACGTGTCCTGCACCCTTGATGGCGTGGCATGAGCTTGGGGGCTATACACGTGATCGCATGGGCCTCGGCCTTGTATTTCAGTCTTGAGCAAAAGGGTTTGTGCTTGAAAACACCCGACTGGCTCATTGTCACATTGAAAGGGTTAAAACATCCAAACACTTTATTTCTTTCATTAACATTGTCCATTTTAAATTCCACCGGTGTCTCTGTAGCAGTTAGACTCATGAACGGGTTGGAATAGCTTGTTAGCTCGTAGCAATCCTCCTGCTTGTTTGCGTTAGCGGCCGCATAAACTTGCTAATTAGCACGGCAAATCTCACGGTTTATCTCCACCGTTTATTTACTCTGTTTATGTTCTCACCACTGTCTTTATGTCGAACATGAACAGTCCCTTCGTGGTCGCCAATGTTGAACTTTCTTGTCACTCCCCAGACCGTAGTCGAGGAAACAGGGGGGGATGACTCTCAGTCGTCTCCCAGGGCAGAAGCAACACGCTTCGGGTTCAATAACCCACTTTATCAAATCACTGGAGAGCTCGGCTTGGGAGGTCGTTGTATTTATTTTTGCAGCGCTGCCACGTAAAGATGGCAACACCCAGAAATATTCACAAATATAAAACAAATATTCAGAAACTGTAATGAACAATGACTATTATTTATTTCAAGAACTTTTATTTACAGAAACTCAACATTTCTAATCTGTGTGACACAAATGTGCACAATTGTTTTGGGCTCCCACTATTTATCTCAAAGTCGGCCTTCAGGGGAGCTCCCCCCCCTCTTTAGGGGAGCCAAGCTCCCCCTGGCTCCCCCCCATTTCGAACACTGGGCCTCTACATTCAGTGTACTTTATTCATGGACGTGCACAGACATTTGGAGGGGCTATTGCTCTAAACTAGAAAAAGGGCCTCCCCCCCGAAAAAAAACACAAGACCTTTTGAATTTTTTTCGAAATGAAAACCAGGGACATTTTTTGTTTTGCGGTCCATATCTCATTAAAATATCTAATGTTACTAACTATTAAAGAAAAAATGGGGACAATTCTGTTTTAATGTAGGCTAGTTTGACCATTATAACTGCTGTGCAGACATACCGATAAAATAGGGCTTCTAACTAATTACCTTCAATAAACTCACTAATGAATGAAACCAGTTCAATACGCATTATTCTTATTCTTATCATTCTTTATGAGCGCAGTAATGGCAAGGTATGTAATTACTTATTTATTTAGTATTCCATAACTTAATAACAGAGATGGTCAAACTAAAGTGGTAGGAGATGGCAGAAATCCTACAATGAAGCGGGACAGAGAAGTGTTCTCCCGTATGTGAGAGAGGGCGATCAAGAAAAGAGAGCGAGCGGCCCCGTTGAGGGAGTTTACAAAGCAGATGAAAAGACACAGAAAGACAGAAGCACAATAACATGTATATTTAGGTTTTTTTGTTGTTGTAAATAACCGACGGTGTCAAGAGGAAGTAAAGTCCCCTGGTTTGTCCCCTATACTCTAACTGCCATGAGAAAACTCAAAATCAATTTAAGCATATTTAAAAACGGAGACATTTCCGGGGACAGATTGACCTGGGGATTTGCCACCAATAGTACAGCAGATATGTGAAATATCTGAAAGAATTGTGCTTTTGATGATAAAACCATGAAATTTGGCACACTGTTAGAGCATGCCCTAAGGAAGATTTTTGGCTATAGGGCCATCGCATATTTGTCCAATGGCGCCATTTGTTGTTATTTTACCAGTAGTTTAGGATCTAGACCACCTAGGATCTTGATTCTGGTGGCTAATCCTACATTTTCAAGGATGGGGAATGCAGTGGTACTATGTACAACATGCTAGAATGTAGCTAACTACATGTATCTGGTATTCAGGGAACAAAATACACAGTCAAACCATTAAAGGCGGGTAGGTAAGTTTGAGAAACCAGCTCGAGATACACTTTTTGTTATATTCCATGGAATGCTCTTAACATCCCGATAGCAATGAATATCTTAAGTGCTTTGACAAAAAAATCCAGAAAAAAATGTCCTCTGTGGAAGCCGTAGTACTGTAAAAAGCACGACCAATCATTTTAGCCAGCCCGGCTAAAATAACTGGATGGCCTACCTGCCTGTCAGCCTTCCATCTGTGCACAAACTTATCTCGTGCCCTCATTGGTCATGTGCGCGTTCGTGTGTGTTGGAGGAGGGGCTCTGTATTTTCAAATTTTAGCGCACTCGAGCTGGTTTCTCCAAAATTACCTACCCCACCTTTAACATATTTATTATGGTGAAGTAATACATGTTACATAATATATATGTAATATTACAGGTTTTCAACTAAATGCAGAGTTAGTTCTGAAAACACAGTCCACCACAGTGGCAAAGGGCAGTGCACTGAATTGCTGCCTTGACACATTTGCATTGTCCACTGCACCCCTTTTTGCATCCACAGCGGAGGAGTTCACGACAGGCCTGGGTCCAGGGGCGGTTCTATCGGGGGGGCAAGGGCCCCCCTAACACTGACTTTGGACCCCCCTGTGGCCCCCCTGAAAACAAAAACAAACAAAAAAGTTTATGATTAAACGATTTCTTGGCTGACGGAATAGGCGGAACTAACGATATTTGTCATTCTAGTCGGACCCATTAGAACAGGGGTCTCCAACACGTCGATCGTGAGCTACCGGTAGCTCGCAAGCCCTCAATAAGTAGCTCGCCAAGCAAATCCAAAATGTAAAAATACACGCAAAAAAAAAGGAAATGTAATTAAAATAATCTACCCTATGCATAAACAAAACCTCAATCATAGCGAGCTCTATCTACTTACTACAACTCTATACAGGTTCTTGCTTGATTTGCGGGACCAGCGTTGCAGTCGGGAAGAAAAGCAATGTGGAGTGGCACCTCCCCGCTTCATAAGGAGTGTGACGGTGATTTTCCTTCTGGCAGAATCTACACAACACATCAGCCCCATTGAACAGCCTAGTCGTGCCAGCCTATACAGCATGAGGGGCAGAGCTTTACTCTTGTGTGTGTTGAAACTTGCATATATATTTATTGTACTTGACGCACATACACGCATGGCGTAATTTCCACTGGGGACAGTGGAAATCCTGTTTCCCCCACTTTACAAATATGTTTTATTATTTTTTAACGCAAGCCGTCATCGCCACGGAGGAGCACACAGCCTCTGTGAGCGAGCGAGACAGAGAGAGAGAGAGAGCTAGGGAGAGAGAGAGAGCTAGAGAGAGCACACCTTTATCTATTTAATATAGTTGTAAAACATAAAGTAAGAAATCATTCCAATGTGTACTATAGGGCAGTCAAAAATAAAACAGTTTAAAAGGGGAGTGATTAGTAAAATATGCATAAATTAAATGAAATAATGCTAACTAGGTAACATAAGATAAGAATAAACAAGTTAAAATGATTTGTTATTGGTTGTGATCATATTCTAAAGATGTTTGGATGATTGAAAAGTATACAGCTCCCTTTCATATGAGTGTTGAGAGCTGTATCCATAAATTCATGTTGTGCTCAAAGTGCACCAGATTGATGCATTTCACTTCAACATTAAAAAAAATAAAACGGGTCCCACAGACCCAAACAGCACACAAAGGTTAAAGGTAAGCATATAATAATGTTAAAATGTGCTAAATATATACACTGCAAAAAACTAAAAAAAGAGGAGTAAAAGTAGCTCACGACTTGTTTTATTTTTTTAAAGTAGCTCTCATCCTAAAAAAGGTTGGAGACCCCTGCATTAGAGCGTACAAACTGTAACTATAAGTTTCTGAAATAAATATGTGTACTGAAACAAATACCAATAACTGTATTGCATTGTTTTCTTATGGGCAATTACTTCATACTGTCTTTGTCTTTTTCGTCCTGCATTTATTGTGCCCCCCTCAGAAAATAACTGGCCCCAGCCTGGCCCCTCCAGTCAAATCGGTCTAGAACCGCCACTGCCTGGGTCGCTTCTGGTAATGTGGTCCAGTAAACTTCCCATCCACCTGTGGCCTTCCTCTTCCAGCCCCAGTCACCTGGGGATGGGAGTTCAGGGGCTGCAAACATCATCTGTCCCCAGCAGTGACCAGCTCTCTTTGGCTGGAGCCACACGGGAACGGGAACGCAAACGAACAGAATTCGATATCAAAAAAGTCTTACGTCCACACGCAATAGGCACCAGAAACGTGTCCTTCCACACGAGACCGCTGGAGACGCTGTAGTACAGGGCTTCTCAAACTCCGGACCAAGGTCCGGAGTTTGAGTACGGCAAAATACTTGGTGTGAAAGCGCCTAATGAATTTTGTGTCTCTATGACTGATGCACATACAGTATGTGTAGAAGGCTAATTTCCGTAAATTAAATGCAGACACAATCACATGCAACAGACTGAAGATATGTCCATCAGTTTTCTGTACATTCTGCATTCAGGCAGCACAACATGTGGTTTGTACTCCACATGCTCAAAATTCACGGGTTCACATCTCCAGCACATTTAAACATAATCAGCAGAGTGATACTGATATGTTTCCCTCTCCTGATACTAACTCTGATACCTGAACTCAAGCTATATGCTGACAATCAGTAGAGATCCGATATCTGCCATGTAGTAGTAAGAGGTGGTGGAATATATCACATTTACTCAAGTACACATTTGAGGTATCTATTGTATGAAACTTAATATTTCTACTCCCCTACATCTCTGAGACAAATATTGTACTTTCTACTCGACTACTTTGGTCTGACTGCTTTAGTTGCATTTCAGACTACAATTGTATCTCCAGTCTAAATGATGTGTTTTGAAATATTTGAATGCCTTGGTTCTGTTCAAAGGTTTATTCCAGATATACAATTAAACTAGGGCTGTCAGTCGATTAAAATATTTAATCGCGATTAATCGCATGATTGTCCATAGTTAATCACGATTAATCGGAAATTAATCGCACATTTTTTGTCTGTTCTAAATGTACCTTAGAGGGATATTTTTCAAGTTTTTAATACTCTTATCAACATATGAGTGGACAAAGATGCTTTATGCAAATGTTTGTTTATTATCATTTGAACAATGACAAATATTCTCATGAATATTAAACACAACAACCTCTGAACATTACAAATATTCGCCTCAATTCAACCTGGAACCTCTCTCATACAATACACTAATACAATACAAAGTGTGTGTGAGTGTGTGTGTGTGTGTGTGTGTGTGTGTGTGTGTGTGTGTGTGTGTGTGTGTGTGTGTGTGTGTGTGTGTGTGTGTGTGTGTGTGTGTGTGTGTGTGTGTGTGTGTGTGTGTGTGTGTGTGTGTGTGTGTGTGTGTGTGTGTGTGTGTGTGTGTGTGTGTGTGTGTGTGTGTGTGTGTGGGGACACTGTGATGGATCGTTGGAGCTATGTGCAACTCAAGGCATATGCTCGAACGGGAGCTGCCTGGACGCTGCAATCATGTTGCGCGCACTATCCGTGCTGAGTGTGCTGACTTTTCGTACAATGTCCCACTGTCTGGCTACCTGCATAAAGTCAAGTGCTCGGCGCAGTTGTCGGCGAAATATCGCTCCTCTGTTTTCATTGAAACAGCTCCTTATATCCGTTAGCGCAGCTAGCTAGCACCAGATGCTAACAACAACAATACACGTAAGGTGTGCGCATTCTCTCTCTCTCGCTCGCTCGCGCCACACATACACACACCCTCCCGGTCCTCCCGATGGCCAGTCCGGGCCTGCCGGTGAGCGTGGAAGTGTGGTTTGCAGCAAGCGGGCGGCAGGAGCGGGGCTGTCAGCGTCAGCTTGTAGATGGTATTTTAAACTCGATGCGCTCTGAAACTACGGGGCGGCCGAGGACAAAAAATACACATGCGTGAATCGCGTTAAAATAATTAGTGGCGTTAATTTTTTTTTGCGTTAACGCGTTATTAACGCGTTATTAACGCGTTCACTTGACAGCCATAAATTAAACGCATCCTTAATATGGACAATAGTTGATCTCATTCATTGCAGTTTTTATGCCAGTGAATTAAGTTTAATTGGGCATGATAAGTATTTTCTTTTGTTGGTGTTTTATTAATTATCAGGCCTTTTAGTGTGCTTTTGGTGAGTCAACCATTTTCATGAGCAGCTTGGAGATCCTCCTGCAGCCATGTTGCTCTCTGGTCTTTAATGGTGGGATGAAACATCAGTGTCTCTTATCTGGATGTTCCCCTCAATGGTTGTTGAATGTTGGTACAGAGAGCAGTTCTAACAAGAAACACTTTGCTCCTTCGCTCTGACGCTTAAACCTGATTGTTGGAGCTATATCCCTTTATATTATTTAATAGTTTAACATTTATTTTGCTGCTGTTTATAGTAAATGTATTCCTAGTTATTTTCGTAAGTTAAAGTAGTTTATATGCTTTTATTTTGAAGGCATGTTTGGGCACTGGGTGATTAGAGCACCTGGTGTAAATGAATATATTGGGGACAGGTGGTGGTGCCAGAGCACTAGTAGGCAAACGGTTTTTGACCAGGGTTTTCCAGCCACAAGAAAGGAAAGCCATAGGAAAGGCTTTAAGGAACAGACCATAGGAAACGTGTTGAATGATATTGGATCATAATAAAATGCACAACGGAGATTCTTGTCTGGACCTGGATCATTGGCCTGCGTAAGATCTGCTAACTAGTACCTCAGCGGCTGTATTATTTTAAGTTAATTATCTGTTTTATTTCTATATGATTTTGGCCGCTACACTGATGTTTACCACTGAAAAATGTTATTCCTATCAAACTGCTGCCATGGAAATATCTCAATGTGACTTTTCTGCATCTACGCTTGGCGATCATCTGTCAAATACCAATTACCAAATGATAAATGAGCCCAGAAATGTAACATACACTTGTAGCAGATGTTTGTACCTTTTTTGTAACTGGATTATTGCTTTCAAGTGAATCCTACGTATCATAAGAACCTCCTTTGCGGTCCTCTGAATGTCCCTGAAACTCAGGTTCCCTCTTCTTGGCTGATGTTTTGCTTGTGCATCACAGTTGTCTTTCCTTATCCGCAGGCTGTAGACCTCAGTAAGCCGATAGACAAGAGGATCTACAAGGGGACCCAGCCAACATGTCATGACTTCAACCAGTACTCTGCCACAGCGGAGAGTGTAGCTCTCATAGTGGGTTTCTCAGCTGGACAGGTCCAGTATCTCGACCCCATCAAGAAGGAAACCAGTAAACTCTTCAATGAGGAGGTATTGTGTGTGTCTGCTCTCCTCTGTGTTGTTCAGTAACATGGGTTCTCTGTGGTTGTGATTGAAGAAGTCAGAAGTAATTGGACATTTTCGTATCCATTTCTTTGGATGGTTTGGCTTAGCCTAGATGTCTTCAGCTATTTTTTTTCTGTGACTCCTGAACTGCTTTCTTCTGATCTGTGGTCTTCTTCGAGTCCCCCAATAAAATGATAAAATGTAGGAGATTGGGGTTGTACAAGAACATAACTGCATGCAGGTAGACTTTATGTTTGGGCGCCTCCTGATTCTGATCACCTCAGGGGGATTCGCCTTTTAATTCTTTCCTCATCTTCCGCCCCTTGGTTTTTTCTCTGTTGGTTTCGGTCTATGTCTACTGTAGCTTGTTTCTTGATCTCTACAGACCTTTTAGTTCTTCCCATGCTTCCTTTCTACGTTTTCTTCTCTCAATAGTTCATACTTAGTTTTCTTAGATGAGTGTCCATATAAAAGCTCAATTAAATCTTAGTCATTGTAACATATGTTTTACTCTTCTCTTCCTATTCCTCCGCTCTTTCATCTCCTCTTCCATTTTTCTTTTTCTTTCCAATTTTTCAAAAAATCTCCCCTCCCTCACTCCTCCCTCCTCGGTCCACCTCCTTCCATTCACAGAGGTTGATAGACAAATCCAAGGTGACGTGTCTAAAATGGCTTCCCAAGTCAGAGAACCTGTTCCTGGCCTCCCATGCCAGTGGCCACCTCTACCTCTACAACGTGGACCACCCGTGTGGCACCACAGCCCCACAGTACTCTCTCCTGCGGCAGGGAGAAGGCTTCGCCGTCTACGCCTGCAAAACAAAGACGCCTCGCAACCCGTTGTTACGATGGGCTGTGGGTGACGGAGGCCTCAACGAGTTCGCTTTCTCCCCAGATGGAGTGCATGTGGCGTGCGTGGGCCAGGACGGCTGCCTGCGTGTCTTTCACTTTGACTCAATGGAGCTGCAGGGGGTGATGAAGAGCTACTTCGGAGGGCTGCTGTGCGTGTCATGGAGCCCCGATGGAAAATACCTTGCCACGGGCGGAGAGGATGACCTGGTTACCGTTTGGTCATTTGCAGAAAGCCGTGTGGTTGCAAGAGGTCATGGCCATAAGTCCTGGGTCAATGTGGTGGCTTTTGATCCCTTCACGACTTCCTTGGAAGATGAGGAGCCTATGGAGCTCAGTGGCAGCGAGGAGGACCTCCACCAAGGGCCACCGAACAACTCCATGCACTTTGGCCGTGTCCGAACAAGTAGCACGTTGTCGCGTCTGTCTCGGCACAGCTCTAAAGGAGGCGGTTCGGCGTCCGTCACATACCGGTTTGGCTCGGTGGGGCAGGACACCCAGTTCTGTCTGTGGGACTTGACAGATGACGTGTTGTACCCACGCCTGCCACTGTCCCGCGCCTTTACTAACACTTTTGGGCCTTCACTGTCCAACTCTGGCAGTGGGGTGGTCAACAGTACCTCCGGTGGGGGAGGGGATGGAACAGTTGAAGGGCACCATCATCCGCCCAACACTAACACTGGCACCACAAACCCTCCAACGCTCCCCTTACCGCTTCCTCGCTCCCTTTCCCGCTCCAACTCTTTGCCCCACCCCGCCGTGGCAAATGTCGCCAAGGGCCCGGGCGCCTCGGAGGGCGGCGGGGGAACCGGAGGAGGTGGAGGGAGCAGTGGAGGAGGAAACACCACCCCATTCAGCATTGGCCGTTTCGCCACACTTTCACTCCAGGAGCGCAAGTCAGACAAGTCTGGTTGCAGCAGTGGGGTGGAGAAGGAGCACAAGAGGTACCACAGCTTGGGCAACATCAGCAAAAGCAACGATAAGATCAACGTGGCGCCCAGGAGCAACCGGCTGGATGCTGCCAAGGTCCTCGGCACAACGCTGTGCCCACGCATGCATGAGGTGCCGCTGCTGGAGCCACTGGTGTGCAAGAAGATTGCACATGAGAGGCTGACCGTCCTGGTGTTCATGGACGACTGCATCATCACCGCCTGCCAGGAGGGGCTCATCTGCACCTGGGCGCGGCCGGGGAAGGCGGTAAGTCTTCAATTAACTATTTCCTTAGAAAACTAAGAGCCCGTCTCCACATAGCGCCTTTCTTTAGCTTTTTTATTGTTTCTATGACAACGATATATCAATAACGTATCGCTGTTGTAACAACATACACAGGCTTTGAGGTTTTTGTTATGGTAGTTTTCGTCTGACAGACACGTTCAAAAACAAGTTTCTTTTATCCAATTTCTACAGTGACGTCACTTTTCTGAAGAGTTGAAATATTTTTAACTCGAATGCTATGTGCTGTGCCTTTTTGGGAGGCCGCCTCCTTCGACGGCATGCTGTCGTTTCTCATTGGGATTATTTGAAAAAAGACACTGGTGCTCAGATGATGGTGCTATGTGGACACTGGCCCTAATGGTATTATGGTGTTGTATATGTGTGTGTATGTGTGTATGTATATATATATATATATATATATATATATATATACACACACACACACATTTCTTCTTTTAACTCATAGTCGGATATAGTTCCTTTCAATATCTCCAGCCTCCAGTTTTTTTATTATTTAACTCTAAATATTTACTTTTGATTGTCTCTAGTGCCTAACTGTCCTTTGTGTTTTGTCTCTGATCAGAACTTGACAGCACAGAACGGGAACTCTCCGAGTGGCACGGTGGTATAGCTGGAGGAGAAGCTTTGCACTCATCCCTACCTCCATCCATCCTCTCCACTGTAATCAAATATATCAAATTAGGGGCCAATAACAAGCGGCCATTCCCTACCATTCCCACCACCACAGTATTATACCATAAGCCTCTGTACCTGCCACAGATCCTGTTCCTTACTGATTTCACTCTCACTGCGGACAGTTTGGTGGGAAACACTTCCTGAATTATTTAACTAACATTACTTCAAGTGCTTAAATATAGCAAAGCTGCGAGATAGCATCTAGTTAGCCTTAGTAAGACTCGGTTCCGGTAATGTGGAAACGCCTTTGATCTGGGTTTTTATTATTTGGTTGTGGCCTCTTAGTTCCAGTAAAGAGAGGTTGAAATACTACTGCAAACAAGTATACTGTAGGCGACAGTGTACTTCCAACCTGCTAGAGTGGGGTTTCCTGTTTGCATGACAAAGCTAGCTCTCTAGCTCTCTCTCGTTCCCAGTTTGGGTTGAAAATAACTTGATTGACCTACACAGGACCCTGACCTACACCCTATCCAACACCTTTGGAATAAACTAGATCACTGGCTGTGAGCCAGACTTTAGGACTGTATCACCTTGTTAATGCTCTTGCTGCTGAACAGAAGGAGTAGCTAAACATAATTAATATATCCAGATTAAACAGTGGAGCCATTCTTTAGCGGAAGTATAAAACTCAAAGGAAAACTAGAGTTGTTTTTATCAGTCAGTTTCACTTGTTAATAATTAGCAAAGTATCACTTGTCGGTGTTCTGACCATCATGTTATGTTTTTTAGCAGCACTAAACAATTGTTGTCAGACATTTGATACAGTATATTGCTTCAGGGAGAGTTTCCCACCTTGTGCTACTGTGGATCTTTACGTGTATTCCCCGTGCTTCAGCCCTCTGCCTGCATCTAACACACAGAGATGGTTTCTCCTTCCTCTCAGCAGCATCACAGTGAGCAGCAGAGTGAGTCTTCATTCGTCCTTCATCCATGAGAAGCCACGGCCATTGTATTTAAGTTATTTATTTTATCACAAGACTGTGTAGTTATTTATAATGTAAATATTGGAAACTCTATAAATACAAAAAGGACAAACGTGTATGGAAATAATGACTTGACAGCACGGAAGAAAAACACGGAAAGATGAAGAATATTATAATATATGAAGATCCTTCTATTGTACATAGCAACCACACTTAAAAAATGAATGTCTGCTGTAAGGGAACTTGAAGATGTCAATGTGTTTTTATTTTGTGTGATAAGAGTTTCTCCGGTGTGTCCCTGAAAGCGAGGTGGTGGAAGCAGTGGGTCATGTGACTTCATACAGAGGCTGCTAGCTGTAACAAACTGTCCATATGATATACTGACTGCTGAACATCATGTGTGGAGGAACAGCATCTTAATGAATTATGAACAAACACACGCTTGCACATACTGGAAGTAAAATGGCTCTCTCACACACACACACACACACACACACACACACACACACACACACACACACACACACACACACACACACACACACACACACACACACACACACACACACACACACACACACACACACAGAGACATCCCTTATGGTGTAGCATCATATGTATCTTGGTTCCTGTTGCAACTAAATTGCCTCTTGCAGGAATTTGCACATACAATACATCCACAGTCCAAGCTGAGCTACTGATTAGCTATGCAGGGGTTTTATTGTCTCGTCTGATCTGGCCTGTGCACAAAAAGCTCCCATATCCCCACTATTCACCGGATATTTTTGGTGCAGACTAAATAGTGTACATCTTCGAGATCAAGATTGGATTTGTTTTTCTTTGCTGTTTTTATTTTGCTTAGAGTTGGACGTGCAAAGATAAGATGATGTTGAGGCATTATTGACAGGGGACATTACAATCTCTATGAGGGAGACCTCCTGCCTGATTATGAGCCTGAATGTCCATCTAACTTCATTATTCAGTCAGACATTTTATTATCAAGTCAACTGTTTCCTGATTAAGAAGTGTTATTATTTGCTCCCTCCAAACCTAAGCTACAGTGGTGGCTGATGGGAGACTGGTGAATGCATTTAGCATATTTTTAAATTCAAGAGGTTTTTAGCCAATGTTGGTGCAAGGAATGGTCATATTTGTATGTTTATTATGTTGTTCAGAGATTCATGGTTCTTTCCTCCAAAATCTCCATCCGGTAGAAATGAGACTTCAATATTTTGGCTTATGACCAAATACCTGTAAAACTCATGACATCCCCATCAGTCTCAGCATCCTAACATGCTATACGAAGATGATGAACATTGTAAACATTAGCCTTCTAGCATTGTCACTCTAAGCATGTTAGCATGCTAATTTTGGCATTCAGTTCAAAGTACTGAACTGAGTGCAGTCTCACAGAGCCACTAATGACTGTAGAGATGTTGTCTAGTCTCCATTCGTTGTTCTTGCTCAAAACAGGGAAACAGCATTCAATGAGAGCGACATCAGATCTTCTGTCCCTGAAAAAAGAAAGCAGTGAATAACTAGAAGGAATCTCTGAGAGTGCAGACCCCTGCCAAGTGTAAATAATCTTTAAGCATTAAGTTAACTAGAGGAATAAAACATTTGTGTATTCGCCAAATGATTTAGATCTGCTCTGAAATGTAACGGGTTTTTATGTGAACCATGCCACAAAGTTTCACCAAGTTTCAGAAATTCGCGCCTGTATTTATTTTCTTAATCCCACTGACAAACAAACCAAATCCAAAAAACACAACCTCGTTGAAACAGGCTTCCTCCTGCATGAGATCATTTCTATTTCACTGAATCTTCAATGTCTTTTTCCGCAATATTGTAAACATGTTGAATAGTAATGGCACTGCAGGACCAAATGTTTCCCGGAATCGTCAAATCAGAACATGTCAAATGACAAAAAACAGTTACTGATTGGAACCTTGAATTCTGAAGCAGTTGATGCTTTGCTGATGAACACAACTTCAACCTCCAAATATTTCTGTCCTCTTCTCACCCCTCAGACAGAGAGACACATCTGTGGGGGGTTTTCTGAGGATATGTCTGCATTTGGGGCCCACAAACAATTAGTAAATGTATGATCTCTCAATGCCGATTCAAAGCACACAGTGCAACGAGCCGGCAGTATTTTTATCAGCCTTTTGTGTTTTATGGAGTTACCTACCTAACAATAAATACTATAAATAGCAGCGTGACCTCCAGCCCTGCAGGAGCCAGGGTCATGCCCTTGTAGCAGCAGACCAACCACCAGGTTTCCTCGTGCTGTGTTGGAGCCAGTGTCAGGGTATTATTACAGCCCATACATACTCATCTTTGTTGTCATAGCAACAGCATGTCTGCTGCTGAGTGTGTCTCCAATGAGCTCATGTGCTTCGGGTCAATCTCAGCTTTAACGCCAAATAAATGCTTCATCACGATGGAAGTTAAATCCCTTAAGGGAATAATTCCCCCCAAACATTAACCTTCTCTCAAATATTAAAGTATGTGCAGCTTAATTAAATCAATGTATAGTCATGTGTGAGAACAGCTGTTTGATGTGTAGGCCTTGCTCACACTTTTAAAATACATTCTGATCACAAGTTCACTGGGAAATATCGGTATGAATGCTCCCTGATTTAATGCCCCCGGTCACATCCACAGGTGATACGAGACAGCAAACATTTTTAATGTTGACTCCAAAATAAATGGGTGATACCATTCCTTATTGGTACCATTCTAAAGCTGCTCTCACATGATAGGAAGTTCTCTTCAATGACCATACAGAGGGGAGCAGAGAAAATTCAAACATCAAAAGGGTCCACGTTGCTTCCTGCTTTTCTATTTCTTTAAAGTAACTCAATCTTGTGCATCATTGTCAAGGAAACCCTGATTTATCGTTATCCTTATTATCTGAGCCCCAGACACTGAAGGTAACAGAGTTTACAGAGCAGTACATGGAAGGTGGTATTAGGCTGAAACATTGGGAATGTCTAAAGAGGACTGTGTGCAGTTCAAATACTCACAGGCTAATGAGCTGAACAAAAGCTGTGATCACAGGAGTTAAAACCATCATTCAGTACAAAGGAACAAAAGTTACATTTTTTGTGACATTCCAGGCTGAAAAAAGACACTTTATTTGAGTTTTTGTAATTTATTTCTCTGTGTGTTTGTTTGTTTGTGTGTGTGTGCATGTGTAAAATATACATTCTCTATTATCACCATACAGATATCACACACACACTATCACACACTTTACGGCTGTTCTGGTGGAAGTTATACAGCAGAATGGCTTCACTGTATCCCGTTTGTATATGGAGATCTGTTATTAAAACGTTAAACCTGAAACACTCTGTGTTGTGTGATACATTGCACCATGACATTCAATATCATTTATTAACTGCGGTCAAGCCCAGGGACGTGCACAGATATTTGGGGGGCGGGTGCTCAAGTGAGAAAAAGGGCACTTGCATAATCATTTATAAAAAAATGTTTTAAAACAAAACGTTAAATATAGTTGCACATCTCTGACTTACTGACCAATTTATTTTAATACCCTCACACTCACGCAATTGTTTAATACTCAACAGAATTCTACAAAATAATCAGCTAACACAGAGACAATGGTCTTCTTTAGTATTCACTACGCACAAGAGCAGACAACAAACTAGTCAAATTAATAGTTATTAAATGAGCAGCCAACAATCAAAATTATGAAGTTACTGTTTAAGGACATTACAGGCAAAAATATCGTTTTTTCATGTACTCGTTATTTTGGTCTATTTTGCTTCCATGTTTTCTTTCACTCTAATGAAAAAAAACACATATAAATGGTGTTCGTTTTACTACCATGTCTGAATTCATCTATAGATTTAAAGCTAATCTGCATTTAAACATAAAATTTCAGGGGAAAATACTGACTTAACGTAAGCAACTATCTGGGGAAGTTGTGAGGTTTATCCTTTTCACCTGCAATGCCTTGGTAACTGCATGCAAATTAGCGCATTTTAATTAAGATAAGATAAGAGATAATAAGATAGTACTTTATTACTAGTGTACTAGTTACTAATTTGCATATCAATGTGGCGATTGTGATGACTTTATTAGATACACATTTTACTGTATTCACTTTAAGTGTCTCCCCTTACGTACAGTACATTGGCCTGTATGCCCATGATAAATGGCCTTAGCTAAACCTTGAGCTAACTTATCCATTAGCTAGTAGCCTACCTAATTTAACTATATGTGTCTTTTGGCTAATTAGCTGTAAACTCGAGGCACTGGCAGCTTAGTCATTTGTTCATCACCACTCACTCACCTTCAAACAAGCCAAGAAAAGCCGGCATAACATGGGACAGTAAAGTGGGAGGTGCTGCTACCTGTCTGTCTGAAGGGACTGCCGATGACTGTCCGCACCGCTGTGCGTGAGACGTGCAGGGAGGGAGGGAGGGAGGGTACAGTAAAGAGAGCATCGGAACTTCAGTCTAATATCCTGACCTGATATTTTTATTTTGTATTCACTTAAGGAGTTTAAAAAATAAAATACTTTGGAAATCTCATATATGGGCTATCGTCCATCTGTTTTTAGATAAGAATAAAACAAAAACTCTCCAGTATCAAATACTTATTTCACTTCAGGGTGATAGCAGGACACCCCATATAGTCACTCAGAGAATATCAGAACAATCTGATGTACAGTTTCAAAATAAAATACATTTGAAGTCTCATATATGAGCTATCATCCCTCTGTTTTTAGATAAGAATACAACAAAAACTCTCCAGTATCAAAGACTAATAGCACTCCAGGGTGATAGCAGGACACCCCATCTAGTCACTCAGAGAATATCAGGACATTCTGATGTAGAGTTTCACCCTGGAGTGAAATAAATCTTTGATAATTGACAGTTTTTTATTTATTCTTATCTAAAAACAGAAGGACGATAGCCCATATATGAGATTTCAAAGGTCTTTTATTTTTAAACTCTACATCAGATTGTCTTGATATTCTGTGAGTGACTAGTTGGGGTGTCCTGCTATCACCCTGAAGTGAAATAAGTATTTGATACTGGAGAGTTTTTGTTTTATTCTTATCTAAAAACAGCGGGACAATAGCTGATATATGAGACTTCAAAGGTCTCTAATGCTAGAGCTGTGCAATAAGTATATACAGGCTAATATGCTAACGCTAGCGTGAATGCTTTAAGTCATTCACATCTGCAGGGTTCAGTGGCGGTTCTAGAACATTTTACATGGGGTGGCGAAGGGGGGGCAAGAGGTCATGCCAGGGTGGCATGGGAGGGCGGACAGTACGTGGTATTTTATACTGTATTAACCTCTTTATTGTTAAATCATGCCCTAACACAAGTGTTCTTAATGCACAAGAGAAACAAGGTGTTCAGACAAACAAACTAAATATAGTATAAAACAGCAGAGAATACTCATGATACCCTAGAATTCTGCCTACTGTAAGTACAGTAAAAGTACTTAGTTATAATTAAGTAGACAAATGACATCACCCATCTCTTAAGAGAGCTAAAGGTGACCTGTGCAGCAACACATTTCAATAAATATTTGTCAATACTAAGAGCCGCTAGATTGTGCTGCTGTAATGGAATATGTATGCAAGGAGAATAAAAACATACCATGTGGTGGAGTCTCATCTGCCTCCTGATCCCTGCCTCTGTCCCTCTTTCTGACACTTCATCTTTATTCCTCACATACATTTATTCTTCTTCACTAATGTCTTCATCTCCTCCTCTTCCTCCTGCTCTGACCCTCCTGGTCTCTTCAGTGAACTCTCTTTTCCTTTTCCTCTTTCTGTTCGTCCTGATCTCTTCTCAGATATGTCTTTTTGTTGTTGTTGAATCACTCCAGCTACTCTGGCCTGCAAGAGTCTACTTGTGAAAAGCACTGGTACAAATGCTTGTATAACTTTACACGTTAGGGCCAGCTAATAAGTAGCATCAGGGGCGGACTGGGACTACAAATCAGCCCGGGACTCTCGACCGGCCCACTTCGGTACCGCCAGCCCATCTCGGTACCACAAGTAAGTAATTCGTCCCGAACGTCCCGAACGTCCCGATCGCCAGTCCGCCCCTGAGTAGCATATAATAAATATAACATCTGAAAGTATTTATCAAGCGCACACAGGCAGCTGTGTTTAGATCCAGTTTGACAGTAAAGGATGTATGGTTTAATTTATCTGGCCTCATTGCTGTGATGTGTAATTTACGTGGATTTAATAGTACCGCATAGTTTAGCAAATAAAGTGATCGATCTCCCAGCTAGCGCTGTCTGCGTAGTATTTTGTAACGTAACGCCCCAAACAGCGTCTGTTATCGATTCAAACGGCAGCGTTTTATTAATATTTTGTTTCAAGCTCTCGTCCTTAGTAAAAACAAAACTAGTGGAAGGGGAAATGCTCCCAGGGGAAGCTGATCCGCCTTCAGGTGCTGGGACAGCTCGGTCTCTCTGCAGCGGTGTGAGCCGCGGTCTGTGTGAACGCCGCTCCGCAGTTTAATGCAGGGCCGTAGCTACGTTTTTAACGGGCCTAAGATGATATTTAAAATGATTCACTATTAATGAATGAACTGCTTGTTTCGTTGCTTGAGAAGCTTGTGGACATAGTGTAGGTTTGTTTGTACAAGTACAGTTTTAGGGACACAAAAGTTAGGGGGGCAGCTGGGGGGGCAACTTGCCCCCCCGTAGATCCGCCCCTGGCAGGGTTGCCAACTCTCACGCATCTGGCGTGTGACACATGCTTTCACTCTCAATCTCACATTCTCACGCTGCCCAAACTATTCTCACGCCAAAAACAAGATGAACCGGCGATCGTTTTTGGTTGGTTATTTACAATGTTGAGTTGACAGCTGCTCAAGCTGTCGATCCGCTCCCTCCCCGCCCCCACCGCTCTTAACAACGTTAACAGACAGCAGAGCAGTTGGAGCCGGTTGGTCAATCCCCGACCCGTATTGCGCATGCGCAGATCCAGTAGAAATGATAAGAAGTCAAAGTCTGCTGCTTATTGTTCTACTATAGGCCAAAATAGAGTCAAAGAGTATATGAGAGGGAGAGTGTGTTAATTAATATATTTGGCAGTTTGGAGTAAGTCTGTAGATTTGTTTGTGTGTGTGTGTTTCATGTAGGCCTCTCACGATAATTAATTTTGTTGGATACATTTTCCCGGAAATGATTGCGATAAACGATAATATTGTCGGCACCGTTGTATGACCATTTTAGACCACTGACATAATGATAATATATAATAATAATTCAAGTACATCCTTTCACCTGACTGTTCATTCATCAGCACCCCGCGGACCACCGGTAGAGGTGGAGGGCTGGCGTCGGTCTTTAAATCCAGCTTTAACTGCCGTCAAACTCCGTCGAACAGCTTCTCCAGCTTTGAGCTGCAACTTTTCGAACTACACTTAACACTTCCAGTGCTCTGTGCTTTGATCTATCGCCCTCCGAAGTTCAATAAGGATTTTATTCAGGAATTCTCAGACTTTGTAGCGGGGGTTATCTTGAACTTTGATCGATTTGTAATCATTGGCGATTTTAATATTCATGTGTGCTGTGATTCCCGACCGCTCGTCAAAGATTTTATGAATCTCATTGACTCTTTTAATCTTACACAGTCGGTTAATGGCCCGACACATGAGAAGGGACACACACTGGACCTTGTGTTGTCTCATGGTTTAGATGTTTGTATCAGGGACATTTGTGACACTGGTATTTCGGACCATTTGCCTGTGTTATTTACTATGATGCTGCCTTGCTCTCAAGTTGACTCGTGCGTTCCGGAGCGCCGCCTACGTGCGCTGAATCCTCTGACAGCGTCACAGTTTTCCGTTGCCTTTAATGACTCTGTGCTTTCCACATTAATTGGCTCTTGTGATGCCAGTGCTGAGGAGATTCTCAGCCTTTTTAATTCTACTTGCACGGATATTCTGGACCTGATCGCTCCATTCACGGCCAGACGCCCTAAACCTGTGACTGAACCGTGGATAACTGACTCTACCCGCGCCCTGAGATGCGCATGTAGACGAGCAGAGAGGAGATGGAAGAAGGATAAACTTCACGTCTCCTTGGGGATTCTAAGAGACGGTTTAAGCGAATATCAGAGGGCTGTTAAATGTGCAAAAACTCATTTTATTTCAAATCTTGTGTCCAAAAACAGAAATAGGCCCCAGTTCCTTTTTACCACTCTTAATTGTCTTTTAAATCCCTGTAACTCTCCCTGTGTTGTGCCATCACCTACTCTATGTGAAAAGTTCCTTTCATTTTTTAATGATAAAGTCTTGGCCATCAGATCTTCACCTCCTCCTCTCACCTTAGACCCAGCAGTGTCTCCTGTGTGCTCAGCTGTCTTCGAGCAGTTTGACCTGGTTTCACTGCCCGAGTTATCTGATGTGGTTAAAAAATTGAAACCTTCACAATACCCCTTAGACAGTATTCCTCCGAGACTACTGAAAGACGTTTTTACTACTATTGGGTCATATATTTTAACTTTGATAAATATCTCTCTCACCTCAGGCTGCGTTCCAACCTTTTTTAAACACGCTGTAGTGCAGCCTCTTATCAAAAAACAGAACCTTGATCATTCTGTTCTCTCCAACTTTAGACCTATTTCTAAGCTTCCCTTCCTGTCTAAAGTCCTAGAGAAAGTGGTGTTAGCGCAACTGCAGTCGCACCTTGTTTTAAACTGCATATCAGAGAAGTTTCAGTCTGGTTTTAAATCACGCCATAGCACAGAAACTGCTCTCCTAAGAGTTTTGAATGATCTTCTTTTAACTGCTGATTCAGGGAATTCTGCTGTGCTTGTGCTTTTAGATTTGTCTGCTGCTTTTGACACCATTGACCACCAAATTCTTTTATCACGCCTTGAACTGTGTGCTGGAATTAAAGGTAATGTCCTAAAATGGTTTCAATCTGTCAGAAAGGACCTTTTCTGTGCATCTTGGCCAGTATTCTTCAGCTGCAGCCCCACTAGCATATGGGGTCCCCAAGGTTCTATCCTAGGCCCCATTTTGTTCAGTCTGTATTTACTACCTCTGGGGTCAATTTTTAAAAAGCATAACATTTCTTACCATTGCTTTGCAGATGATCTGCAGGTATACCTGCCTATAAAAGCAAATAAGGAATCTAGGATTGCCTTGCTTAGCTGTCTGAAAGACATAAAATCATGGATGGAAATCAACTTCTTGACTCTCAACGAAAACAAGACAGAGATTATAATATTTGGACAGTCTGAACTCCTGGATGGCTTTAATAGTGTACTCGGCCCCTTAGCCTCCTACAGCCGTCCCTCTGTCAGAAATCTTGGAGTCATCTTAGACAACTGTTTTAAATGCAGTTTCTGTGCTATGGCGTGATTTAAAACCAGACTGAAAATTCTCTGATATGCAGTTTAAAACAAGGTGCGACTGCAGTTGCGCTAACACCACTTTCTCTAGAACTTTAGACAGGAAGGGAAGCTTAGAAATAGGTCTAAGGTTGGAGAGAACAGAATGATCAAGGTTCTGTTTTGTGATAAGAGGCTGCACTACAGCGTGTTTAAAAAAGGTTGGAACGCAGCCTGAGGTGAGAGAGATATTTATCAAAGTTAAAATATATGTCCCTCTGTCAGAAATCTTGGAGTCATCTTAGACAACTGTTTTAAATTCGACAAACAAATGAGCTCAGTTGTCAAGACAAGCTTCTTCCAGCTGCGGCTTCTGGGGAAGGTAAAAGCCTATCTTCCTAGCAGGCCCGGTTCCAGAACAAAATGACTCAGGGTGCATCTGAGATTAGAGAGGGTGCAATGGTAAAGAGCTATTTTTATAAGTGGGGAGTGGACCTAACACCCTCACCTCCTCTAGGGGGGTCCGGGGGCATGCTCCCCCGGGAAGATTTATTTTTAAATATTGAAGTTAAAAGCATCAATCTGGTGCACTTTGAGAGCAAAATGAAGAGATCTATGGATACATCTCAACACCCATATGAAACAGAACTGTTTCAGAACCTCTCCTTCCACAAAGCCACTGACTTCATGTGCTCTTTGCTTGATTCATGCCTTCCCAGTCCCTTATCACGTACAAGAGCATGGCGCCAGTTGTTGTAGCCAGTTGTGGTGAAGGCATCTGACGTACTTGAACCGAAAAGTCTACATGCATAGCAGAAGATGGCATCTTTTTTACATGAATATTCCAGCCAATCTCTGTTTTGAAACCATGAGCTGCAAAATGAGCGCCTTACCCCACTGTACAGGCGAGTTGGGTACTTACTAAATATACCTGGGCAGGCTCTGTTTTGCCGAGGTCCTCTGGCACTTGCGGGCCGCCGAGGGGTGGCGGTGTTTGGGGCAACGAAGACGGCTGCGGCTGCTCCGCCTCCGTGGGCGAGGCGGGCAAAGCCGGCGAGTCGGGCGGGAGGACGTTAGTGTCCACGACAGTGGCCACGGGTAACGTAATGTCCCCATGATCTGAACTGTTATTACCTGCAGTAGATGCAGTGTTACTGCTGGCGATAAGAGCTGGTTGTTTTAACCATTTTCTGATGTCCATCATTGACTGCTGTGTAAGCACTTTGCAGATGATGAATGCGCAGCGGCACAGGTCACGCGCACCTGACATAATAACGTTACTTACCGTTTAAATTGACCAAATAACTGCAGCAGACAATGTAATTTATTTTATTTCAACTATATTCTTCTTCTTATTATTATTATTACTACTATTATTATTGTTATTATATATGTAATATTTTTCACTTTTCATTTTTTTTTCATTTTTCACTTTTCATTTTTTTTTCATTTTTCACTTTTCATTTTTCAAAAGAGGGTGCATAACGACTCAACTGAGGGCGCAATGCACCCTTATGCACCCCCGTAGAACCGGGCCTGCTTCCTAGTAAGGAATTTGAACAGCTAATCCACCTATTTATAACGTCTCGTTTAGACTATTGTAACTCCCTGTATATTGGTGTTGATAAGTGTTTGATCCGTCGCCTGCAGCTGGGCCAAAATGTGGCTGCACGCCTTCTTACTGGGAAGAGACGTTATGACCAAATCACACCCGTTTTGGCAGACCTTCATTGGCTTCCTGTCAGTTACAGGATCCAGTTCAAGTACTTACTTGTTGTTAAAAACAACAAGTAAGTACTTGAACTGGATCATTGCATGGACTGGCACCACATTACCTGTCTGAGTTGTTGCACCGCCATGCTCCAGCTAGAGCATTGCGATCAGCTCAGCAAAATATGTTGGTGGTTCCTCGGTGCAGGAAAAAAACCCGAGGTGACAGGGCTTTCAGTGTTGCAGCTCCCAGACTGTGGAACAGCCTCCCAGTACATATCCGGACTGCTGAGTGTATTGAACTTTTTAAATCTCAGCTAAAAACTCACCTCTTTGCACTGGCTTTTAATACTAGTTGAACATTACATTTTTACATTTGTATGTGTTTTTTTTTTAATGTTTACAGTTATTGTGCTTTTTATCATGTTTTTAATTATTGTTTTATTATTGTACTCCCATTGTGTTATTTAATATTGTAGTTATTGCCTGTACAGCACTTTGGTCAACTGAAGGTTGTTTTAAATGTGCTATATAAATAAATAAAGATTGAGATTGAGATTTCAAACTGCTAGTCACATCCTCATGTAAATGGCAATTTATCGAGGTCAGAAAAGTTATCGAGTTCATTTTTATTTATCGTACGATAAGTCAATTAATTGCTTATCGCGACAGGCCTGTGCACACAATAAAACAGTGGAACCAAACATGTGTTTGACTTTCATTAGTGAATGAAACTTTGTGCCCTTTATAGTCTGTGTCCAATATTGTGTATTTGTATATATTGTATATATATCATATATATATGCTAAGGTCCCGCTACTGACACGATAGCAGTCATTTAGTGCGCATATGTGTAATTAAACCCATGATATCAAAATCTCACTCCAGCCAGGTACCCAAAGTTGGCAACCCTGACATCTATCTGGATCCATGCTGGGTCTGGTCCATAGACTGGTCTGATCCTGACGTTTAAAAAGGGAGGCAGGGGAAGCAAAATATAGCACTGGTGTTGCTACAGGTAGTTAGCCTTCTTCAGGCCCGCCCCTCCCTACATGCAGATCACGCAGACTGCGTGGGGCCTCACCTCGCGGAGGGGGCCTCACCTCACCTCGCGGAGGGTGCCTCATCTTCCGGAGGGAGCCTCAGCCGAAGGCTCCGGCGTGTGCTCCACTTTGGCGCAGTTTGGTGCGCCCCAAGCTGCTCCTATCAATTGTATTGAAGAGGTGCGGACTGCATATGCACCACTTATAACGAGAGTCAATGGCCAAAGATTTATGCGCCCCAAGCAGGAAACACGTGACTTATCAGTCACTTTAGACATCGTAAAACAATTTGTATCGATATTTTATCGTAGATTATACATTTAACTGACATCAACTATATAATATGTACCTTGTTCATTAAAAAAGAAAATGTTTAAAACATTTTTTGAATTAAAATATTTTTTAATCACAATCTAGAATGTGGGAAGAGGTGGGGCAGCGCCCTAGCGCCCCCATGGGCCGACCGTCAATGGCTGTGAGATAAAATTGAGAAAAAATACATTTTTTTAAAAGTTTAAAGCTGCATAAAAGGATTTCACCTAACATTTGTGCTTGTACGTTAGCCTACAATTTGTAGTAGCCTTCATGTAATTTGTTATTTTCACCACTGAACGTCACATGATAAAACTATTATTTATTTATTTTTCTACTGCTCTATGGGTTTCTGTTTTAATTTTTAATTTATTTAATTTTTAATTTATTATTTATTATTTATTGTTTTTTTCGGAAGAGGATTAGGGCCATATGAAAAAAAAATGTGGGGATGTAAAAAACAATATATTTTTTTGGAGTTTAAAGTCAGAATTCTGAGTTTAATCTCAGAATTCTGACCTTTTTCTCAAAACAAAAAAAAACATTTTTTTTTCCCATCCCCACATTTTGTTTTTCATGTGGCCCTAATCCTCTTCCGTAGGTTTCACTTACAGTTTTTCTCGATTGCTAACACACTAAAATTATACATAAAGCACAATTATTTTAACTGACACTCAACGAGCAAAACATCGGCTCAAATCTCCAAAACTCTAAACACGTTTTCAGCTTTTCACACAATTTGCAAATCAACATGGCACTTTTTGCAAACCACTGCACACGTTTCTCCACGTAAGACACAGGAATCTGACATAAAGTCACGTGTTAGCTGGTTTAAAACACTGATATTCAAAATGCCTCACACATGGACCAATAATCAAGAAACACGTTCCACCTGACCAAGCACCTTTGATTATTGTTATTGCATTATTGTTGGCTCATCAATCAGGATGTTAGCACTATAAAAAGACCACAGGTGAGTACTTTCTTACAGCAACAATGGAAGCCAACATGGAAGCATGAGCAAGAGGAAGAGGAAGAGCTGAGTGAGAGGAGGAGGAAGAGTACTCTCTAATGAAATGAAATGTTATCAACCATGGTTTGTCGATGAGAGAGGCTGGACAGAGGTTCAGCCTAATCTAAGCCGATTTAATTCATGATTCATAATTCATGATATATCAGTGCTTATATCTGTTGTGTGAAACGTATTTACTTCATTACTGTAATTTAATTGTTGGCATGTTGCATACTATAACTGTACAAAAATCCTGCACAATTTACTGTGGTAGACTTACTTGTATGCAACACAGACACTGACCAACCACTATGTCTTTGTTGTTTATCTGAAGGACGGAGAAACAAAGAGGTGCAGGTGGAAAGCTAAGGATTTTCAATGAGGCACAGGTAGCAGCAGTTACAAACTTGGTTTTGGCAAACAATGCATCACACTTAGAGAGATCCGAAGCATAGTAACTATGTGCTGAGATGCATGTTGCACGATGTTATTTTTGAATAAAATATGATTTTTTTTTCAACAACTCATTTGTATTTCTTCATTTATTGGATTTCTTTATACTCAAGCAATCTTTCTCTGCAGAAACCTCTATGTACAGAGCATAGCCCATAACAGATGAAAGTGCTTTAGATTATGCTCAGCAGTGTGTAGTTGGGTGGTCAAACAATCTAGTATTATGAATGAAGTGTGTTATATTTGGTGCAAAAGTTTGCATTTGGTAAGTGTTTATGTAGTTTTGAGTGCAGTTCTTCATTTAGCAGGAGAAATTAGGTGTTTTGCACTTTGGGTGTGTGGTTTTGTGAATTCTGTTTAGTGTTCTGAGAAACTGAGCAATTTAAAAAGAAATGTGTGATAGCAATCGAGAAAAACTGTAATTCAGTGTGCACATGTTCTTATTATACATCCATGGTGCACATTCATTTTATCAAAGTTACGTTTCCTAAGAATAGAAGGAATCATGAACAGAATTTAAAAATGACTAATGTATTTTATGTTTGCTAATGTTGAGCAACTTTATGTAAAGTACTAAGGCTTGAATCATGCCTTGACACCCTCCCCCCTGGTGGTCGATGGAGGGTGCTGCAGATAAATACTGGCAGTTTCATGTCTCTGATGCAGGAGGGTCAGTGTATATTTTGGTCATTGGACTTTCTTTTCACAAATGGATATTCAAAAACAAAAAACGACTGGATATTTAATTTTCGTTTTAAAATTGAAAAAACAAAATTGAAATAGAAGGCGTTTTTCTTCATCATGGTCAAAAAGAGATTTACTAAACTTAAAAAACAGGATGATTTTCATTTTCTACTTCTCAAAACAAAAAATGAAATCACTAGAAAACAGAAACAAAAAAAACTACAGATTTTTCATATTCTGCTACCGGAAGTTACCTTACAAAATAAGAGCGCAGATGAGGACGGTCAATCCGTGTATCTACGGTCCATTTGTTTTCACAACGAAAACAGCCAAGACACATATTTCCCAGAAAATGATTGTTATTAAGGGCTGTGAATATAATAGGCCTATGTCTAAAATGGACAACATTGTTAGGAGATTTAAACTATAGGCCTACAGCGATTCTGCACTGCGGTCAACTAAGCCGTCTCTCGAGTTTGTTATTTGTTCTGCCATTAGTCCTTCGTGAGATTGACACTTTTGGACTCAGTAGGCTAGTACTGAAACTACTCCCACAAGTACTATGAAGTACTTACTGTGTACTTTTTGAGTAATCCTCTGTCAATGTCCCCTCCTGAGAACAAGAATGCATGTTTCTCTGCTATTTCAACCCAGTCTCACGGCATTTCGTGTTATAGTCACGACATTTAATCTATTGATTCGTGTTCACCAACACGATTTTCCCCTTTTTTTCGTATCACACAGAACGATTTTAAAAGCAATGTATTTCTATTGGTAGTGTGTTTCGTGCCTGCAACACGTCTTTTTGTCCGGTCGGGTCTTGGAAGACCAGAAGCTGTGTGGTTCATAAAAACATGTTCTTACTCAATATCAAGCCACGATTATTGTTTTTATTTTAAATCGTATAAAGTCGGACTTTTTTTGCCGTCCGTGAGGAAAATAAATGGGGCTCAGACCCTCAGAATACTGAAATCTGTATTTTTTAAATCTTTTTTTCCTTCTAATTTGTTATTCTTTTCTAAATAACACACTGTTATTTACTCAACAATAACACACAATTATCCTTGTTTTTATTTATTCGTTTAATTCTATCATCTCGGGCTTTTTAGCCGTTCCTCAGGAACTGAATTTCAAAAATAAAGTCACCGGAAACAGACGTAGGCCTATAAGGCCCGCCGCGGGCCATTCTGTGCCGAAGCATACGTTGCGAGACTGCATTGCATTAAAAACATTATGCTCTCTATATATTGTCTTTATTATGCTTTAAACAGTGTCTCGGGCTTTGGCTATAGGGCGGCTCAAAGCATTTTGTCTGGCCGTTGTGAAGACTGCTTTGTTTATTGTTCTTTTTTCTTTTTTAAATAAAGCATTTTCAATCGAGGCATGCCAAACATGTGACGTCATATGATGCGTCGCATCTGCGCACAGGGAGCAGGGAGACCTCGGGGCAGCATACTCCCCGTATTTTTTAAAAAAGAGCTTTCCAATCACGGGCGCGCATCAAACGTGTGACGTAATGTGGTATTAAAAGTATTAAAAGAGGTGAAAATCACTACAAGTCTGGGCATGTTGAGAGCTGTACATACACACAAGGGGAGTCAGTCGGTTCATAAGAGCCAGCATGCGGGATTCTGGGATTTTTAGTCTTTCTAGTTGCGTATTTTTCATAGTCTTATATCTCAACAGTTTTACGACAAACTTTGACTTTTTTGACATGGAAATTATTATTTAAGATTGACAAACATCATATGTGTAATTCGTGGCACAATTCAAACGGGATCGAAAGATAATCTTTCTCTCTCCATTGACTTCAATACATAATTTATCCGAAATAAGGTGAAGGAACCCGGAAGGGGAGGGACTTCGCCTCTCTACAACGCGTGTGTCGCGTCGCATTTAAAGTCCATTGCTGAATGTAATAAGGTAAGAGCTTCATTAATAACATGTCTATAATCAGAGACGACGAAAACCATTAAATATACACCAAAACTGTTATTAAGTCCAGTCAGCAAGTATTGTAAGCACCGTAAGAAGAGCAAGGTAGTCGTTTTGTGAGTTTGTGAATCCTTTTAAGACATTAAAATACAACTTACTGGACTATGCTAGCTAACGGCTACAAGCCATTAGCTATTATTCATTAGCTATTAGCTCGTAGAATTTTACATTTTAATAGGGTATGACTGAGTGAATTGACTGAATGACACCCAATAAGAGCAGTCCAAATGATTATTCCTACATGTTTATGACAGATGTGTATCTTATGCACAGCCCTTCAAATATAGTGTTACTTTTATTTGTCAAATATAATCATACTTTGCCTTTACTTATCCCACAGAGGGGACATTTACAGACATTTAACTTTAAATAAGAGTCATGCATACATTTAAGATAAAAAATAAATGACAATTTATGAAACTACACATCCAGGTTGAACACAAAAGATAGTGTAAAAGGTACCTTGGCTAATTTTCTAAATATTGTTTCTCTTCTTTCCACACAGGTCTTTTGAAGTTGATATACCCCTGTGATCTGCCATTCAATCACCCACCCACCCAAAGGCACTTTTAAGAGCCATATTTGTTTTGTCAAACCGTCCTTTTCAGTGTGCCTTGTCCTTACCTGTGTTGCTGTCTGTGTATCTCTCTCCGTCCCTCTCTCTCACTCTCCCTCTCTCGCTTTTTCCCTATCTGTGCTTACCCCTTTTTTGTCTTATCTGTCTGTCTGTTTGTCTTTCTGGGCATCACCATGAGTGATTCAGAGCTCCAAGATGTCCTTAAGAGCCGAGATGATGTTGTTGAAGAGGAAGAACAAGAAGAACTCAATAATGAGCTCCAAGATGTTGTTGAACAGGAAGAACAAGAAGAACTAAATAATGAGCTCCAAGATGTCCTTAAGAGCCTAGATGATCTTGTTGACAGGCAGAACAAGAAGAACTCAATAATGAGCTCCAAGGTCCTGATAACTTGATTTCTAAGCAGCAATTCTATCTAAGGGGTAATAAAGACATTTAAATAGTATTTATGGTAAAGGTTTTTGTTTTGTACAGCTGGTCCCAGTCGGAGGAAAGCTCCTCGTGTTGATGCTCCTGACACTGACTGTGAGATGGTCTTTGCTCCAGAGACTGTTGGTATGTATTGTGTCTCTCTAAGCCTAAATCAGTATCTCCATATGTCTGTACTTGTTTCTGTGAGATGTGGCACTGATTTGGAAATGTTAATTCCATGTTTGAATTTTAAAAACAATTTAACATAATTATAAACATAGCTGTTAAATATTTCCAAGCCACAGCTACACCATACAGTAAACTTTGATGTAGTATAAAACAATATTTTTTTGTTTCATTCCTTATCTTTTAACAGAGTGTTTTCTACAAGATCTCCAGCTATCACTAAGCGATGCCTCAGGTGATGAGCTAGAAACATCAGCTCCAACAGCTCCTCTTATGGCTTCTTTAGACTGGGGCACAAGAAAAAGTCTCTTTTTAGAGAGGTGGAAGACTGAGAGGCCCGTCTGATTAACAGCACAGCAGCACAAGAAAATGTTGCAAACCACATCTGCCAACAGTGTGGGAGCAATCCAGCTGCGGCCCGTTGTCATGACTGCCGACCACGCCCTTTCCTCTGTGCTGAATGTGATGTTAGCATGCACACTACACATGTACTTCACAACAGAGATGCCATGACAGCCGGATTCTTCCAGCCATTACCTCCAACAACTTTTGTTGCTGACAAGGCCCTTTCCCATTGTGGTAAGTGTTTAAAATGAATTTCATTATTGAACTTTTGGAGATCATTGGTCATTAGACATTTCAAACAATGCCCCTTTGACTCATATTTCCTTTTATTTTATTTTTAATCTTGTGTATACTCAATATTAGTCAGTCCCTCAGTACTGTTTTAGCAATGTACCTCATTGTCTGGTTTGATAAATCTTCACATCACAAAGCGTCCTTGGGTTTCGTGAAAGGCGCTATAGAAATTGAAATGATTATTATTATTAATGTTATATTTCTGAATCGATACAAATGGTCTTAACTCACATGTATGATCTTTTTCAGTTCGGCTTATGCCTGTAGAAATGCCTGAGAAAATCTGTGGATGCTCGACAGTGTCCTTAAGGGTCAACCCAGGAAAGGTTGTTGCTGTGGTCACAATTAATGGTAAATATGTTAATATTTGTTTTGTCTTGTTTGAAAACTACTCAAATATATATATTTAACAATTATACAACACACAAGTGTTGCCATAGATGTGTGTGTGAATTTTACATACAACTATTGGCTACGTTTTGCATTACAATTGATGTGTTTCGTTTTTTCTAGGAAGACACGATCTCAGCATGCCTGAGTTGAGTTGTCACACATGTGATGCCACTTGGGCTGCTGGATTGGACGATCTTGTCCAGAGTGGCTACTGGCCTGCTACACTTCACTTCTCTACAATTTATGAAACAGATGTGTTTTATTCATTTGAAGAGATGAAGATGGCCGCACCAGGACTTTCCTGCCAGGCATTTTTAAGAATGCTGGATCAAAGAACTTTCCGCTTTGGCCGTGTGAGTACTAAGTTTATGTATCCTACAGTATTGATCGTCTGTTGGTTTTGTGGATTTAAAAGATGTTGCATACTTTCTTCACTGAATTAATGGTTAATTTCTTTTTTGGAAATAGTCTGGGAAGATCTCAGCAGACAACTTTCAGCAAAGTTTTTTTGAGTGGGAGGCTGTCCGATTTGAGGTGGAAAACATCTGCAAAGAGGAGAGCTTCATCTGTCCTGCGTGCACCCCGGATATGCTTGCGGTTTCAGTGGATGGAAACTGTAAGCATTACCGCTTCAAGCATGCAGCTCAGCAAATTCATAATGTAGACTAGTCGGACAAAATAATGCTTAACAACTGTTCCATTACTGTGTGAACTGTTTTAGGGGTCGACTGTATGATATATCATTCTCCCGCTTGCTGCTGGGTGCAGGTGAAAGTAGGGCGACAGTTCTGTTCACATCGCTGACATTTGTCACAGGTAAATCTTGCAGGTATGCAACAAACATGACGTTGTCACCAGTCTATGGTTGTCACAAGCTGGACACTGGATTTACAGACACAGTACAAACCGGAAGTCGTACAAACCGGAAGTCAGCGAATTAAAGTTATGCAAAGAGCTTGCATACTTGTATTAATCTCTATAAACTAGGGCTGTCAAATGATTAAAAATTTTAATCAGATTAATCACAGCTTAAAAATTAATTAATCATGATTAATCACCATTCGAACTATGTCCAAAATATGCCATTTCTTTATGTATATTGTTGTGGGAATGGAAAGATAAATGAAAGAAGGCGGGTATATCCATTTAACATACAGTATGTATGTATGTTTATTATAACCAATCCATCAATACAGCATGGAATTGTGGACAAAATCGTATCCAACGATAACAAAATATTCTAAGTCTTGGGTCTGAGAGTCTAAATCTCATCAAATGGTGGTCCGTGGCTCAAATGCAGAACAAATAATGGACCTTGATATGAAAAGGGTTGAAAACCACTGCTCTAAACAAAATAGGATGGTGTTGTTAAGAACATTCTTTCTTTAACACACTTACTGGCCAACTTAGCCAATAGCCATTTCTCTTATTTGAATGAAACCTCTTCTTTTTTTTTCTTTTTTATGTCAAACCAAAAAAGAACATGGCCAACACAACATGGCCTACACAATTACATGTGGCCCTCTTCTCTATTCATCCTTTAGCCAGTTGCTGAGGCAAACCAACTTGTCCACATTTTCTGAGAGTAAAGCTGACCGCTTCTTTTGCACAATGTGACCTGCAACTGAGAAGAGTCTTTCACATGGAACTGTGGATGCAGGAGTGGCTAGATATTTGCGAGCCAGTGGGGCCAGCTTGTCATGGGCTCCTGCATGAGATGACCACCACTGCAAGGGACAGTCCTCCATACTAGTGGTGGGCTCTGCTCTGTACCTGTGTATGGCTCTGTCAGGCTGTACCTCTTCCTCCGATTCTGAATCTGAGCCCATCTGTAGAAGAATGTTCATTTTCTTCTTGGGTGGCCCATCTTCAGTGTGTGGAGATCTTCTGGGTGGTGAACGCAGCATGCCTCCAAGTGTGGTCCACACCGCTTCTCTGTCTGTCTTGGGCAGGCTCTTTAAGTCTTTAAAACGTGGATCCAGTGCCGTCGCAATCTTGAGCCATGCATTGTTGGTGTGTTCTTGGCGGGAGGCTAGGTCTTCCTTGAATTTTGCCTTAAATCTCACCACATATGCAGGGTCCTCATCAGAGACTTCCATTACACGACGCAAGTGGCAGAGGGCAGGTAGTACCACAGAGCAGGAGACGTAGGCCTCCCCACCCAGAATCTCAGTTAAATACCTGCAGTGACACACACACACACACACACACACACACACACACACACACACACACACACACACACACAGAAAAGGAAAGACACAAGTAAATTACTTGAACACAAGTTGTTACATTTAATAGTAGATTAACGTTTAAAATTAATTTAATTTCAGCCTACAATGAATGGTCACATTATATGATGGAAGGCTTACCGGCAGGGCTCTAGAAGCGTCTCCAGTCTCTGGATTTTGTCCCATTCTGGTGGCGTCAGCATAACAAGTTTATGCTGCTGTTGATCCAGGGTTGCTTTTATTGCAGCTTGGTTGCGGATCAAGCGCTTGACCATTTCCAACGTGGAATTCCACCGTGTTGGAACGTCTTGGATCAGTGGCTCCTGCTTCTGTCCGAGTGCCCCTTGTTCTACTTGCAGCTCCGCTGTGTTAGCCGGGCTGTGCTTGAAATGGCCCACAATTTTGCGACACTTGGCCAACGCACCGACAAATCCACTGTCAGAGAGACTCACAGTGATGCTTCTCTGTAAGATGTGAGCAATACAGGGCATGTGATCGTAAGGTAGAATACGAGCCGCAGCAATCATATTGCGTGCACTGTCCCTATGGTTGTAACTTTCCCTTCAATTTCCCACTTGCGTGCTACAGTTTGGAACTGTTCTGCACACGCCTCCGCAAAGTGACGTTCTTCTGTTTTCATTACAGTTAGCGCAAAGGATTTCAATTCCCATGTCTCAGTGATTTGATGTGCAGTTACTCCCAGGTAATTAGTGTTACTCACTGACGTCCAGTGGTCTCCTGTCAGGGCGACATAATCCGCTTGAGCTAAAGCCTCTTTTTTTTTCAGTGTCATAGAGTTCGTGGATTCTAGTCATTATTGTGCCTCTTGATGGTGGCTTGTAGGATGTGTCGAGGGACGCAACTTTCAAAACATCGGCGAAGCCCTTGTCTTCAACGATGCTAATCGGTCTACAGTCCTTTGCAACCCATTTGGCAATTGTGTTGGTTAATTTATCCGAGGTGGACTTGCTTACTGGCCTGCGTTCATTCAGGGTGGTCTGACGCAAGCCAGGTGTTGCACCGGAAGTGGAAGCCCCAACAAACGCATTTAGCGTTGAGATGGTACTTTAAACTTGAAGAGCTGCGGTGGAACTGAAACTCCTTCTTGCAGTGCGTGCAAATAACTATTTGTTTATTTATTGTTCCATCTTTGTTCTTTCTGAACTCAAATTCCCCATCCAGAGGGCCAACCTGTTGTTCTAGCTCCATGTTGTTTACATGCATCCGCCCCGCTGGAACACTAGAGCGACGTCTAGTGTGTTGGTGGGATGTATGGGGCGGGCCATTCTGCGCATGCGTTAAATGCGTTAAATATTTTAACGCAATTAATTCAAAAAATTAATTACCGCCGTTAACGCGATAATTTTGACAGCATTACTATAAACGCATATCTGCATGTGAATGCAGAAATAAAAGTATCCTCGTCAGACTTCTGGGTTCCAGGATTGAACTTGTACAGCATTGCCATTATATCCTCGTGCCTTTTATTTTGAAATATGTTCTTTAACTTCCTGCTTTTCTTCATTCTTCAATACAAAACGGAAAATTGAATGAAGTTGTTATCAAAAACCAAAATCGGACCGTTTTTTTAATTAGGTCTTCTTCTTTGATTTGATTCAGACAACAAAAACGGGGAAACGGCTTTGGTTTCCCGTTTTTTCGTTTTAAATAGAAAACAAAAAAAGGAAAAAAGGCTGGTATTTTCGTTTTTTGGCTTTTGGTTTAAACGAAAAATCAAACTGACAAAACGTACACGGACCCCTCTTGTCCCACAAAGAAGCTCCTCTTCATCTTACTGGTTGACGAAGGTACGTTTTAACCGTTTGTTTTATAGTTCTAATTTAAACTAAAAAAAAAACAGAAACGGGTCGTTTTTTTTTTTTGAATTTTGCCCCAAAACGGAAAAACGGCAATTCAGCTCGTTTTTTCGTTTTTCTGTTCTTACTGTTAAAACAAGTATACCACTCAATGTTTCGTTTCCATAGGTGGGTGTGTCTCCAGTGCCTCCTTGCTTCTGATTGGCTAGTTGCTATGCTTGCGCTGTACTCTTCAAAATAAAGGTTCTAACTCTTTGCCTTTACACAGTGCAAAATGACAAGCTTCTGATATTTGATGAGCGATAACATTATTTTTGGCCATACGTTTTTCATAAGACTGATGAAGTTGGAATCAGTTGTAGCTACAACTATCCCAAATACTATGAAATACTTTTACTGTGTGTATTTCTTGATACTCTCCTGTCAAAGTCCCCTCCATGGTACAACAATGCCTGTCTTGCTGCTATATGTGACGAGCAATACAAATACTTTAAAAGTTCTTAAGAAGACTGATCATTTTGGACTCAGTAGTTAGACTATACGCAAAGACTATAAAATACTTTTATTTTGTACAGAGAAATCCTCTGTCAAAGTCCACCCTGAATACCCCGTGCAGATGTTCCTGTTGTCTGTCAAACACAAGCAGAAACATTACTTTCCAAAAATGGAAAGTTATCTTGGTCCCGCTCCCCACGTGAAAAACAGGGTAAGTTTAGTGCTGCTAATGTAATGAAAATGGCTCCAGGCCCCACAAGATACGCTGTCAGCCATGTCTAAGACCTGACGTCAGCATTGAGCTCTTCATAACACCATCAATAGAGGATTGATAGACAATATACTTGAGATTGTGAATTTAAAGGTGAGGTGCATGCATGGGACAGTTATGAGTTGGGGGGGAACCACTTACAAGCCCACATTGAGTGTAGAAATCAAAAAGGGAGGCAACGGCATGCCTTTGGAATGCTGACACTGGAAGGGAAATATTTCCATATTGACCCCAAACACAATAAATGTTACTATCCTTGATAATATACTGTACATTTCTTAAATGCCAAAACTGTACTTGGAAATAATATAGATCCTTTGACAACAGCAAAAAGATCATCCTTTAAAATGTTACGTCAATCAGTGAGATTTTATGGTGATTTATATATTTTACAATGGTCACATAATAGGAATTATGGATGTATAATGCTGTGGGTGGAGGGGGAGGTGGGTAGTGTTTATTTAAATGGATATTTAGATAGTCAACTAAGAAACATAAAGTACTTGAAACATACATTTTGGTAACAATTTTGAATATGATCATTTTCTTGAGCTTTAAACTCCTGGGGTCAAAATGACCACCAAGGATAAAGGGTGTAAAGCAAATGTAAAGATAAAGGAGGGTTAAGAATACATTATATAGTAGATTTTTGTTTTACAATATCCTAAAGTCTATTTTTAACACTATTGAGTTGGCTTTTTCATTACATTTAAAGGTCCCATGTCATGGCCATTTCTACTGATCATAATTCCATTGTTGAGGTCTACTAGAATAGATTTACATTGTTCAATGTTCCAAAATCACATTGGTTTCTCATACAGCATCTCTGTATAGTATGTGTATTCACTCTCTGTCCTAGACGCCTTGTTGGAGCTCCTGCCCCCCCCTCCCTATGAGCCCAGTGGCCGTCTGCGAGACAGCGAGACACAGCGAAACCCAGCCTGAAACACACACACACACCGACTCACAGCCTCGCCGCGTCCCGCCGTCTCAGGGAGGAGAAATCGGCGGAGCTGCAGCTGAGAAAAGATTGAGTGTGTGTGTGTGTGAGGAAGTCCGCAGATTGGTCCATTCCACGGACTTAACGTAACGGCTCCGCGGACATAACTTAACGGCTCAACGGATTGGTCCATATGGGTATGGGCACGTCACTGTACCCAGGAAGAAAACAATGGAAAATGAGAAATCTCCAACGAGGCGTTCTGGGGCAGCATAGACAGGTCTTTTCTGTGTTAGAGTTTTACTCGCTACAGGGTGTACTTTGAGGGTTTGTGACTCTGCAGACCGTTTACATGCATAAAAACCTTCATAACACACAAGGGGACGGGTAATAACCGGAAAAGCATAACCATTTTTTAGTACATTTTTTTCAGAAAAACCTTTTCTAAATTAAAGTAAATTATTTAAAAAGGTTGAGTCAATATAAGACTAAAATAGTTGAAATTGAACGTAAACTATGTCAAACACCACTCCTGAAATTGACTTTGGTTGAAGTTTATTATAATATTGATATTATATAAAGATCTATATATAACATTGATTAAGCCTTACGGGTCCCTTTTAAAAAATATATATATTTTGTATAATGTTCTGGGCTGATAGTGCCTTATTTTCAATTTGAAAACACATGGCAATTTTATTAATACAGCAGATGAAAATATTTGCAATTCTTCATGGGTGTCATTGGCTCAAAGGCAGTATCTGTTTGCTAACCTCAGATATTGATTTATTTAAATAAGTGACCTTTGAATACATTGCAAACATAGCCTTAAAAAGGTGCAGGAAAGGACTTCAAATATTACTTAAAGACTGGACTTTTTAATTCAGTCAAGAGAAGAGAAAAGAGAAGAAAGGAAAGAAAGAAAATTGTTATAAGGGGTGATGTAACATTAAGGACAGACATAATACGGCTAGAGAGGCTGTGGCTGATCGTGCGTTGATCTTCGGATCAGGGGGGCACTGGTTCAATCTCCACTGCAGTCAGCATGTCATTGTGTCCCTGGGCTTCACCCCAAATAGCTCCTGTGAGGATTGTCCACAGTATTGAGTGTATGTAAGTCGCTTTAAGGTAAAAGCAACTAACAAGTGACATGTAGAGGTCATTGGAACTCAGACTCAGGGGTCATTTTTTGATCATGGGGCATCACCCTTGTACAGCATCAGGACAATATCTCTATGGAGTCAGACACTGAAAGTGTGCTGGAGGCTGATGCGTTGACTGGGACAGATGGAAAGATGAGGCTGATGAGACTGAAGAATC